>CATNEM010000160.1:1317500-1445000 GCA_950096795.1 Macrostomum cliftonense
GGTTCTGCTGGACATTGCGCTTGCACCTGGCGCGCATTATTTGGCACTTGATGGTGGTTGCTCTTGGCCAGTGAATCGAGCAGTTAAAAAGATTGCCTCCGTATTGCGTAACAAACGACACTTTTACTTACTGATTTTATTTATTTCCAGGTTAACTGTGGTTGGCCCCAACAAGAGATTGACTTTCATTGGCTTCCCTTAGGCTTTCATGCGCTAATTGGATGCCAACTTACTGTCAACCTCAAACGGCATCTTTGTCTATCTATCTACCTATCCACCTATCCATACTTTGGAACCTGCGGTTACAATGTCTGCAGCTAAACAGACATCAAAGAGTTATGATTCTATCTATCTATCTATCTATCTATCTATCTATCTATCTATCTATCTATCTATCTATCTATCTATCTATCTATCTATCTATCTATCTATCTATCTATCTATCTATCTATCTATCTATCTATCTATTTATCTATCTATCTATCTATCTAACTATCTATCTATTTATCTATCTATCTATCTATCTGTGTGCGTGCTAATTTTAAGCGGGATTGGCTGCGGCAAGCAGCATCTACCATCTATTGCCAGGACCTGCACCGGAGCGGTTACGAAAATTAAGTTTTCTCGGTAGCGGCAACATGCTTTTCCACTACTCGAGAGTAGCCTGATTTTCGCATGGCATGTAGCTGGTTCCAGTTGGTAGTTCCACTGGATAAAAGCGCTTACCGCGCCCATTGGCTTTCCAGCTGCCTTAATCGCTTCCGGTAGATAGATAGATAGATAGATAGATAGATAGATAGATAGATAGATAGATAGATAGATAGATAGATAGATAGATAGATAGATAGATAGATAGATAGATAGATAGATAGATAGATAGATAGATAGATAGATAGATAGATAGATAGATAGATAGATAGATAGATAGATAGATAGATAGATAGATAGATAGATAGATAGATAGATAGATAGATAGATAGATAGATAGATAGATAGATAGATAGATAGATAGATAGATAGATAGATAGATAGATAGATAGATAGATAGATAGATAGATAGATAGATAGATAGATAGATAGATAGATAGATAGATAGATAGATAGATAGATAGATAGATAGATAGATAGATAGATAGATAGATAGATAGATAGATAGATAGATAGATAGATAGATAGATAGATAGATAGATAGATAGATAGATAGATAGATAGATAGATAGATAGATAGATAGATAGATAGATAGATAGATAGATAGATAGATAGATAGATAGATAGATAGATAGATAGATAGATAGATAGATAGATAGATAGATAGATAGATAGATAGATAGATAGATAGATAGATAGATAGATAGATAGATAGATAGATAGATAGATAGATAGATAGATAGATAGATAGATAGATAGATAGATAGATAGATAGATAGATAGATAGATAGATAGATAGATAGATAGATAGATAGATAGATAGATAGATAGATAGATAGATAGATAGATAGATAGATAGATAGATAGATAGATAGATAGATAGATAGATAGATAGATAGATAGATAGATAGATAGATAGATAGATAGATAGATAGATAGATAGATAGATAGATAGATAGATAGATAGATAGATAGATAGATAGATAGATAGATAGATAGATAGATAGATAGATAGATAGATAGATAGATAGATAGATAGATAGATAGATAGATAGATAGATAGATAGATAGATAGATAGATAGATAGATAGATAGATAGATAGATAGATAGATAGATAGATAGATAGATAGATAGATAGATAGATAGATAGATAGATAGATAGATAGATAGATAGATAGATAGATAGATAGATAGATAGATAGATAGATAGATAGATAGATAGATAGATAGATAGATAGATAGATAGATAGATAGATAGATAGATAGATAGATAGATAGATAGATAGATAGATAGATAGATAGATAGATAGATAGATAGATAGATAGATAGATAGATAGATAGATAGATAGATAGATAGATAGATAGATAGATAGATAGATAGATAGATAGATAGATAGATAGATAGATAGATAGATAGATAGATAGATAGATAGATAGATAGATAGATAGATAGATAGATAGATAGATAGATAGATAGATAGATAGATAGATAGATAGATAGATAGATAGATAGATAGATAGATAGATAGATAGATAGATAGATAGATAGATAGATAGATAGATAGATAGATAGATAGATAGATAGATAGATAGATAGATAGATAGATAGATAGATAGATAGATAGATAGATAGATAGATAGATAGATAGATAGATAGATAGATAGATAGATAGATAGATAGATAGATAGATAGATAGATAGATAGATAGATACAAAGATAGATAGATAGATAGATAGATAGATAGATAGATAGATAGATAGATAGATAGATAGATAGATAGATAGATAGATAGATAGATAGATAGATAGATAGATAGATAGATAGATAGATAGATAGATAGATAGATAGATAGATAGATAGATAGATAGATAGATAGATAGATAGATAGATAGATAGATAGATAGATAGATAGATAGATAGATAGATAGATAGATAGATAGATAGATAGATAGATAGATAGATAGATAGATAGATAGATAGATAGATAGATAGATAGATAGATAGATAGATAGATAGATAGATAGATAGATAGATAGATAGATAGATAGATAGATAGATAGATAGATAGATAGATAGATAGATAGATAGATAGATAGATAGATAGATAGATAGATAGATAGATAGATAGATGGATGGATGGATGGATAGATAGATAGATAGATAGATAGATAGATAGATAGATAGATAGATAGATAGTAAGCTCTGGCCACAGTTTCTTCTAAGTGTTAGCGTTCAAAATTTGCAGACCATGTATGATGCTTCGTTTCAGGTTAGAGCAACTTAATGTAGAAATATATGATTTGTGAATGTCAGGGTTGGTTCTATATCTGCATTTTGCTCTTGTCACAGTTTTTTCTAAGTGGTAGATTTCAAAATTTGCAGACTGCGTATTCTCCTTTGTGTAGGTTTATATGACCTAATCGCAAAATATATAGTTTGTGAATGTCAGGGTTGGTTCAAAAGCCGTTATGAGCTCTGGCCACAGTTTCTGCTAAGTGGTAGCGTTCAAAATTTGCAGACTGTGTATGCTGCATTGTGTTGGGTTTATATGACCTAATCGCAAAATATGTAGTTTGTAAATGTCAGGGTTGGTTCAAAATCAGTTATAGCCTCTGGCCACAGTTTCTTGTAAGTTTTAGGGCTCAAAATTTGCAGACTGTGTATGCTGCTTTGTGCTGCGTTTATATGAGCTAAACGCAAAATATATAGTTTGTGAATGTCAGGATTGGTTCAAAATCCGTTATAAGGTCTGGCCACAGTTTCTTCTAAGTGGTAGCGTTATAAATTTGTAGACCATGTATAATGCTTCGTTTCAGGTTAGAGCAACTTAATGTAGAAATATATAGTTTGTGAATGTCAGGGTTGGTTTAAAATCCGCTATAAGCTCTGGCCACAGTTTCTTCTAAGTGTTAGCGTTCAAAATTTGCAGACCATGTATGATGCTTCGTTTCAGGTTAGAGCAACTTAATGTAGAAATATATGATTTGTGAATGTCAGGGTTGGTTCTATATCTGCATTTTGCTCTTGTCACAGTTTTTTCTAAGTGGTAGATTTCAAAATTTGCAGACTGCGTATTCTCCTTTGTGTAGGTTTATATGACCTAATCGCAAAATATATAGTTTGTGAATGTCAGGGTTGGTTCAAAATCCGTTATGAGCTCTGGCCACAGTTTCTGCTGAGTGGTAGCGTTCAAAATTTGCAGACTGGTATGCTGCATTGCGTTATGTTTATATGACCTAATCGCAAAATATGTAGTTTGTGAATGTCAGGGTTGGTTCAAAATCCGTTATAAGCTCTGGCCACAGTTTTTTCTAAGTGTTAGGGCTCAAAATTTGCAGACTGTGTATGCTGCTTTGTGCTGGGTTTATATGAGCTAAACGCAAAATATATAGTTTGTGAATGTCAGGGTTGGTTCAAAATCCGTAATAAGCTCTGGCCACAGTTTCTTCTAAGTGTTAGAGTTCAAAATTTGCAGACCATGTATGATGCTTCGTTTCAGGTTAGAGCAACTTAATGTAGAAATATATGGTTTGTGAATGTCAGGGTTGGTTCTATATCTGCATTTTGCTCTAGTCACAGTTTTTTCTAAGTGGTAGATTTCAAAATTTGCAGACTGCGTATGCTCCTTTGTGTAGGTTTATATGACCTAAACGCAAAATATGTTGTTTGTGAATGTCAGGGTTGGTTCAAAATCCGTTATGAGCTCTGGCCACAGTTTCTTCTAAGTGGTAGCGTTCAAAATTTGCAGACCATGAATGATGTTTTGTTTCAGGTAAGAAGAACTCAAAGTAGAAATATATAGTTTGTGAAATTTCAGGGTGGGTTGGAAATCCGTATTAAGGTCTCGCCACAGTTTTTTCTAAGTGTTAGGGCTCAAAATTTGCAGACTGTATGCTGCTTTGTGCTGGGTTTATATGAGCTAAACGCAAAATATATAGTTTGTGAATGTCAGGGTTGGTTCAAAATCCGTTCTAAGCTCTGGCCACAGTTTCTGCTGAGTGGTAGCGTTCAAAATTTGCAGACTGGTATGCTGCATTGTGTTATGTTTATATGACCTAATCGCAAAATATGTAGTTTGTGAATGTCAGGGTTGGTTCAAAATCCGTTATAAGCTCTGGCCACAGTTTTTTCTAAGTGTTAGGGCTCAAAATTTGCAGACTGTGTATGCTGCTTTGTGCTGGGTTTATTTGAGCTAAACGCAAAATATATAGTTTGTGAATGTCAGGGTTGGTTCAAAATCCGTAATAAGCTCTGGCCACAGTTTCTTCTAAGTGTTAGAGTTCAAAATTTGCAGACTGTGTATGCTACTTTGTCTTAGGTTTATATGACCTAATCGCAAAATATATAGTTTGTGAATGTCAGGGTTGGTTCAAAAGCCGTTATGAGCTCTGGCCACAGTTTCTTGTAAGTTTTAGGGCTCAAAATTTGCAGACTGTGTATGCTGCTTTGTGCTGCGTTTATATGAGCTAAACGCAAAATATATAGTTTGTGAATGTCAGGATTGGTTCAAAATCCGTTATAAGGTCTGGCCACAGTTTCTTCTAAGTGGTAGCGTTATAAATTTGTAGACCATGTATAATGCTTCGTTTCAGGTTAGAGCAACTTAATGTAGAAATATATAGTTTGTGAATGTCAGGGTTGGTTCAAAATCCGTTATAAGCTCTGGCCACAGTTTCTTCTAAGTGTTAGAGTTCAAAATTTGCAGACCATGTATGATGCTTCGTTTCAGGTTAGAGCAACTTAATGTAGAAATATATGATTTGTGAATGTCAGGGTTGGTTCTATATCTGCATTTTGCTCTTGTCACAGTTTTTTCTAAGTGGTAGCGTTCAAAATTTGCAGACCATGAATGATGTTTTGTTTCAGGTAAGAAGAACTCAAAGTAGAAATATATAGTTTGTGAAATTTCAGGGTGGGTTGGAAATCCGTATTAAGGTCTCGCCACAGTTTTTTCTAAGTGTTAGGGCTCAAAATTTGCAGACTGTGTATGCTGCTTTGTGCTGGGTTTATATGAGCTAAACGCAAAATATATAGTTTGTGAATGTCAGGATTGGTTCAAAATCCGTTATAAGGTCTGGCCACAGTTTCTTCTAAGTGGTAGCGTTATAAATTTGAAGACCATGTATAATGCTTCGTTTCAGGTTAGAGCAACTTAATGTAGAAATATATGATTTGTGAATGTCAGGGTTGGTTCTATATCTGCATTTTGCTCTTGTCACAGTTTTTTCTAAGTGGTAGATTTCAAAATTTGCAGACTGCGTATGCTCCTTTGTGTAGGTTTATATGACCTAAACGCAAAATATGTTGTTTGTGAATGTCAGGGTTGGTTCAAAATCCGTTATGAGCTCTGGCCACAGTTTCTTCTAAGTGGTAGCGTTCAAAATTTGCAGACCATGAATGATGTTTTGTTTCAGGTAAGAAGAACTCAAAGTAGAAATATATAGTTTGTGAAATTTCAGGGTGGGTTGGAAATCCGTATTAAGGTCTCGCCACAGTTTTTTCTAAGTGTTAGGGCTCAAAATTTGCAGACTGTGTATGCTGCTTTGTGCTGGGTTTATATGAGCTAAACGCAAAATATATAGTTTGTGAATGTCAGGATTGGTTCAAAATCCGTTATAAGGTCTGGCCACAGTTTCTTCTAAGTGGTAGCGTTATAAATTTGTAGACCATGTATAATGCTTCGTTTCAGGTTAGAGCAACTTAATGTAGAAATATATGATTTGTGAATGTCAGGGTTGGTTCTATATCTGCATTTTGCTCTTGTCACAGTTTTTTCTAAGTGGTAGATTTCAAAATTTGCAGACTGCGTATTCTCCTTTGTGTAGGTTTATATGACCTAATCGCAAAATATATAGTTTGTGAATGTCAGGGTTGGTTCAAAATCCGTAATAAGCTCTGGCCACAGTTTCTTCTAAGTGTTAGAGTTCAAAATTTTGAGACCATGTATGATGCTTCGTTTAAGGTTAGAGCAACTTAATGTAGAAATATATGGTTTGTGAATGTCAGGGTTGGTTCTATATCTGCATTTTGCTCTAGTCACAGTTTTTTCTAAGTGGTAGATTTCAAAATTTGCAGACTGCGTATGCTCCTTTGTGTAGGTTTATATGACCTAAACGCAAAATATGTTGTTTGTGAATGTCAGGGTTGGTTCAAAATCCGTTATGAGCTGTGGCCACAGTTTCTTCTAAGTGGTAGCGTTCAAAATTTGCAGACCATGAATGATGTTTTGTTTCAGGTAAGAAGAACTCAAAGTAGAAATATATAGTTTGTGAAATTTCAGGGTGGGTTGGAAATCCGTATTAAGGTCTCGCCACAGTTTTTTCTAAGTGTTAGGGCTCAAAATTTGCAGACTGTGTATGCTGCTTTGTGCTGGGTTTATATGAGCTAAACGCAAAATATATAGTTTGTGAATGTCAGGGTTGGTTCAAAATCCGTAATAAGCTCTGGCCACAGTTTCTTCTAAGTGTTAGAGTTCAAAATTTGCAGACTGTGTATGCTACTTTGTCTTAGGTTTATATGACCTAATCGCAAAATATATAGTTTGTGAATGTCAGGGTTGGTTCAAAAGCCGTTATGAGCTCTGGCCACAGTTTCTTGTAAGTTTTAGGGCTCAAAATTTGCAGACTGTGTATGCTGCTTTGTGCTGCGTTTATATGAGCTAAACGCAAAATATATAGTTTGTGAATGTCAGGATTGGTTCAAAATCCGTTATAAGGTCTGGCCACAGTTTCTTCTAAGTGGTAGCGTTATAAATTTGTAGACCATGTATAATGCTTCGTTTCAGGTTAGAGCAACTTAATGTAGAAATATATAGTTTGTGAATGTCAGGGTTGGTTCAAAATCCGTTATAAGCTCTGGCCACAGTTTCTTCTAAGTGTTAGAGTTCAAAATTTGCAGACCATGTATGATGCTTCGTTTCAGGTTAGAGCAACTTAATGTAGAAATATATGATTTGTGAATGTCAGGGTTGGTTCTATATCTGCATTTTGCTCTTGTCACAGTTTTTTCTAAGTGGTAGCGTTCAAAATTTGCAGACCATGAATGATGTTTTGTTTCAGGTAAGAAGAACTCAAAGTAGAAATATATAGTTTGTGAAATTTCAGGGTGGGTTGGAAATCCGTATTAAGGTCTCGCCACAGTTTTTTCTAAGTGTTAGGGCTCAAAATTTGCAGACTGTGTATGCTGCTTTGTGCTGGGTTTATATGAGCTAAACGCAAAATATATAGTTTGTGAATGTCAGGATTGGTTCAAAATCCGTTATAAGGTCTGGCCACAGTTTCTTCTAAGTGTTAGCGTTCAAAATTTGCAGACCATGTATAATGCTTCGTTTCAGGTTAGAGCAACTTAATGTAGAAATATATGATTTGTGAATGTCAGGGTTGGTTCTATATCTGCATTTTGCTCTTGTCACAGTTTTTTCTAAGTGGTAGATTTCAAAATTTGCAGACTGCGTATGCTCCTTTGTGTAGGTTTATATGACCTAAACGCAAAATATGTTGTTTGTGAATGTCAGGGTTGGTTCAAAATCCGTTATGAGCTCTGGCCACAGTTTCTTCTAAGTGGTAGCGTTCAAAATTTGCAGACCATGAATGATGTTTTGTTTCAGGTAAGAAGAACTCAAAGTAGAAATATATAGTTTGTGAAATTTCAGGGTGGGTTGGAAATCCGTATTAAGGTCTCGCCACAGTTTTTTCTAAGTGTTAGGGCTCAAAATTTGCAGACTGTGTATGCTGCTTTGTGCTGGGTTTATATGAGCTAAACGCAAAATATATAGTTTGTGAATGTCAGGATTGGTTCAAAATCCGTTATAAGGTCTGGCCACAGTTTCTTCTAAGTGGTAGCGTTATAAATTTGTAGACCATGTATAATGCTTCGTTTCAGGTTAGAGCAACTTAATGTAGAAATATATGATTTGTGAATGTCAGGGTTGGTTCTATATCTGCATTTTGCTCTTGTCACAGTTTTTTCTAAGTGGTAGATTTCAAAATTTGCAGACTGCGTATTCTCCTTTGTGTAGGTTTATATGACCTAATCGCAAAATATATAGTTTGTGAATGTCAGGGTTGGTTCAAAATCCGTAATAAGCTCTGGCCACAGTTTCTTCTAAGTGTTAGAGTTCAAAATTTTGAGACCATGTATGATGCTTCGTTTAAGGTTAGAGCAACTTAATGTAGAAATATATGGTTTGTGAATGTCAGGGTTGGTTCTATATCTGCATTTTGCTCTAGTCACAGTTTTTTCTAAGTGGTAGATTTCAAAATTTGCAGACTGCGTATGCTCCTTTGTGTAGGTTTATATGACCTAAACGCAAAATATGTTGTTTGTGAATGTCAGGGTTGGTTCAAAATCCGTTATGAGCTGTGGCCACAGTTTCTTCTAAGTGGTAGCGTTCAAAATTTGCAGACCATGAATGATGTTTTGTTTCAGGTAAGAAGAACTCAAAGTAGAAATATATAGTTTGTGAAATTTCAGGGTGGGTTGGAAATCCGTATTAAGGTCTCGCCACAGTTTTTTCTAAGTGTTAGGGCTCAAAATTTGCAGACTGTGTATGCTGCTTTGTGCTGGGTTTATATGAGCTAAACGCAAAATATATAGTTTGTGAATGTCAGGATTGGTTCAAAATCCGTTATAAGGTCTGGCCACAGTTTCTTCTAAGTGGTAGCGTTATAAATTTGTAGACCATGTATAATGCTTCGTTTCAGGTTAGAGCAACTTAATGTAGAAATATATGATTTGTGAATGTCAGGGTTGGTTCTATATCTGCATTTTGCTCTTGTCACAGTTTTTTCTAAGTGGTAGATTTCAAAATTTGCAGACTGCGTATTCTCCTTTGTGTAGGTTTATATGACCTAATCGCAAAATATATAGTTTGTGAATGTCAGGGTTGGTTCAAAATCCGTTATGAGCTCTGGCCACAGTTTCTGCTGAGTGGTAGCGTTCAAAATTTGCAGACTGGTATGCTGCATTGCGTTATGTTTATATGACCTAATCGCAAAATATGTAGTTTGTGAATGTCAGGGTTGGTTCAAAATCCGTTATAAGCTCTGGCCACAGTTTTTTCTAAGTGTTAGGGCTCAAAATTTGCAGACTGTGTATGCTGCTTTGTGCTGGGTTTATATGAGCTAAACGCAAAATATATAGTTTGTGAATGTCAGGGTTGGTTCAAAATCCGTAATAAGCTCTGGCCACAGTTTCTTCTAAGTGTTAGAGTTCAAAATTTGCAGACTGTGTATGCTACTTTGTCTTAGGTTCATATGACCTAATCGCAAAATATATAGTTTGTGAATGTCAGGGTTGGTTCAAAAGCCGTTATGAGCTCTGGCCACAGTTTCTGCTAAGTGGTAGCGTTCAAAATTTGCAGACTGTGTATGCTGCATTGTGTTGGGTTTATATGACCTAATCGCAAAATATGTAGTTTGCAAATGTCAGGGTTGGTTCAAAATCAGTTATAGCCTCTGGCCACAGTTTCTTGTAAGTTTTAGGGCTCAAAATTTGCAGACTGTGTATGCTGCTTTGTGCTGCGTTTATATGAGCTAAACGCAAAATATATAGTTTGTGAATGTCAGGATTGGTTCAAAATCCGTTATAAGGTCTGGCCACAGTTTCTTCTAAGTGGTAGCGTTATAAATTTGTAGACCATGTATAATGCTTCGTTTCAGGTTAGAGCAACTTAATGTAGAAATATATGATTTGTGAATGTCAGGGTTGGTTCTATATCTGCATTTTGCTCTTGTCACAGTTTTTTCTAAGTGGTAGATTTCAAAATTTGCAGACTGCGTATGCTCCTTTGTGTAGGTTTATATGACCTAAACGCAAAATATGTTGTTTGTGAATGTCAGGGTTGGTTCAAAATCCGTTATGAGCTCTGGCCACAGTTTCTTCTAAGTGGTAGCGTTCAAAATTTGCAGACCATGAATGATGTGTCGTTTCAGGTAAGAAGAACTCAAAGTAGAAATATATAGTTTGTGAATTTTCAGGGTGGGTTGGAAATCCGTATTAAGGTCTCGCCACAGTTTTTTCTAAGTGTTAGGGCTCAAAATTTGCAGACTGTGTATGCTGCTTTGTGCGGGGTTTATATGAGCTAAACGCAAAATATATAGTTTGTGAATGTCAGGATTGGTTCAAAATCCGTTATAAGGTCTGGCCACAGTTTCTTCTAAGTGGTAGCGTTATAAATTTGTAGACCATGTATAATGCTTCGTTTCAGGTTAGAGCAACTTAATGTAGAAATATATGATTTGTGAATGTCAGGGTTGGTTCTATATCTGCATTTTGCTCTTGTCACAGTTTTTTCTAAGTGGTAGATTTCAAAATTTGCAGACTGCGTATTCTCCTTTGTGTAGGTTTATATGACCTAATCGCAAAATATATAGTTTGTGAATGTCAGGGTTGGTTCAAAATCCGTAATAAGCTCTGGCCACAGTTTCTTCTAAGTGTTAGAGTTCAAAATTTTGAGACCATGTATGATGCTTCGTTTAAGGTTAGAGCAACTTAATGTAGAAATATATGGTTTGTGAATGTCAGGGTTGGTTCTATATCTGCATTTTGCTCTAGTCACAGTTTTTTCTAAGTGGTAGATTTCAAAATTTGCAGACTGCGTATGCTCCTTTGTGTAGGTTTATATGACCTAAACGCAAAATATGTTGTTTGTGAATGTCAGGGTTGGTTCAAAATCCGTTATGAGCTGTGGCCACAGTTTCTTCTAAGTGGTAGCGTTCAAAATTTGCAGACCATGAATGATGTTTTGTTTCAGGTAAGAAGAACTCAAAGTAGAAATATATAGTTTGTGAAATTTCAGGGTGGGTTGGAAATCCGTATTAAGGTCTCGCCACAGTTTTTTCTAAGTGTTAGGGCTCAAAATTTGCAGACTGTGTATGCTGCTTTGTGCTGGGTTTATATGAGCTAAACGCAAAATATATAGTTTGTGAATGTCAGGATTGGTTCAAAATCCGTTATAAGGTCTGGCCACAGTTTCTTCTAAGTGGTAGCGTTATAAATTTGTAGACCATGTATAATGCTTCGTTTCAGGTTAGAGCAACTTAATGTAGAAATATATGATTTGTGAATGTCAGGGTTGGTTCTATATCTGCATTTTGCTCTTGTCACAGTTTTTTCTAAGTGGTAGATTTCAAAATTTGCAGACTGCGTATTCTCCTTTGTGTAGGTTTATATGACCTAATCGCAAAATATATAGTTTGTGAATGTCAGGGTTGGTTCAAAATCCGTTATGAGCTCTGGCCACAGTTTCTGCTGAGTGGTAGCGTTCAAAATTTGCAGACTGGTATGCTGCATTGCGTTATGTTTATATGACCTAATCGCAAAATATGTAGTTTGTGAATGTCAGGGTTGGTTCAAAATCCGTTATAAGCTCTGGCCACAGTTTTTTCTAAGTGTTAGGGCTCAAAATTTGCAGACTGTGTATGCTGCTTTGTGCTGGGTTTATATGAGCTAAACGCAAAATATATAGTTTGTGAATGTCAGGGTTGGTTCAAAATCCGTAATAAGCTCTGGCCACAGTTTCTTCTAAGTGTTAGAGTTCAAAATTTGCAGACTGTGTATGCTACTTTGTCTTAGGTTCATATGACCTAATCGCAAAATATATAGTTTGTGAATGTCAGGGTTGGTTCAAAAGCCGTTATGAGCTCTGGCCACAGTTTCTGCTAAGTGGTAGCGTTCAAAATTTGCAGACTGTGTATGCTGCATTGTGTTGGGTTTATATGACCTAATCGCAAAATATGTAGTTTGCAAATGTCAGGGTTGGTTCAAAATCAGTTATAGCCTCTGGCCACAGTTTCTTGTAAGTTTTAGGGCTCAAAATTTGCAGACTGTGTATGCTGCTTTGTGCTGCGTTTATATGAGCTAAACGCAAAATATATAGTTTGTGAATGTCAGGATTGGTTCAAAATCCGTTATAAGGTCTGGCCACAGTTTCTTCTAAGTGGTAGCGTTATAAATTTGTAGACCATGTATAATGCTTCGTTTCAGGTTAGAGCAACTTAATGTAGAAATATATAGTTTGTGAATGTCAGGGTTGGTTCAAAATCCGCTATATGCTCTGGCCACAGTTTCTTCTAAGTGTTAGCGTTCAAAATTTGCAGACCATGTATGATGCATCGTTTCAGGTTAGAGCAACTTAATGTAGAAATATATGATTTGTGAATGTCAGGGTTGGTTCTATATCTGCATTTTGCTCTTGTCACAGTTTTTTCTAAGTGGTAGATTTCAAAATTTGCAGACTGCGTATTCTCCTTTGTGTAGGTTTATATGACCTAATCGCAAAATATATAGTTTGTGAATGTCAGGGTTGGTTCAAAATCCGTTATGAGCTCTGGCCACAGTTTCTGCTGAGTGGTAGCGTTCAAAATTTGCAGACTGGTATGCTGCATTGCGTTATGTTTATATGACCTAATCGCAAAATATGTAGTTTGTGAATGTCAGGGTTGGTTCAAAATCCGTTATAAGCTCTGGCCACAGTTTTTTCTAAGTGTTAGGGCTCAAAATTTGCAGACTGTGTATGCTGCTTTGTGCTGGGTTTATATGAGCTAAACGCAAAATATATAGTTTGTGAATGTCAGGGTTGGTTCAAAATCCGTAATAAGCTCTGGCCACAGTTTCTTCTAAGTGTTAGAGTTCAAAATTTGCAGACTGTGTATGCTACTTTGTCTTAGGTTTATATGACCTAATCGCAAAATATATAGTTTGTGAATGTCAGGGTTGGTTCAAAAGCCGTTATGAGCTCTGGCCACAGTTTCTTGTAAGTTTTAGGGCTCAAAATTTGCAGACTGTGTATGCTGCTTTGTGCTGCGTTTATATGAGCTAAACGCAAAATATATAGTTTGTGAATGTCAGGATTGGTTCAAAATCCGTTATAAGGTCTGGCCACAGTTTCTTCTAAGTGGTAGCGTTATAAATTTGTAGACCATGTATAATGCTTCGTTTCAGGTTAGAGCAACTTAATGTAGAAATATATAGTTTGTGAATGTCAGGGTTGGTTCAAAATCCGTTATAAGCTCTGGCCACAGTTTCTTCTAAGTGTTAGCGTTCAAAATTTGCAGACCATGTATGATGCTTCGTTTCAGGTTAGAGCAACTTAATGTAGAAATATATGATTTGTGAATGTCAGGGTTGGTTCTATATCTGCATTTTGCTCTTGTCACAGTTTTTTCTAAGTGGTAGATTTCAAAATTTGCAGACTGCGTATTCTCCTTTGTGTAGGTTTATATGACCTAATCGCAAAATATATAGTTTGTGAATGTCAGGGTTGGTTCAAAATCCGTTATGAGCTCTGGCCACAGTTTCTGCTGAGTGGTAGCGTTCAAAATTTGCAGACTGGTATGCTGCATTGCGTTATGTTTATATGACCTAATCGCAAAATATGTAGTTTGTGAATGTCAGGGTTGGTTCAAAATCCGTTATAAGCTCTGGCCACAGTTTTTTCTAAGTGTTAGGGCTCAAAATTTGCAGACTGTGTATGCTGCTTTGTGCTGGGTTTATATGAGCTAAACGCAAAATATATAGTTTGTGAATGTCAGGGTTGGTTCAAAATCCGTAATAAGCTCTGGCCACAGTTTCTTCTAAGTGTTAGAGTTCAAAATTTGCAGACCATGTATGATGCTTCGTTTCAGGTTAGAGCAACTTAATGTAGAAATATATGGTTTGTGAATGTCAGGGTTGGTTCTATATCTGCATTTTGCTCTAGTCACAGTTTTTTCTAAGTGGTAGATTTCAAAATTTGCAGACTGCGTATGCTCCTTTGTGTAGGTTTATATGACCTAAACGCAAAATATGTTGTTTGTGAATGTCAGGGTTGGTTCAAAATCCGTTATGAGCTCTGGCCACAGTTTCTTCTAAGTGGTAGCGTTCAAAATTTGCAGACCATGAATGATGTTTTGTTTCAGGTAAGAAGAACTCAAAGTAGAAATATATAGTTTGTGAAATTTCAGGGTGGGTTGGAAATCCGTATTAAGGTCTCGCCACAGTTTTTTCTAAGTGTTAGGGCTCAAAATTTGCAGACTGTGTATGCTGCTTTGTGCTGGGTTTATATGAGCTAAACGCAAAATATATAGTTTGTGAATGTCAGGGTTGGTTCAAAATCCGTTATGAGCTCTGGCCACAGTTTCTGCTGAGTGGTAGCGTTCAAAATTTGCAGACTGGTATGCTGCATTGTGTTATGTTTATATGACCTAATCGCAAAATATGTAGTTTGTGAATGTCAGGGTTGGTTCAAATTCCGTTATAAGCTCTGGCCACAGTTTCTTCTAAGTGTTAGGGCTCAAAATTTGCAGACTGTGTATGCTGCTTTGTGCTGGGTTTATATGAGCTAAACGCAAAATATATAGTTTGTGAATGTCAGGGTTGGTTCAAAATCCGTAATAAGCTCTGGCCACAGTTTCTTCTAAGTGTTAGAGTTCAAAATTTGCAGACTGTGTATGCTACTTTGTCTTAGGTTTATATGACCTAATCGCAAAATATATAGTTTGTGAATGTCAGGGTTGTTTCAAAAGCCGTTATGAGCTCTGGCCACAGTTTCTTGTAAGTTTTAGGGCTCAAAATTTGCAGACTGTGTATGCTGCTTTGTGCTGCGTTTATATGAGCTAAACGCAAAATATATAGTTTGTGAATGTCAGGATTGGTTCAAAATCCGTTATAAGGTCTGGCCACAGTTTCTTCTAAGTGGTAGCGTTATAAATTTGTAGACCATGTATAATGCTTCGTTTCAGGTTAGAGCAACTTAATGTAGAAATATATAGTTATTGAATGTCAGGGTTGGTTCAAAATCCGTTATAAGCTCTGGCCACAGTTTCTTCTAAGTGTTAGCGTTCAAAATTTGCAGACCATGTATGATGCTTCGTTTCAGGTTAGAGCAACTTAATGTAGAAATATATGGTTTGTGAATGTCAGGGTTGGTTCTATATCTGCATTTTGCTCTTGTCACAGTTTTTTCTAAGTGGTAGATTTCAAAATTTGCAGACTGCGTATTCTCCTTTGTGTAGGTTTATATGACCTAATCGCAAAATATATAGTTTGTGAATGTCAGGGTTGGTTCAAAAGCCGTTATGAGCTCTGGCCACAGTTTCTGCTAAGTGGTAGCGTTCAAAATTTGCAGACTGTGTATGCTGCATTGTGTTGGGTTTATATGACCTAATCGCAAAATATGTAGTTTGTAAATGTCAGGGTTGGTTCAAAATCAGTTATAGCCTCTGGCCACAGTTTCTTGTAAGTTTTAGGGCTCAAAATTTGCAGACTGTGTATGCTGCTTTGTGCTGCGTTTATATGAGCTAAACGCAAAATATATAGTTTGTGAATGTCAGGATTGGTTCAAAATCCGTTATAAGGTCTGGCCACAGTTTCTTCTAAGTGGTAGCGTTATAAATTTGTAGACCATGTATAATGCTTCGTTTCAGGTTAGAGCAACTTAATGTAGAAATATATAGTTTGTGAATGTCAGGGTTGGTTCAAAATCCGTTATGAGCTCTGGCCACAGTTTTTTTCTAAGTGTTAGGGCTCAAAATTTGCAGACTGTGTATGCTGCTTTGTGCTGGGTTTATATGAGCTAAACGCAAAATATATAGTTTGTGAATGTCAGGGTTGGTTCAAAATCCGTAATAAGCTCTGGCCACAGTTTCTTCTAAGTGTTAGAGTTCAAAATTTGCAGACCATGTATGATGCTTCGTTTCAGGTTAGAGCAACTTAATGTAGAAATATATGGTTTGTGAATGTCAGGGTTGGTTCTATATCTGCATTTTGCTCTAGTCACAGTTTTTTCTAAGTGGTAGATTTCAAAATTTGCAGACTGCGTATGCTCCTTTGTGTAGGTTTATATGACCTAAACGCAAAATATGTTGTTTGTGAATGTCAGGGTTGGTTCAAAATCCGTTATGAGCTCTGGCCACAGTTTCTTCTAAGTGGTAGCGTTCAAAATTTGCAGACCATGAATGATGTTTTGTTTCAGGTAAGAAGAACTCAAAGTAGAAATATATAGTTTGTGAAATTTCAGGGTGGGTTGGAAATCCGTATTAAGGTCTCGCCACAGTTTTTTCTAAGTGTTAGGGCTCAAAATTTGCAGACTGTGTATGCTGCTTTGTGCTGGGTTTATATGAGCTAAACGCAAAATATATAGTTTGTGAATGTCAGGGTTGGTTCAAAATCCGTTATGAGCTCTGGCCACAGTTTCTGCTGAGTGGTAGCGTTCAAAATTTGCAGACTGGTATGCTGCATTGTGTTATGTTTATATGACCTAATCGCAAAATATGTAGTTTGTGAATGTCAGGGTTGGTTCAAAATCCGTTATAAGCTCTGGCCACAGTTTTTTCTAAGTGTTAGGGCTCAAAATTTGCAGACTGTGTATGCTGCTTTGTGCTGGGTTTATATGAGCTAAACGCAAAATATATAGTTTGTGAATGTCAGGGTTGGTTCAAAATCCGTAATAAGCTCTGGCCACAGTTTCTTCTAAGTGTTAGAGTTCAAAATTTGCAGACTGTGTATGCTACTTTGTCTTAGGTTTATATGACCTAATCGCAAAATATATAGTTTGTGAATGTCAGGGTTGGTTCAAAAGCCGTTATGAGCTCTGGCCACAGTTTCTTGTAAGTTTTAGGGCTCAAAATTTGCAGACTGTGTATGCTGCTTTGTGCTGCGTTTATATGAGCTAAACGCAAAATATATAGTTTGTGAATGTCAGGATTGGTTCAAAATCCGTTATAAGGTCTGGCCACAGTTTTTTCTAAGTGTTAGGGCTCAAAATTTGCAGACTGTGTATGCTGCTTTGTGCTGGGTTTATATGAGCTAAACGCAAAATATATAGTTTGTGAATGTCAGGGTTGGTTCAAAATCCGTAATAAGCTCTGGCCACAGTTTCTTCTAAGTGTTAGAGTTCAAAATTTGCAGACTGTGTATGCTACTTTGTCTTAGGTTTATATGACCTAATCGCAAAATATATAGTTTGTGAATGTCAGGGTTGGTTCAAAAGCCGTTATGAGCTCTGGCCACAGTTTCTTGTAAGTTTTAGGGCTCAAAATTTGCAGACTGTGTATGCTGCTTTGTGCTGCGTTTATATGAGCTAAACGCAAAATATATAGTTTGTGAATGTCAGGATTGGTTCAAAATCCGTTATAAGGTCTGGCCACAGTTTCTTCTAAGTGTTAGCGTTCAAAATTTGCAGACCATGTATGATGCTTCGTTTCAGGTTAGAGCAACTTAATGTAGAAATATATAGTTTGTGAATGTCAGGGTTGGTTCAAAATCCGTTATAAGCTCTGGCCACAGTTTCTTCTAAGTGTTAGCGTTCAAAATTTGCAGACCATGTATGATGCTTCGTTTCAGGTTAGAGCAACTTAATGTAGAAATATATGATTTGTGAATGTCAGGGTTGGTTCTATATCTGCATTTTGCTCTTGTCACAGTTTTTTCTAAGTGGTAGATTTCAAAATTTGCAGACTGCGTATTCTCCTTTGTGTAGGTTTATATGACCTAATCGCAAAATATATAGTTTGTGAATGTCAGGGTTGGTTCAAAATCCGTTATGAGCTCTGGCCACAGTTTCTGCTGAGTGGTAGCGTTCAAAATTTGCAGACTGGTATGCTGCATTGTGTTATGTTTATATGACCTAATCGCAAAATATGTAGTTTGTGAATGTCAGGGTTGGTTCAAAATCCGTTATAAGCTCTGGCCACAGTTTTTTCTAAGTGTTAGGGCTCAAAATTTGCAGACTGTGTATGCTGCTTTGTGCTGGGTTTATATGAGCTAAACGCAAAATATATAGTTTGTGAATGTCAGGGTTGGTTCAAAATCCGTAATAAGCTCTGGCCACAGTTTCTTCTAAGTGTTAGAGTTCAAAATTTGCAGACTGTGTATGCTACTTTGTGTTAGGTTTATATGACCTAATCGCAAAATATGTAGTTTGTGAATGTCAGGGTTGGTTCAAAAGCCGTTATGAGCTCTGGCCACAGTTTCTGCTAAGTGGCAGCGTTCAAAATTTGCAGACTGTGTATGCTGCATTGTGTTGGGTTTATATGACCTAATCGCAAAATATGTAGTTTGTAAATGTCAGGGTTGGTTCAAAATCAGTTATAGCCTCTGGCCACAGTTTCTTGTAAGTTGTAGGGCTCAAAATTTGCAGACTGTATGCTGCTTTTTGCTGGGTTTATATGAGCTAAACGCAAAATATATAGTTTGTGAATGTCAGGATTGGTTCAAAATCCGTTATAAGGTCTGGCCACAGTTTCTTCTAAGTGTTAGAGTTCAAAATTTGCAGACCATGTATGATGCTTCGTTTCAGGTTAGAGCAACTTAATGTAGAAATATATGGTTTTTGAATGTCAGGGTTGGTTCTATATCTGTATTTTGCTCTAGTGACAGTTTTTTCTAAGTGGTAGATTTCAAAATTTGCAGACTGCGTATGCTGCTTTGTGTAGGTTTATATGACCTAATCGCAAAATATGTAGTTTGTGAATGTCAGGGTTGGTTCAAAATCCGTTATAAGCTCTGGCCACAGTTTCTTCTAAGTGGTAGCGTTCAAAATTTGCAGACCATGAATGATGTTTTGTTTCAGGTAAGAAGAACTCAAAGTAGAAATATATAGTTTGTGAAATTTCAGGGTGGGTTGGAAATCCGTATTAAGGTCTCGTCACAGTTTTTTCTAAGTGTTAGGGCTCAAAATTTGCAGACTGTGTATGCTGCATTGTGTTAGGTTTATATGACCTAATCGCAAAATATGTAGTTTGTAAATGTCAGGGTTGGTTCAAAATCCGTTATAAGGTCTGGCCACAGTTTCTTCTAAGTGGTAGCGTTATAAATTTGTAGACCATGTATAATGCTTCGTTTCAGGTTAGAGCAACTTAATGTAGAAATATATAGTTTGTGAATGTCAGGGTTGGTTCAAAATCCGTTATGAGCTCTGGCCACAGTTTCAGCTGAGTGGTAGCGTTCAAAATTTGCAGACTGGTATGCTGCATTGTGTTATGTTTATATGACCTAATCGCAAAATATGTAGTTTGTGAATGTCAGGGTTGGTTCAAAATCCGTTATAAGCTCTGGCCACAGTTTTTTCTAAGTGTTAGGGCTCAAAATTTGCAGACTGTGTATGCTGCTTTGTGCTGGGTTTATATGAGCTAAACGCAAAATATATAGTTTGTGAATGTCAGGGTTGGTTCAAAATCCGTAATAAGCTCTGGCCACAGTTTCTTCTAAGTGTTAGAGTTCAAAATTTGCAGACTGTGTATGCTACTTTGTGTTAGGTTTATATGACCTAATCGCAAAATATGTAGTTTGTGAATGTCAGGGTTGGTTCAAAAGCCGTTATGAGCTCTGGCCACAGTTTCTGCTAAGTGGTAGCGTTCAAAATTTGCAGACTGTGTATGCTGCATTGTGTTGGGTTTATATGACCTAATCGCAAAATATGTAGTTTGTAAATGTCAGGGTTGGTTCAAAATCAGTTATAGCCTCTGGCCACAGTTTCTTGTAAGTTTTAGGGCTCAAAATTTGCAGACTGTGTATGCTGCTTTTTGCTGGGTTTATATGAGCTAAACGCAAAATATGTTGTTTGTGAATGTCAGGGTTGGTTCAAAATCCGTTATGAGCTCTGGCCACAGTTTCTTCTAAGTGGTAGCGTTCAAAATTTGCAGACCATGAATGATGTTTTGTTTCAGGTAAGAAGAACTCAAAGTAGAAATATATAGTTTGTGAAATTTCAGGGTGGGTTGGAAATCCGTATTAAGGTCTCGCCACAGTTTTTTCTAAGTGTTAGGGCTCAAAATTTGCAGACTGTGTATGCTGCTTTGTGCTGGGTTTATATGAGCTAAACGCAAAATATATAGTTTGTGAATGTCAGGGTTGGTTCAAAATCCGTAATAAGCTCTGGCCACAGTTTCTTCTAAGTGTTAGAGTTCAAAATTTGCAGACCATGTATGATGCTTCGTTTCAGGTTAGAGCAACTTAATGTAGAAATATATGGTTTGTGAATGTCAGGGTTGGTTCTATATCTGCATTTTGCTCTAGTCACAGTTTTTTCTAAGTGGTAGATTTCAAAATTTGCAGACTGCGTATGCTCCTTTGTGTAGGTTTATATGACCTAAACGCAAAATATGTTGTTTGTGAATGTCAGGGTTGGTTCAAAATCCGTTATGAGCTCTGGCCACAGTTTCTTCTAAGTGGTAGCGTTCAAAATTTGCAGACCATGAATGATGTTTTGTTTCAGGTAAGAAGAACTCAAAGTAGAAATATATAGTTTGTGAAATTTCAGGGTGGGTTGGAAATCCGTATTAAGGTCTCGCCACAGTTTTTTCTAAGTGTTAGGGCTCAAAATTTGCAGACTGTGTATGCTGCTTTGTGCTGGGTTTATATGAGCTAAACGCAAAATATATAGTTTGTGAATGTCAGGGTTGGTTCAAAATCCGTTATGAGCTCTGGCCACAGTTTCTGCTGAGTGGTAGCGTTCAAAATTTGCAGACTGGTATGCTGCATTGTGTTATGTTTATATGACCGAATCGCAAAATATGTAGTTTGTGAATGTCAGGGTTGGTTCAAAATCCGTTATAAGCTCTGGCCACAGTTTTTTCTAAGTGTTAGGGCTCAAAATTTGCAGACTGTGTATGCTGCTTTGTGCTGGGTTTATATGAGCTAAACGCAAAATATATAGTTTGTGAATGTCAGGGTTGGTTCAAAATCCGTAATAAGCTCTGGCCACAGTTTCTTCTAAGTGTTAGAGTTCAAAATTTGCAGACTGTGTATGCTACTTTGTCTTAGGTTTATATGACCTAATCGCAAAATATATAGTTTGTGAATGTCAGGGTTGGTTCAAAAGCCGTTATGAGCTCTGGCCACAGTTTCTTGTAAGTTTTAGGGCTCAAAATTTGCAGACTGTGTATGCTGCTTTGTGCTGCGTTTATATGAGCTAAACGCAAAATATATAGTTTGTGAATGTCAGGATTGGTTCAAAATCCGTTATAAGGTCTGGCCACAGTTTTTTCTAAGTGTTAGGGCTCAAAATTTGCAGGACTGTGTATGCTGCTTTGTGCTGGGTTTATATGAGCTAAACGCAAAATATATAGTTTGTGAATGTCAGGGTTGGTTCAAAATCCGTAATAAGCTCTGGCCACAGTTTCTTCTAAGTGTTAGAGTTCAAAATTTGCAGACTGTGTATGCTACTTTGTCTTAGGTTTATATGACCTAATCGCAAAATATATAGTTTGTGAATGTCAGGGTTGGTTCAAAAGCCGTTATGAGCTCTGGCCACAGTTTCTTGTAAGTTTTAGGGCTCAAAATTTGCAGACTGTGTATGCTGCTTTGTGCTGCGTTTATATGAGCTAAACGCAAAATATATAGTTTGTGAATGTCAGGATTGGTTCAAAATCCGTTATAAGGTCTGGCCACAGTTTCTTCTAAGTGGTAGCGTTATAAATTTGTAGACCATGTATAATGCTTCGTTTCAGGTTAGAGCAACTTAATGTAGAAATATATAGTTTGTGAATGTCAGGGTTGGTTCAAAATCCGTTATAAGCTCTGGCCACAGTTTCTTCTAAGTGTTAGCGTTCAAAATTTGCAGACCATGTATGATGCTTCGTTTCAGGTTAGAGCAACTTAATGTAGAAATATATGATTTGTGAATGTCAGGGTTGGTTCTATATCTGCATTTTGCTCTTGTCACAGTTTTTTCTAAGTGGTAGATTTCAAAATTTGCAGACTGCGTATTCTCCTTTGTGTAGGTTTATATGACCTAATCGCAAAATATATAGTTTGTGAATGTCAGGGTTGGTTCAAAATCCGTTATGAGCTCTGGCCACAGTTTCTGCTGAGTGGTAGCGTTCAAAATTTGCAGACTGGTATGCTGCATTGCGTTATGTATATATGACCTAATCGCAAAATATGTAGTTTGTGAATGTCAGGGTTGGTTCAAAATCCGTTATAAGCTCTGGCCACAGTTTTTTCTAAGTGTTAGGGCTCAAAATTTGCAGACTGTGTATGCTGCTTTGTGCTGGGTTTATATGAGCTAAACGCAAAATATATAGTTTGTGAATGTCAGGGTTGGTTCAAAATCCGTAATAAGCTCTGGCCACAGTTTCTTCTAAGTGTTAGAGTTCAAAATTTGCAGACTGTGTATGCTACTTTGTCTTAGGTTTATATGACCTAATCGCAAAATATATAGTTTGTGAATGTCAGGGTTGGTTCAAAAGCCGTTATGAGCTCTGGCCACAGTTTCTGCTAAGTGGTAGCGTTCAAAATTTGCAGACTGTGTATGCTGCATTGTGTTTGGTTTATATGACCTAATCGCAAAATATGTAGTTTGTAAATGTCAGGGTTGGTTCAAAATCAGTTATAGCCTCTGGCCACAGTTTCTTGTAAGTTTTAGGGCTCAAAATTTGCAGACTGTGTATGCTGCTTTTTGCTGGGTTTATATGAGCTAAACGCAAAATATATAGTTTGTGAATGTCAGGATTGGTTCAAAATCCGTTATAAGGTCTGGCCACAGTTTCTTCTAAGTGTTAGCGTTCAAAATTTGCAGACCATGTATGATGCTTCGTTTCAGGTTAGAGCAACTTAATGTAGAAATATATGGTTTTTGAATGTCAGGGTTGGTTCTATATCTGTATTTTGCTCTAGTGACAGTTTTTTCTAAGTGGTAGATTTCAAAATTTGCAGACTGCGTATGCTCCTTTGTGTAGGTTTATATGACCTAATCGCAAAATATGTAGTTTGTGAATGTCAGGGTTGGTTCAAATCCGTTATAAGCTCTGGCCACAGTTTCTTCTAAGTGGTAGCGTTCAAAATTTGCAGACCATGAATGATGTTTTGTTTCAGGTAAGAAGAACTCAAAGTAGAAATATATAGTTTGTGAAATTTCAGGGTGGGTTGGAAATCCGTATTAAGGTCTCGCCACAGTTTTTTCTAAGTGTTAGGGCTCAAAATTTGCAGACTGTGTATGCTGCATTGTGTTAGGTTTATATGACCTAATCGCAAAATATGTAGTTTGTAAATGTCAGGGTTGGTTCAAAATCCGTTATAAGGTCTGGCCACAGTTTCTTCTAAGTGGTAGCGTTATAAATTTGTAGACCATGTATAATGCTTCGTTTCAGGTTAGAGCAACTTAATGTAGAAATATATAGTTTGTGAATGTCAGGGTTGGTTCAAAATCCGTTATGAGCTCTGGCCACAGTTTCTGCTGAGTGGTAGCGTTCAAAATTTGCAGACTGGTATGCTGCATTGTGTTATGTTTATATGACCTAATCGCAAAATATGTAGTTTGTGAATGTCAGGGTTGGTTCAAAATCCGTTATAAGCTCTGGCCACAGTTTTTTCTAAGTGTTAGGGCTCAAAATTTGCAGACTGTGTATGCTGCTTTGTGCTGGGTTTATATGAGCTAAACGCAAAATATATAGTTTGTGAATGTCAGGGTTGGTTCAAAATCCGTAATAAGCTCTGGCCACAGTTTCTTCTAAGTGTTAGAGTTCAAAATTTGCAGACTGTGTATGCTACTTTGTGTTAGGTTTATATGACCTAATCGCAAAATATGTAGTTTGTGAATGTCAGGGTTGGTTCAAAAGCCGTTATGAGCTCTGGCCACAGTTTCTGCTAAGTGGCAGCGTTCAAAATTTGCAGACTGTGTATGCTGCATTGTGTTGGGTTTATATGACCTAATCGCAAAATATGTAGTTTGTAAATGTCAGGGTTGGTTCAAAATCAGTTATAGCCTCTGGCCACAGTTTCTTGTAAGTGTTAGGGCTCAAAATTTGCAGACTGTATGCTGCTTTTTGCTGGGTTTATATGAGCTAAACGCAAAATATATAGTTTGTGAATGTCAGGATTGGTTCAAAATCCGTTATAAGGTCTGGCCACAGTTTCTTCTAAGTGTTAGAGTTCAAAATTTGCAGACCATGTATGATGCTTCGTTTCAGGTTAGAGCAACTTAATGTAGAAATATATGGTTTTTGAATGTCAGGGTTGGTTCTATATCTGTATTTTGCTCTAGTGACAGTTTTTTCTAAGTGGTAGATTTCAAAATTTGCAGACTGCGTATGCTGCTTTGTGTAGGTTTATATGACCTAATCGCAAAATATGTAGTTTGTGAATGTCAGGGTTGGTTCAAATCCGTTATAAGCTCTGGCCACAGTTTCTTCTAAGTGGTAGCGTTCAAAATTTGCAGACCATGAATGATGTTTTGTTTCAGGTAAGAAGAACTCAAAGTAGAAATATATAGTTTGTGAAATTTCAGGGTGGGTTGGAAATCCGTATTAAGGTCTCGTCACAGTTTTTTCTAAGTGTTAGGGCTCAAAATTTGCAGACTGTGTATGCTGCATTGTGTTAGGTTTATATGACCTAATCGCAAAATATGTAGTTTGTAAATGTCAGGGTTGGTTCAAAATCCGTTATAAGGTCTGGCCACAGTTTCTTCTAAGTGGTAGCGTTATAAATTTGTAGACCATGTATAATGCTTCGTTTCAGGTTAGAGCAACTTAATGTAGAAATATATAGTTTGTGAATGTCAGGGTTGGTTCAAAATCCGTTATGAGCTCTGGCCACAGTTTCAGCTGAGTGGTAGCGTTCAAAATTTGCAGACTGGTATGCTGCATTGTGTTATGTTTATATGACCTAATCGCAAAATATGTAGTTTGTGAATGTCAGGGTTGGTTCAAAATCCGTTATAAGCTCTGGCCACAGTTTTTTCTAAGTGTTAGGGCTCAAAATTTGCAGACTGTGTATGCTGCTTTGTGCTGGGTTTATATGAGCTAAACGCAAAATATATAGTTTGTGAATGTCAGGGTTGGTTCAAAATCCGTAATAAGCTCTGGCCACAGTTTCTTCTAAGTGTTAGAGTTCAAAATTTGCAGACTGTGTATGCTACTTTGTGTTAGGTTTATATGACCTAATCGCAAAATATGTAGTTTGTGAATGTCAGGGTTGGTTCAAAAGCCGTTATGAGCTCTGGCCACAGTTTCTGCTAAGTGGTAGCGTTCAAAATTTGCAGACTGTGTATGCTGCATTGTGTTGGGTTTATATGACCTAATCGCAAAATATGTAGTTTGTAAATGTCAGGGTTGGTTCAAAATCAGTTATAGCCTCTGGCCACAGTTTCTTGTAAGTTTTAGGGCTCAAAATTTGCAGACTGTGTATGCTGCTTTTTGCTGGGTTTATATGAGCTAAACGCAAAATATATAGTTTGTGAATGTCAGGATTGGTTCAAAATCCGTTATAAGGTCTGGCCACAGTTTCTTCTAAGTGTTAGCGTTCAAAATTTGCAGACCATGTATGATGCTTCGTTTCAGGTTAGAGCAACTTAATGTAGAAATATATGGTTTTTGAATGTCAGGGTTGGTTCTATATCTGTATTTTGCTCTAGTGACAGTTTTTTCTAAGTGGTAGATTTCAAAATTTGCAGACTGCGTATGCTCCTTTGTGTAGGTTTATATGACCTAATCGCAAAATATGTAGTTTGTAAATGTCAGGGTTGGTTCAAAATCCGTTATAAGCTCTGGCCACAGTTTCTTCTAAGTGTTAGAGTTCAAAATTTGCAGACTGTGTATGCTGCTTTGTGTTAGGTTTATATGACCTAATCGCAAAATATATAGTTTGTGAATGTCAGGGTTGGTTCATAATCCGTTATGAGCTCTGGCCACAGTTTCTGCTGAGTGGTAGCGTTCAAAATTTGCAGACTGGTATGCTGCATTGTGTTATGTTTATATGACCTAATCGCAAAATATGTAGTTTGTAATGTCAGGGTTGGTTCAAAATCAGTTATAACCTCTGGCCACAGTTTCTTGTAAGTTTAAGGGCTCAAAATTTGCAGGCTGTGTATACTGCTTTGTGCTGGGTTTATATAAGCTAAACGCAAAATATATAGTTTGTGAATGTCAGGGTTGGTTCAAAATCCGTTATGAGCTCTGGCCACAGTTTCTTCTAAGTGGTAGAGTTCTAAATTTGCAGACTGTGTATGCTGCTTCGTTTCAGGTTGGAGCAACTTAATGTAGAAATATATAGTATGTGAATGTCAGGGTTGGTTCAAAATCCGTAATAAGCTCTGGCCACAGTTTCTTCTAAGTGGTAGCGTTCAAAATTTGCAGACTGTGTATGCTGCATTGTGTTAGGTTTATATGACCTAATCGCAAAATATGTAGTTTGTAAATGTCAGGGTTGGTTCAAAATCAGTTATAGCCTCTGGCCACAGTTTCTTGTAAGTTTTAGGGCTCAAAATTTGCAGACTGTGTATGCTGCTTTGTGCTGGGTTTATATGAGCTAAACGCAAAATATATAGTTTGTGAATGTCAGGATTGGTTCAAAATCCGTTATAAGGTCTGGCCACAGTTTCTTCTAAGTGTTAGGGCTCAAAATTTGCAGACTGTGTATGCTGCTTTGTGCTGGGTTTATATGAGCTAAACGCAAAATATATAGTTTGTGAATGTCAGGGTTGGTTCAAAATCCGTAATAAGCTCTGGCCACAGTTTCTTCTAAGTGTTAGAGTTCAAAATTTGCAGACTGTGTATGCTGCTTTGTGTTAGGTTTATATGACCTAATCGCAAAATATGTAGTTTGTGAATGTCAGGGTTGGTTCATAATCCGTTATGAGCTCTGGCCACAGTTTCTGCTGAGTGGTAGCGTTCAAAATTTGCAGACTGGTATGCTGCATTGTGTTATGTTTATATGACCTAATCGCAAAATATGTAGTTTGTAATGTCAGGGTTGGTTCAAAATCAGTTATAACCTCTGGCCACAGTTTCTTGTAAGTTTAAGGGCTCAAAATTTGCAGGCTGTGTATACTGCTTTGTGCTGGGTTTATATAAGCTAAACGCAAAATATATAGTTTGTGAATGTCAGGGTTGGTTCAAAATCCGTTATGAGCTCTGGCCAAAGTTTCTTCTAAGTGGTAGCGTTAAAAATTTGCAGACCATGAATGATGTTTTGTTTCAGGTAAGAAGAACTCAAAGTAGAAATATATAGTTTGTGAAATTTCAGGGTGGGTTGGAAATCCGTATTAAGGTCTCGCCACAGTTTTTTCTAAGTGTTAGGGCTCAAAATTTGCAGACTGTGTATGCTGCATTGTGTTAGGTTTATATGACCTAATCGCAAAATATGTAGTTTGTAAATGTCAGGGTTAGTTCAAAATCCGTTATAAGCTCTGGCCACAGTTTCTTCTAAGTGTTAGAGTTCAAAATTTGCAGACTGTGTATGCTGCTTTGTGTTAGGTTTATATGACCTAATCGCAAAATATATAGTTTGTGAATGTCAGGGTTGGTTCATACTCGTAATCCGTTATGAGCTCTGGCCACAGTTTCTGCTGAGTGGTAGCGTTCAAAATTTGCAGACTGGTATGCTGCATTGTGTTATGTTTATATGACCTAATCGCAAAATATGTAGTTTGTAATGTCAGGGTTGGTTCAAAATCAGTTATAACCTCTGGCCACAGTTTCTTGTAAGTTTAAGGGCTCAAAATTTGCAGGCTGTGTATACTGCTTTGTGCTGGGTTTATATAAGCTAAACGCAAAATATATAGTTTGTGAATGTCAGGGTTGGTTCAAAATCCGTTATGAGCTCTGGCCACAGTTTCTTCTAAGTGGTAGAGTTCTATATTCGCAGACTGTGTATGCTGCTTCGTTTCAGGTTGGAGCAACTTAATGTAGAAATATATAGTATGTGAATGTCAGGGTTGGTTCAAAATCCGTAATAAGCTCTGGCCACAGTTTCTTCTAAGTGGTAGCGTTCAAAATTTGCAGACTGTGTATGCTGCATTGTGTTAGGTTTATATGACCTAATCGCAAAATATGTAGTTTGTAAATGTCAGGGTTGGTTCAAAATCAGTTATAGCCTCTGGCCACAGTTTCTTGTAAGTTTTAGGGCTCAAAATTTGCAGACTGTGTATGCTGCTTTGTGCTGCGTTTATATGAGCTAAACGCAAAATATATAGTTTGTGAATGTCAGGATTGGTTCAAAATCCGTTATAAGCTCTGGCCACAGTTTCTTCTAAGTGGTAGCGTTCAAAATTTGCAGACCATGTATGATGCTTCGTTTCAGGTTAGAGCAACTTAATGTAGAAATATATAGTTTGTGAATGTCAGGGTTGGTTCAAAATCCGTTATAAGCTCTGGCCACAGTTTCTTCTAAGTGTTAGAGTTCAAAATTTGCAGACTGTGTATGCTACTTTGTGTTAGGTTTATATGACCTAATCGCAAAATATATAGTTTGTGAATGTCAGGGTTGGTTCAAAATCCGTTATGAGCTCTGGCCACAGTTTCTGCTGAGTGGTAGCGTTAAAAATTTGCAGACTGTGTATGCTGCTTTGTGTTAGGTTTATATGACCTAATCGCAAAATATATAGTTTGTGAATGTCAGGGTTGGTTCATAATCCGTTATGAGCTCTGGCCACAGTTTCTGCTGAGTGGTAGCGTTCAAAATTTGCAGACTGGTATGCTGCATTGTGTTATGTTTATATGACCTAATCGCAAAATATGTAGTTTGTAATGTCAGGGTTGGTTCAAAATCAGTTATAACCTCTGGCCACAGTTTCTTGTAAGTTTAAGGGCTCAAAATTTGCAGGCTGTGTATACTGCTTTGTGCTGGGTTTATATAAGCTAAACGCAAAATATATAGTTTGTGAATGTCAGGGTTGGTTCAAAATCCGTTATGAGCTCTGGCCACAGTTTCTTCTAAGTGGTAGAGTTCTAAATTTGCAGACTGTGTATGCTGCTTCGTTTCAGGTTGGAGCAACTTAATGTAGAAATATATAGTATGTGAATGTCAGGGTTGGTTCAAAATCCGTAATAAGCTCTGGCCACAGTTTCTTCTAAGTGGTAGCGTTCAAAATTTGCAGACTGTGTATGCTGCATTGTGTTAGGTTTATATGACCTAATCGCAAAATATGTAGTTTGTAAATGTCAGGGTTGGTTCAAAATCAGTTATAGCCTCTGGCCACAGTTTCTTGTAAGTTTTAGGGCTCAAAATTTGCAGACTGTGTATGCTGCTTTGTGCTGGGTTTATATGAGCTAAACGCAAAATATATAGTTTGTGAATGTCAGGATTGGTTCAAAATCCGTTATAAGGTCTGGCCACAGTTTCTTCTAAGTGGTAGCGTTCAAAATTTGCAGACCATTTATGATGCTTCGTTTCAGGTTAGAGCAACTTAATGTAGAAATATATAGTTTGTGAATGTCAGGGTTGGTTCAAAATCCGTTATAAGCTCTGGCCACAGTTTCTTCTAAGTGTTAGCGTTCAAAATTTGCAGACCATGTATGATGCTTCGTTTCAGGTTAGAGCAACTTAATGTAGAAATATATGGTTTGTGAATGTCAGGGTTGGTTCTATATCTGCATGTTGCTCTTGTCACAGTTTTTTCTAAGTGGTAGATTTCAAAATTTGCAGACTGCGTATTCTCCTTTGTGTAGGTTTATATGACCTAATCGCAAAATATGTAGTTTGTGAATGTCAGGGTTGGTTCAAAATCCGTTATGAGCTCTGGCCACAGTTTCTGCTGAGTGGTAGCGTTCAAAATTTGCAGACTGGTATGCTGCATTGTGTTATGTTTATATGACCTAATCGCAAAATATGTAGTTTGTGAATGTCAGGGTTGGTTCAAAATCCGTAATAAGGTCAGGCCACAGTTTCTTCTAAGTGTTAGGGCTCAAAATTTGCAGACTGTGTATGCTGCTTTGTGCTGGGTTTATACGAGCTAAACGCAAAATATATAGTTTGTGAATGTCAGGGTTGGTTCAAAATCCGTAATAAGCTCTGGCCACAGTTTCTTCTAAGTGTTAAAGTTCAAAATTTGCAGACCATGTATGATGCTTCGTTTCAGGTTAGAGCAACTTAATGTAGAAATATATGATTTGTGAATGTCAGGGTTGGTTCTATATCTGCATTTTGCTCTAGTCACAGTTTTTTCTAAGTGGTAGATTTCAAAATTTGCAGACTGCGTATGCTCCTTTGTGTAGGTTTATATGACCTAATCGCAAAATATGTAGTTTGTGAATGTCAGGGTTGGTTTAAAATCCGTTATAAGCTCTGGCCACAGTTTCTTCTAAGTGGTAGCGTTCAAAATTTGCAGACCATGAATGATGTTTTGTTTCAGGTAAGAAGAACTCAAAGTAGAAATATATAGTTTGTGAAATTTCAGGGTGGGTTGAAAATCCGTATTAAGGTCTCGCCACAGTTTTTTCTAAGTGTTAGGGCTCAAAATTTGCAGACTATGTATGCTGCATTGTGTTAGGTTTATATGACCTAATTGCAAAATATGTAGTTTGTAAATGTCAGGGTTGGTTCAAAATCCGTTATGAGCTCTGGCCACAGTTTCTGCTAAGTGGTAGCGTTCAAAATTTGCAGACTGTGTATGCTGCATTGTGTTGGGTTTATATCACCTAATCGCAAAATATATAGTTTGTGAATGTCAGGGTTGGTTCATAATCCGTTATGAGCTCTGGCCACAGTTTCTGCTGAGTGGTAGCGTTCAAAATTTGCAGACTGGTATGCTGCATTGTGTTATGTTTATATGACCTAATCGCAAAATATGTAGTTTGTAATGTCAGGGTTGGTTCAAAATCAGTTATAACCTCTGGCCACAGTTTCTTGTAAGTTTAAGGGCTCAAAATTTGCAGGCTGTGTATACTGCTTTGTGCTGGGTTTATATAAGCTAAACGCAAAATATATAGTTTGTGAATGTCAGGGTTGGTTCAAAATCCGTTATGAGCTCTGGCCACAGTTTCTTCTAAGTGGTAGAGTTCTAAATTTGCAGACTGTGTATGCTGCTTCGTTTCAGGTTGGAGCAACTTAATGTAGAAATATATAGTATGTGAATGTCAGGGTTGGTTCAAAATCCGTAATAAGCTCTGGCCACAGTTTCTTCTAAGTGGTAGCGTTCAAAATTTGCAGACTGTGTATGCTGCATTGTGTTAGGTTTATATGACCTAATCGCAAAATATGTAGTTTGTAAATGTCAGGGTTGGTTCAAAATCAGTTATAGCCTCTGGCCACAGTTTCTTGTAAGTTTTAGGGCTCAAAATTTGCAGACTGTATGCTGCTTTGTGCTGGGTTTATATGAGCTAAACGCAAAATATATAGTTTGTGAATGTCAGGATTGGTTCAAAATCCGTTATAAGGTCTGGCCACAGTTTCTTCTAAGTGTTAGCGTTCAAAATTTGCAGACCATGTATGATGCTTCGTTTCAGGTTAGAGCAACTTAATGTAGAAATATATGGTTTGTGAATGTCAGGGTTGGTTCAAAATCCGTTATAAGCTCTGGCCACAGTTTCTTCTAAGTGTTAGCGTTCAAAATTTGCAGACCATGTATGATGCTTCGTTTCAGGTTAGAGCAACTTAATGTAGAAATATATGGTTTGTGAATGTCAGGGTTGGTTCTATATCTGCATGTTGCTCTTGTCACAGTTTTTTCTAAGTGGTAGATTTCAAAATTTGCAGACTGCGTATGCTCCTTTGTGTAGGTTTATATGACCTAATCGCAAAATATGTAGTTTGTGAATGTCAGGGTTGGTTCAAAATCCGTTATGAGCTCTGGCCACAGTTTCTGCTGAGTGGTAGCGTTCAAAATTTGCAGACTGGTATGCTGCATTGTGTTATGTTTATATGACCTAATCGCAAAATATGTAGTTTGTGAATGTCAGGGTTGGTTCAAAATCCGTAATAAGGTCAGGCCACAGTTTCTTCTAAGTGTTAGGGCTCAAAATTTGCGCAAAATATGTAGTTTGTGAATGTCAGGGTTGGTTCAAAATCAGTTATAACCTCTGGCCACAGTTTCTTGTAAGTTTAAGGGCTCAAAATTTGCAGGCTGTGTATACTGCTTTGTGCTGGGTTTATATAAGCTAAACGCAAAATATATAGTTTGTGAATGTCAGGGTTGGTTCAAAATCCGTTATGAGCTCTTGCCAAAGTTTCTTCTAAGTGGTAGCGTTAAAAATTTGCAGACCATGAATGATGTTTTGTTTCAGGTAAGAAGAACTCAAAGTAGAAATATATAGTTTGTGAAATTTCAGGGTGGGTTGGAAATCCGTATTAAGGTCTCGCCACAGTGTACTGTGTATGCTGCTTTGTGTTAGGTTTATATGACCTAATCGCAAAATATATAGTTTGTGAATGTCAGGGTTGGTTCATACTCGTAATCCGTTATGAGCTCTGGCCACAGTTTCTGCTGAGTGGTAGCGTTCAAAATTTGCAGACTGGTATGCTGCATTGTGTTATGTTTATATGACCTAATCGCAAAATATGTAGTTTGTAATGTCTTGTTTGTAATTGTTTGTGTATACTGCTTTGTGCTGGGTTTATATAAGCTAAACGCAAAATATATAGTTTGTGAATGTCAGGGTTGGTTCAAAATCCGTTATGAGCTCTGGCCACAGTTTCTTCTAAGTGGTAGAGTTCTATATTCGCAGACTGTGTATGCTGCTTCGTTTCAGGTTGGAGCAACTTAATGTAGAAATATATAGTATGTGAATGTCAGGGTTGGTTCAAAATCCGTAATAAGCTCTGGCCACAGTTTCTTCTAAGTGGTAGCGTTCAAAATTTGCAGACTGTGTATGCTGCATTGTGTTAGGTTTATATGACCTAATCGCAAAATATGTAGTTTGTAAATGTCAGGGTTGGTTCAAAATCAGTTATAGCCTCTGGCCACAGTTTCTTGTAAGTTTTAGGGCTCAAAATTTGCAGACTGTGTATGCTGCTTTGTGCTGCGTTTATATGAGCTAAACGCAAAATATATAGTTTGTGAATGTCAGGATTGGTTCAAAATCCGTTATAAGGTCTGGCCACAGTTTCTTCTAAGTGGTAGCGTTCAAAATTTGCAGACCATGTATGATGCTTCGTTTCAGGTTAGAGCAACTTAATGTAGAAATATATAGTTTGTGAATGTCAGGGTTGGTTCAAAATCCGTTATAAGCTCTGGCCACAGTTTCTTCTAAGTGTTAGAGTTCAAAATTTGCAGACTGTGTATGCTACTTTGTGTTAGGTTTATATGACCTAATCGCAAAATATATAGTTTGTGAATGTCAGGGTTGGTTCAAAATCCGTTATGAGCTCTGGCCACAGTTTCTGCTGAGTTTTAGCGTTAAAAATTTGCAGACTGTGTATGCTGCTTTGTGTTAGGTTTATATGACCTAATCGCAAAATATATAGTTTGTGAATGTCAGGGTTGGTTCATAATCCGTTATGAGCTCTGGCCACAGTTTCTGCTGAGTGGTAGCGTTCAAAATTTGCAGACTGGTATGCTGCATTGTGTTATGTTTATATGACCTAATCGCAAAATATGTAGTTTGTAATGTCAGGGTTGGTTCAAAATCAGTTATAACCTCTGGCCACAGTTTCTTGTAAGTTTAAGGGCTCAAAATTTGCAGGCTGTGTATACTGCTTTGTGCTGGGTTTATATAAGCTAAACGCAAAATATATAGTTTGTGAATGTCAGGGTTGGTTCAAAATCCGTTATGAGCTCTGGCCACAGTTTCTTCTAAGTGGTAGAGTTCTAAATTTGCAGACTGTGTATGCTGCTTCGTTTCAGGTTGGAGCAACTTAATGTAGAAATATATAGTATGTGAATGTCAGGGTTGGTTCAAAATCCGTAATAAGCTCTGGCCACAGTTTCTTCTAAGTGGTAGCGTTCAAAATTTGCAGACTGTGTATGCTGCATTGTGTTAGGTTTATATGACCTAATCGCAAAATATGTAGTTTGTAAATGTCAGGGTTGGTTCAAAATCAGTTATAGCCTCTGGCCACAGTTTCTTGTAAGTTTTAGGGCTCAAAATTTGCAGACTGTGTATGCTGCTTTGTGCTGGGTTTATATGAGCTAAACGCAAAATATATAGTTTGTGAATGTCAGGATTGGTTCAAAATCCGTTATAAGGTCTGGCCACAGTTTCTTCTAAGTGGTAGCGTTCAAAATTTGCAGACCATTTATGATGCTTCGTTTCAGGTTAGAGCAACTTAATGTAGAAATATATAGTTTGTGAATGTCAGGGTTGGTTCAAAATCCGTTATAAGCTCTGGCCACAGTTTCTTCTAAGTGTTAGCGTTCAAAATTTGCAGACCATGTATGATGCTTCGTTTCAGGTTAGAGCAACTTAATGTAGAAATATATGGTTTGTGAATGTCAGGGTTGGTTCTATATCTGCATGTTGCTCTTGTCACAGTTTTTTTCTAAGTGGTAGATTTCAAAATTTGCAGACTGCGTATTCTCCTTTGTGTAGGTTTATATGACCTAATCGCAAAATATGTAGTTTGTGAATGTCAGGGTTGGTTCAAAATCCGTTATGAGCTCTGGCCACAGTTTCTGCTGAGTGGTAGCGTTCAAAATTTGCAGACTGGTATGCTGCATTGTGTTATGTTTATATGACCTAATCGCAAAATATGTAGTTTGTGAATGTCAGGGTTGGTTCAAAATCCGTAATAAGGTCAGGCCACAGTTTCTTCTAAGTGTTAGGGCTCAAAATTTGCAGACTGTGTATGCTGCTTTGTGCTGGGTTTATACGAGCTAAACGCAAAATATATAGTTTGTGAATGTCAGGGTTGGTTCAAAATCCGTAATAAGCTCTGGCCACAGTTTCTTCTAAGTGTTAAAGTTCAAAATTTGCAGACCATGTATGATGCTTCGTTTCAGGTTAGAGCAACTTAATGTAGAAATATATGATTTGTGAATGTCAGGGTTGGTTCTATATCTGCATTTTGCTCTAGTCACAGTTTTTTCTAAGTGGTAGATTTCAAAATTTGCAGACTGCGTATGCTCCTTTGTGTAGGTTTATATGACCTAATCGCAAAATATGTAGTTTGTGAATGTCAGGGTTGGTTTAAAATCCGTTATAAGCTCTGGCCACAGTTTCTTCTAAGTGGTAGCGTTCAAAATTTGCAGACCATGAATGATGTTTTGTTTCAGGTAAGAAGAACTCAAAGTAGAAATATATAGTTTGTGAAATTTCAGGGTGGGTTGAAAATCCGTATTAAGGTCTCGCCACAGTTTTTTCTAAGTGTTAGGGCTCAAAATTTGCAGACTATGTATGCTGCATTGTGTTAGGTTTATATGACCTAATTGCAAAATATGTAGTTTGTAAATGTCAGGGTTGGTTCAAAATCCGTTATGAGCTCTGGCCACAGTTTCTGCTAAGTGGTAGCGTTCAAAATTTGCAGACTGTGTATGCTGCATTGTGTTGGGTTTATATCACCTAATCGCAAAATATATAGTTTGTGAATGTCAGGGTTGGTTCATAATCCGTTATGAGCTCTGGCCACAGTTTCTGCTGAGTGGTAGCGTTCAAAATTTGCAGACTGGTATGCTGCATTGTGTTATGTTTATATGACCTAATCGCAAAATATGTAGTTTGTAATGTCAGGGTTGGTTCAAAATCAGTTATAACCTCTGGCCACAGTTTCTTGTAAGTTTAAGGGCTCAAAATTTGCAGGCTGTGTATACTGCTTTGTGCTGGGTTTATATAAGCTAAACGCAAAATATATAGTTTGTGAATGTCAGGGTTGGTTCAAAATCCGTTATGAGCTCTGGCCACAGTTTCTTCTAAGTGGTAGAGTTCTAAATTTGCAGACTGTGTATGCTGCTTCGTTTCAGGTTGGAGCAACTTAATGTAGAAATATATAGTATGTGAATGTCAGGGTTGGTTCAAAATCCGTAATAAGCTCTGGCCACAGTTTCTTCTAAGTGGTAGCGTTCAAAATTTGCAGACTGTGTATGCTGCATTGTGTTAGGTTTATATGACCTAATCGCAAAATATGTAGTTTGTAAATGTCAGGGTTGGTTCAAAATCAGTTATAGCCTCTGGCCACAGTTTCTTGTAAGTTTTAGGGCTCAAAATTTGCAGACTGTATGCTGCTTTGTGCTGGGTTTATATGAGCTAAACGCAAAATATATAGTTTGTGAATGTCAGGATTGGTTCAAAATCCGTTATAAGGTCTGGCCACAGTTTCTTCTAAGTGTTAGCGTTCAAAATTTGCAGACCATGTATGATGCTTCGTTTCAGGTTAGAGCAACTTAATGTAGAAATATATGGTTTGTGAATGTCAGGGTTGGTTCAAAATCCGTTATAAGCTCTGGCCACAGTTTCTTCTAAGTGTTAGCGTTCAAAATTTGCAGACCATGTATGATGCTTCGTTTCAGGTTAGAGCAACTTAATGTAGAAATATATGGTTTGTGAATGTCAGGGTTGGTTCTATATCTGCATGTTGCTCTTGTCACAGTTTTTTCTAAGTGGTAGATTTCAAAATTTGCAGACTGCGTATGCTCCTTTGTGTAGGTTTATATGACCTAATCGCAAAATATGTAGTTTGTGAATGTCAGGGTTGGTTCAAAATCCGTTATGAGCTCTGGCCACAGTTTCTGCTGAGTGGTAGCGTTCAAAATTTGCAGACTGGTATGCTGCATTGTGTTATGTTTATATGACCTAATCGCAAAATATGTAGTTTGTGAATGTCAGGGTTGGTTCAAAATCCGTAATAAGGTCAGGCCACAGTTTCTTCTAAGTGTTAGGGCTCAAAATTTGCAGACTGTGTATGCTGCTTTGGTGCTGGGTTTATACGAGCTAAACGCAAAATATATAGTTTCGTGAATGTCAGTGGTTGGTTCAAAATCCGTAATAAGCTCTGGCCACAGTTTCTTCTAAGTGTTAGAGTTCAAAATTTTGCAGACCCATGTATGATGCTTCGTTTCAGGTTAGAGCAACTTAATGTAGAAATATATGGTTTGGTGAATGTCAGGGTTGGTTCTATATCTGTATTTTGAACCTAGTGACAGTTTTTTCTAAGTGGTAGATTTCAAAATTTGCAGACTGCGTATGCTCCTTTGTGTAGGTTTATATGACCTAATCGCAAATATGTAGTTTGTGATGTCAGGGTTGGTTCAAAATCCGTTATGAGCTCTGGCCACAATTTCTTCTAAGTGGTAGCGTTCAAAATTTGCAGACCCATGAATGATGTTTTGTTTCAGTAAGAAGAACCTCAAAGTAGAAATATATAGTTTGTGAAATTTCAGGGTGGGTTGAAATCCGTATTAAGGTCTCGCCACAGTTTTTTCTAAGTGTTAGGGCCTCAAAATTTGCAGACTATGTATGCTGCATTGTGTTAGGTTTATATGACCTAATTCGCAAAATATGTAGTTTGTAAATGTCAGGGTTAGGTTCAAAATCCGTTATAGAGCTCTGGCCACAGTTTTCTGCTAAGTGGTAGAGTTCAAAATTTGCAGACTGTGTATGCTGCATTGTGTTGGGTTATATCACCTAATCGCAAAATATATAGTTTGTGAATGTCAGGGTTGGTTCATAATCCGTTATGAGCTCTGGCCACAGTTTCTGCTGAGTGGTAGCGTTCAAAATTTGCAGACTGGTATGCTGCATTGTGTTATGTTTATATGACCTAATCGCAAAGAGGTAGTTTGTAATGTCAGGGTTGGTTCAAAATCAGTTATAACCTCTGGCCACAGTTTCTTGTAAGTTTAAGGGCTCAAAATTTGGCAGACTGTGTATACTGCTTTGTGCTGGGTTTATATAAGCTAAACGCAAAATATTAGTTTGTGAATGTCAGGGTTGGTTCAAAATCCGTTATGAGCTCTGGCCACAGTTTCTTCTAAGTGGTAGAGTTCTAAATTTGCAGACTGTGTATGCTGCTTCAGTTTCAGGTTGGAGCAACTTAATGTAGAAATATATAAGTATGTGAATGTCAGGGTTGGTTCAAAATCCGTAATAGAGCTCTGGCCACAGTTTCTTCTAAGTGGTAGCGTTCAAAATTTGCAGACTGTGTATGCTGCATTGTGTTAGGTTATATGACCTAATCGCAAAATATGTAGTTTGTAAATGTCAGGGTTGGTTCAAAATCAGTTATAGCCTCTGGCCACAGTTTCTTGTAAAGTTTTAGGGCTCAAAATTTGCAGACTGTATGCTGCTTTGTGCTGGGTTTATATGAGCTAAACCGCAAAATATATAGTTTGTGAATGTCAGGATTGGTTCAAAATCCGTTATAAGGTCCTGGCCACAGTTTCTTCTAAGTGTAGCGTTCAAAATTGCAGACCATGTATGATGCTTCGTTTCAGGTTAGAGCAACTTAATGTAGAAATATATGGTTTGTGAATGTCAGGGTTGGTTCAAAATCCGTTATAAGCTCTGGCCACAGTTTCTTCTAAGTGTTAGCGTTCAAAATTTGCAGACCATGTATGATGCTTCGTTTCAGGTTAGAGCAACTTAATGTAGAAATATATGGTTGTGAATGTCAGGGTTGGTTCTATATCTGCATGTTGCTCTTGTCACAGTTTTTTTCTAAGTGGTAGATTTCAAAATTTGCAGACTGCGTATGCTCCTTTGTGTAGGTTTATATGACCTAATCGCAAATAATGTAGTTTGTGAATGTCAGGGTTGGTTCAAATCCGTTATGAGCTCTGGCCACAGTTTCTGCTGAGTGGTAGCGTTCAAAATTTGCAGACTGGTATGCTGCATTGTGTTATGTTTATATGACCTAATCGCAAAATATGTAGTTTGTGAATGTCAGGGTTGGTTCAAAATCCGTAATAAGGTCAGGCCACAGTTTCTTCTAAGTGTTAGGGCTCAAAATTTGCAGACTGTGTATGCTGCTTTGTGCTGGGTTTATACGAGCTAAACGCAAAATATATAGTTTGTGAATGTCAGGGTTGGTTCAAAATCCGTAATAAGCTCTGGCCACAGTTTCTTCTAAGTGTTAGAGTTCAAAATTTGCAGACCATGTATGATGCTTCGTTTCAGGTTAGAGCAACTTAATGTAGAAATATATGGTTTTTGAATGTCAGGGTTGGTTCTATATCTGTATTTTGACCTAGTGACAGTTTTTTCTAAGTGGTAGATTTCAAAATTTGCAGACTGCGTATGCTCCTTTGTGTAGGTTTATATGACCTAATCGCAAAATATGTAGTTTGTGAATGTCAGGGTTGGTTCAAAATCCGTTATGAGCTCTGGCCACAATTTCTTCTAAGTGGTAGCGTTCAAAATTTGCAGACCATGAATGATGTTTTGTTTCAGGTAAGAAGAACTCAAAGTAGAAATATATAGTTTGTGAAATTTCAGGGTGGGTTGGAAATCCGTATTAAGGTCTCGCCACAGTTTTTTCTAAGTGTTAGGGCTCAAAATTTGCAGACTGTGTATGCTGCATTGTGTTAGGTTTATATGACCTAATCGCAAAATATGTAGTTTGTAAATGTCAGGGTTAGTTCAAAATCCGTTATAAGCTCTGGCCACAGTTTCTTCTAAGTGTTAGAGTTCAAAATTTGCAGACTGTGTATGCTGCTTTGTGTTAGGTTTATATGACCTAATCGCAAAATATATAGTTTGTGAATGTCAGGGTTGGTTCATACTCGTAATCCGTTATGAGCTCTGGCCACAGTTTCTGCTGAGTGGTAGCGTTCAAAATTTGCAGACTGGTATGCTGCATTGTGTTATGTTTATATGACCTAATCGCAAAATATGTAGTTTGTAATGTCAGGGTTGGTTCAAAATCAGTTATAACCTCTGGCCACAGTTTCTTGTAAGTTTAAGGGCTCAAAATTTGCAGACTGTGTATGCTGCATTGTGTTAGGTTTATATGACCTAATCGCAAAATATGTAGTTTGTAAATGTCAGGGTTGGTTCAAAATCCGTTATGAGCTCTGGCCACAGTTTCTTCTAGGTGGTAGAGTTCTATATTTGCAGACTGTGTATGCTGCTTCGTTTCAGGTTGGAGCAACTTAATGTAGAAATATATAGTATGTGAATGTCAGGGTTGGTTCAAAATCCGTAATAAGCTCTGGCCACAGTTTCTTCTAAGTGGTAGCGTTCAAAATTTGCAGACTGTGTATGCTGCATTGTGTTAGGTTTATATGACCTAATCGCAAAATATGTAGTTTGTAAATGTCAGGGTTGGTTCAAAATCAGTTATAGCCTCTGGCCACAGTTTCTTGTAAGTTTTAGGGCTCAAAATTTGCAGACTGTGTATGCTGCTTTGTGCTGCGTTTATATGAGCTAAACGCAAAATATATAGTTTGTGAATGTCAGGATTGGTTCAAAATCCGTTATAAGGTCTGGCCACAGTTTCTTCTAAGTGGTAGCGTTCAAAATTTGCAGACCATGTATGATGCTTCGTTTCAGGTTAGAGCAACTTAATGTAGAAATATATAGTTTGTGAATGTCAGGGTTGGTTCAAAATCCGTTATAAGCTCTGGCCACAGTTTCTTCTAAGTGTTAGAGTTCAAAATTTGCAGACTGTGTATGCTACTTTGTGTTAGGTTTATATGACCTAATCGCAAAATATATAGTTTGTGAATGTCAGGGTTGGTTCAAAATCCGTTATGAGCTCTGGCCACAGTTTCTGCTAAGTGGTAGCGTTCAAAATTTGCAGACTGTGTATGCTGCATTGTGTTGGGTTTATATCACCTAATCGCAATATATATAGTTTGTGAATGTCAGGGTTGGTTCATAATCCGTTATGAGCTCTGGCCACAGTTTCTGCTGAGTGGTAGCGTTCAAAATTTGCAGACTGTGTATGCTGCTTTGTGTTAGGTTTATATGACCTAATCGCAAAATATATAGTTTGTGAATGTCAGGGTTGGTTCATAATCCGTTATGAGCTCTGGCCACAGTTTCTGCTGAGTGGTAGCGTTCAAAATTTGCAGACTGGTATGCTGCATTGTGTTATGTTTATATGACCTAATCGCAAAATATGTAGTTTGTAATGTCAGGGTTGGTTCAAAATCAGTTATAACCTCTGGCCACAGTTTCTTGTAAGTTTAAGGGCTCAAAATTTGCAGGCTGTGTATACTGCTTTGTGCTGGGTTTATATAAGCTAAACGCAAAATATATAGTTTGTGAATGTCAGGGTTGGTTCAAAATCCGTTATGAGCTCTGGCCACAGTTTCTTCTAAGTGGTAGAGTTCTAAATTTGCAGACTGTGTATGCTGCTTCGTTTCAGGTTGGAGCAACTTAATGTAGAAATATATAGTATGTGAATGTCAGGGTTGGTTCAAAATCCGTAATAAGCTCTGGCCACAGTTTCTTCTAAGTGGTAGCGTTCAAAATTTGCAGACTGTGTATGCTGCATTGTGTTAGGTTTATATGACCTAATCGCAAAATATGTAGTTTGTAAATGTCAGGGTTGGTTCAAAATCAGTTATAGCCTCTGGCCACAGTTTCTTGTAAGTTTTAGGGCTCAAAATTTGCAGACTGTGTATGCTGCTTTGTGCTGCGTTTATATGAGCTAAACGCAAAATATATAGTTTGTGAATGTCAGGATTGGTTCAAAATCCGTTATAAGGTCTGGCCACAGTTTCTTCTAAGTGTTAGCGTTCAAAATTTGCAGACCATGTATGATGCTTCGTTTCAGGTTAGAGCAACTTAATGTAGAAATATATGGTTTGTGAATGTCAGGGTTGGTTCTATATCTGCATGTTGCTCTTGTCACAGTTTTTTCTAAGTGGTAGATTTCAAAATTTGCAGACTGCGTATTCTCCTTTGTGTAGGTTTATATGACCTAATCGCAAAATATGTAGTTTGTGAATGTCAGGGTTGGTTCAAAATCCGTTATGAGCTCTGGCCACAGTTTCTGCTGAGTGGTAGCGTTCAAAATTTGCAGACTGGTATGCTGCATTGTGTTATGTTTATATGACCTAATCGCAAAATATGTAGTTTGTGAATGTCAGGGTTGGTTCAAAATCCGTAATAAGGTCAGGCCACAGTTTCTTCTAAGTGTTAGGGCTCAAAATTTGCAGACTGTGTATGCTGCTTTGTGCTGGGTTTATACGAGCTAAACGCAAAATATATAGTTTGTGAATGTCAGGGTTGGTTCAAAATCCGTAATAAGCTCTGGCCACAGTTTCTTCTAAGTGTTAGAGTTCAAAATTTGCAGACCATGTATGATGCTTCGTTTCAGGTTAGAGCAACTTAATGTAGAAATATATGATTTGTGAATGTCAGGGTTGGTTCTATATCTGCATTTTGCTCTAGTCACAGTTTTTTCTAAGTGGTAGATTTCAAAATTTGCAGACTGCGTATGCTCCTTTGTGTAGGTTTATATGACCTAATCGCAAAATATGTAGTTTGTGAATGTCGGGGTTGGTTCAAAATCCGTTATAAGCTCTGGCCACAGTTTCTTCTAAGTGGTAGCGTTCAAAATTTGCAGACCATGAATGATGTTTTGTTTCAGGTAAGAAGAACTCAAAGTAGAAATATATAGTTTGTGAAATTTCAGGGTGGGTTGGAAATCCGTATTAAGGTCTCGCCACAGTTTTTTCTAAGTGTTAGGGCTCAAAATTTGCAGACTGTGTATGCTGCATTGTGTTAGGTTTATATGACCTAATCGCAAAATATGTAGTTTGTAAATGTCAGGGTTGGTTCAAAATCCGTTATGAGCTCTGGCCACAGTTTCTGCTAAGTGGTAGCGTTCAAAATTTGCAGACTGTGTATGCTGCATTGTGTTGGGTTTATATCACCTAATCGCAAAATATATAGTTTGTGAATGTCAGGGTTGGTTCATAATCCGTTATGAGCTCTGGCCACAGTTTCTGCTGAGTGGTAGCGTTCAAAATTTGCAGACTGTGTATGCTGCTTTGTGTTAGGTTTATATGACCTAATCGCAAAATATATAGTTTGTGAATGTCAGGGTTGGTTCATAATCCGTTATGAGCTCTGGCCACAGTTTCTGCTGAGTGGTAGCGTTCAAAATTTGCAGACTGGTATGCTGCATTGTGTTATGTTTATATGACCTAATCGCAAAATATGTAGTTTGTAATGTCAGGGTTGGTTCAAAATCAGTTATAACCTCTGGCCACAGTTTCTTGTAAGTTTAAGGGCTCAAAATTTGCAGGCTGTGTATACTGCTTTGTGCTGGGTTTATATAAGCTAAACGCAAAATATATAGTTTGTGAATGTCAGGGTTGGTTCAAAATCCGTTATGAGCTCTGGCCACAGTTTCTTCTAAGTGGTAGCGTTCTAAATTTGCAGACTGTGTATGCTGCTTCGTTTCAGGTTGGAGCAACTTAATGTAGAAATATATAGTATGTGAATGTCAGGGTTGGTTCAAAATCCGTAATAAGCTCTGGCCACAGTTTCTTCTAAGTGGTAGCGTTCAAAATTTGCAGACTGTGTATGCTGCATTGTGTTAGGTTTATATGACCTAATCGCAAAATATGTAGTTTGTAAATGTCAGGGTTGGTTCAAAATCAGTTATAGCCTCTGGCCACAGTTTCTTGTAAGTTTTAGGGCTCAAAATTTGCAGACTGTGTATGCTGCTTTGTGCTGGGTTTATATGAGCTAAACGCAAAATATATAGTTTGTGAATGTCAGGATTGGTTCAAAATCCGTTATAAGGTCTGGCCACAGTTTCTTCTAAGTGGTAGCGTTCAAAATTTGCAGACCATTTATGATGCTTCGTTTCAGGTTAGAGCAACTTAATGTAGAAATATATAGTTTGTGAATGTCAGGGTTGGTTCAAAATCCGTTATAAGCTCTGGCCACAGTTTCTTCTAAGTGTTAGCGTTCAAAATTTGCAGACCATGTATGATGCTTCGTTTCAGGTTAGAGCAACTTAATGTAGAAATATATGGTTTGTGAATGTCAGGGTTGGTTCTATATCTGCATGTTGCTCTTGTCACAGTTTTTTCTAAGTGGTAGATTTCAAAATTTGCAGACTGCGTATTCTCCTTTGTGTAGGTTTATATGACCTAATCGCAAAATATGTAGTTTGTGAATGTCAGGGTTGGTTCAAAATCCGTTATGAGCTCTGGCCACAGTTTCTGCTGAGTGGTAGCGTTCAAAATTTGCAGACTGGTATGCTGCATTGTGTTATGTTTATATGACCTAATCGCAAAATATGTAGTTTGTGAATGTCAGGGTTGGTTCAAAATCCGTAATAAGGTCAGGCCACAGTTTCTTCTAAGTGTTAGGGCTCAAAATTTGCAGACTGTGTATGCTGCTTTGTGCTGGGTTTATACGAGCTAAACGCAAAATATATAGTTTGTGAATGTCAGGGTTGGTTCAAAATCCGTAATAAGCTCTGGCCACAGTTTCTTCTAAGTGTTAAAGTTCAAAATTTGCAGACCATGTATGATGCTTCGTTTCAGGTTAGAGCAACTTAATGTAGAAATATATGATTTGTGAATGTCAGGGTTGGTTCTATATCTGCATTTTGCTCTAGTCACAGTTTTTTCTAAGTGGTAGATTTCAAAATTTGCAGACTGCGTATGCTCCTTTGTGTAGGTTTATATGACCTAATCGCAAAATATGTAGTTTGTGAATGTCAGGGTTGGTTTAAAATCCGTTATAAGCTCTGGCCACAGTTTCTTCTAAGTGGTAGCGTTCAAAATTTGCAGACCATGAATGATGTTTTGTTTCAGGTAAGAAGAACTCAAAGTAGAAATATATAGTTTGTGAAATTTCAGGGTGGGTTGAAAATCCGTATTAAGGTCTCGCCACAGTTTTTTCTAAGTGTTAGGGCTCAAAATTTGCAGACTATGTATGCTGCATTGTGTTAGGTTTATATGACCTAATTGCAAAATATGTAGTTTGTAAATGTCAGGGTTGGTTCAAAATCCGTTATGAGCTCTGGCCACAGTTTCTGCTAAGTGGTAGCGTTCAAAATTTGCAGACTGTGTATGCTGCATTGTGTTGGGTTTATATCACCTAATCGCAAAATATATAGTTTGTGAATGTCAGGGTTGGTTCATAATCCGTTATGAGCTCTGGCCACAGTTTCTGCTGAGTGGTAGCGTTCAAAATTTGCAGACTGGTATGCTGCATTGTGTTATGTTTATATGACCTAATCGCAAAATATGTAGTTTGTAATGTCAGGGTTGGTTCAAAATCAGTTATAACCTCTGGCCACAGTTTCTTGTAAGTTTAAGGGCTCAAAATTTGCAGGCTGTGTATACTGCTTTGTGCTGGGTTTATATAAGCTAAACGCAAAATATATAGTTTGTGAATGTCAGGGTTGGTTCAAAATCCGTTATGAGCTCTGGCCACAGTTTCTTCTAAGTGGTAGAGTTCTAAATTTGCAGACTGTGTATGCTGCTTCGTTTCAGGTTGGAGCAACTTAATGTAGAAATATATAGTATGTGAATGTCAGGGTTGGTTCAAAATCCGTAATAAGCTCTGGCCACAGTTTCTTCTAAGTGGTAGCGTTCAAAATTTGCAGACTGTGTATGCTGCATTGTGTTAGGTTTATATGACCTAATCGCAAAATATGTAGTTTGTAAATGTCAGGGTTGGTTCAAAATCAGTTATAGCCTCTGGCCACAGTTTCTTGTAAGTTTTAGGGCTCAAAATTTGCAGACTGTATGCTGCTTTGTGCTGGGTTTATATGAGCTAAACGCAAAATATATAGTTTGTGAATGTCAGGATTGGTTCAAAATCCGTTATAAGGTCTGGCCACAGTTTCTTCTAAGTGTTAGCGTTCAAAATTTGCAGACCATGTATGATGCTTCGTTTCAGGTTAGAGCAACTTAATGTAGAAATATATGGTTTGTGAATGTCAGGGTTGGTTCAAAATCCGTTATAAGCTCTGGCCACAGTTTCTTCTAAGTGTTAGCGTTCAAAATTTGCAGACCATGTATGATGCTTCGTTTCAGGTTAGAGCAACTTAATGTAGAAATATATGGTTTGTGAATGTCAGGGTTGGTTCTATATCTGCATGTTGCTCTTGTCACAGTTTTTTCTAAGTGGTAGATTTCAAAATTTGCAGACTGCGTATGCTCCTTTGTGTAGGTTTATATGACCTAATCGCAAAATATGTAGTTTGTGAATGTCAGGGTTGGTTCAAAATCCGTTATGAGCTCTGGCCACAGTTTCTGCTGAGTGGTAGCGTTCAAAATTTGCAGACTGGTATGCTGCATTGTGTTATGTTTATATGACCTAATCGCAAAATATGTAGTTTGTGAATGTCAGGGTTGGTTCAAAATCCGTAATAAGGTCAGGCCACAGTTTCTTCTAAGTGTTAGGGCTCAAAATTTGCAGACTGTGTATGCTGCTTTGTGCTGGGTTTATACGAGCTAAACGCAAAATATATAGTTTGTGAATGTCAGGGTTGGTTCAAAATCCGTAATAAGCTCTGGCCACAGTTTCTTCTAAGTGTTAGAGTTCAAAATTTGCAGACCATGTATGATGCTTCGTTTCAGGTTAGAGCAACTTAATGTAGAAATATATGGTTTTTGAATGTCAGGGTTGGTTCTATATCTGTATTTTGACCTAGTGACAGTTTTTTCTAAGTGGTAGATTTCAAAATTTGCAGACTGCGTATGCTCCTTTGTGTAGGTTTATATGACCTAATCGCAAAATATGTAGTTTGTGAATGTCAGGGTTGGTTCAAAATCCGTTATGAGCTCTGGCCACAATTTCTTCTAAGTGGTAGCGTTCAAAATTTGCAGACCATGAATGATGTTTTGTTTCAGGTAAGAAGAACTCAAAGTAGAAATATATAGTTTGTGAAATTTCAGGGTGGGTTGGAAATCCGTATTAAGGTCTCGCCACAGTTTTTTCTAAGTGTTAGGGCTCAAAATTTGCAGACTGTGTATGCTGCATTGTGTTAGGTTTATATGACCTAATCGCAAAATATGTAGTTTGTAAATGTCAGGGTTAGTTCAAAATCCGTTATAAGCTCTGGCCACAGTTTCTTCTAAGTGTTAGAGTTCAAAATTTGCAGACTGTGTATGCTGCTTTGTGTTAGGTTTATATGACCTAATCGCAAAATATATAGTTTGTGAATGTCAGGGTTGGTTCATACTCGTAATCCGTTATGAGCTCTGGCCACAGTTTCTGCTGAGTGGTAGCGTTCAAAATTTGCAGACTGGTATGCTGCATTGTGTTATGTTTATATGACCTAATCGCAAAATATGTAGTTTGTAATGTCAGGGTTGGTTCAAAATCAGTTATAACCTCTGGCCACAGTTTCTTGTAAGTTTAAGGGCTCAAAATTTGCAGACTGTGTATGCTGCATTGTGTTAGGTTTATATGACCTAATCGCAAAATATGTAGTTTGTAAATGTCAGGGTTGGTTCAAAATCCGTTATGAGCTCTGGCCACAGTTTCTTCTAGGTGGTAGAGTTCTATATTTGCAGACTGTGTATGCTGCTTCGTTTCAGGTTGGAGCAACTTAATGTAGAAATATATAGTATGTGAATGTCAGGGTTGGTTCAAAATCCGTAATAAGCTCTGGCCACAGTTTCTTCTAAGTGGTAGCGTTCAAAATTTGCAGACTGTGTATGCTGCATTGTGTTAGGTTTATATGACCTAATCGCAAAATATGTAGTTTGTAAATGTCAGGGTTGGTTCAAAATCAGTTATAGCCTCTGGCCACAGTTTCTTGTAAGTTTTAGGGCTCAAAATTTGCAGACTGTGTATGCTGCTTTGTGCTGCGTTTATATGAGCTAAACGCAAAATATATAGTTTGTGAATGTCAGGATTGGTTCAAAATCCGTTATAAGGTCTGGCCACAGTTTCTTCTAAGTGGTAGCGTTCAAAATTTGCAGACCATGTATGATGCTTCGTTTCAGGTTAGAGCAACTTAATGTAGAAATATATAGTTTGTGAATGTCAGGGTTGGTTCAAAATCCGTTATAAGCTCTGGCCACAGTTTCTTCTAAGTGTTAGAGTTCAAAATTTGCAGACTGTGTATGCTACTTTGTGTTAGGTTTATATGACCTAATCGCAAAATATATAGTTTGTGAATGTCAGGGTTGGTTCAAAATCCGTTATGAGCTCTGGCCACAGTTTCTGCTAAGTGGTAGCGTTCAAAATTTGCAGACTGTGTATGCTGCATTGTGTTGGGTTTATATCACCTAATCGCAATATATATAGTTTGTGAATGTCAGGGTTGGTTCATAATCCGTTATGAGCTCTGGCCACAGTTTCTGCTGAGTGGTAGCGTTCAAAATTTGCAGACTGTGTATGCTGCTTTGTGTTAGGTTTATATGACCTAATCGCAAAATATATAGTTTGTGAATGTCAGGGTTGGTTCATAATCCGTTATGAGCTCTGGCCACAGTTTCTGCTGAGTGGTAGCGTTCAAAATTTGCAGACTGGTATGCTGCATTGTGTTATGTTTATATGACCTAATCGCAAAATATGTAGTTTGTAATGTCAGGGTTGGTTCAAAATCAGTTATAACCTCTGGCCACAGTTTCTTGTAAGTTTAAGGGCTCAAAATTTGCAGGCTGTGTATACTGCTTTGTGCTGGGTTTATATAAGCTAAACGCAAAATATATAGTTTGTGAATGTCAGGGTTGGTTCAAAATCCGTTATGAGCTCTGGCCACAGTTTCTTCTAAGTGGTAGAGTTCTAAATTTGCAGACTGTGTATGCTGCTTCGTTTCAGGTTGGAGCAACTTAATGTAGAAATATATAGTATGTGAATGTCAGGGTTGGTTCAAAATCCGTAATAAGCTCTGGCCACAGTTTCTTCTAAGTGGTAGCGTTCAAAATTTGCAGACTGTGTATGCTGCATTGTGTTAGGTTTATATGACCTAATCGCAAAATATGTAGTTTGTAAATGTCAGGGTTGGTTCAAAATCAGTTATAGCCTCTGGCCACAGTTTCTTGTAAGTTTTAGGGCTCAAAATTTGCAGACTGTGTATGCTGCTTTGTGCTGCGTTTATATGAGCTAAACGCAAAATATATAGTTTGTGAATGTCAGGATTGGTTCAAAATCCGTTATAAGGTCTGGCCACAGTTTCTTCTAAGTGTTAGCGTTCAAAATTTGCAGACCATGTATGATGCTTCGTTTCAGGTTAGAGCAACTTAATGTAGAAATATATGGTTTGTGAATGTCAGGGTTGGTTCTATATCTGCATGTTGCTCTTGTCACAGTTTTTTCTAAGTGGTAGATTTCAAAATTTGCAGACTGCGTATTCTCCTTTGTGTAGGTTTATATGACCTAATCGCAAAATATATAGTTTGTGAATGTCAGGGTTGGTTCAAAATCCGTTATGAGCTCTGGCCACAGTTTCTGCTAAGTGGTAGCGTTCAAAATTTGCAGACTGTGTATGCTGCATTGTGTTGGGTTTATATCACCTAATCGCAATATATATAGTTTGTGAATGTCAGGGTTGGTTCATAATCCGTTATGAGCTCTGGCCACAGTTTCTGCTGAGTGGTAGCGTTCAAAATTTGCAGACTGTGTATGCTGCTTTGTGTTAGGTTTATATGACCTAATCGCAAAATATATAGTTTGTGAATGTCAGGGTTGGTTCATAATCCGTTATGAGCTCTGGCCACAGTTTCTGCTGAGTGGTAGCGTTCAAAATTTGCAGACTGGTATGCTGCATTGTGTTATGTTTATATGACCTAATCGCAAAATATGTAGTTTGTAATGTCAGGGTTGGTTCAAAATCAGTTATAACCTCTGGCCACAGTTTCTTGTAAGTTTAAGGGCTCAAAATTTGCAGGCTGTGTATACTGCTTTGTGCTGGGTTTATATAAGCTAAACGCAAAATATATAGTTTGTGAATGTCAGGGTTGGTTCAAAATCCGTTATGAGCTCTGGCCACAGTTTCTTCTAAGTGGTAGAGTTCTAAATTTGCAGACTGTGTATGCTGCTTCGTTTCAGGTTGGAGCAACTTAATGTAGAAATATATAGTATGTGAATGTCAGGGTTGGTTCAAAATCCGTAATAAGCTCTGGCCACAGTTTCTTCTAAGTGGTAGCGTTCAAAATTTGCAGACTGTGTATGCTGCATTGTGTTAGGTTTATATGACCTAATCGCAAAATATGTAGTTTGTAAATGTCAGGGTTGGTTCAAAATCAGTTATAGCCTCTGGCCACAGTTTCTTGTAAGTTTTAGGGCTCAAAATTTGCAGACTGTGTATGCTGCTTTGTGCTGCGTTTATATGAGCTAAACGCAAAATATATAGTTTGTGAATGTCAGGATTGGTTCAAAATCCGTTATAAGGTCTGGCCACAGTTTCTTCTAAGTGTTAGCGTTCAAAATTTGCAGACCATGTATGATGCTTCGTTTCAGGTTAGAGCAACTTAATGTAGAAATATATGGTTTGTGAATGTCAGGGTTGGTTCTATATCTGCATGTTGCTCTTGTCACAGTTTTTTCTAAGTGGTAGATTTCAAAATTTGCAGACTGCGTATTCTCCTTTGTGTAGGTTTATATGACCTAATCGCAAAATATGTAGTTTGTGAATGTCAGGGTTGGTTCAAAATCCGTTATGAGCTCTGGCCACAGTTTCTGCTGAGTGGTAGCGTTCAAAATTTGCAGACTGGTATGCTGCATTGTGTTATGTTTATATGACCTAATCGCAAAATATGTAGTTTGTGAATGTCAGGGTTGGTTCAAAATCCGTAATAAGGTCAGGCCACAGTTTCTTCTAAGTGTTAGGGCTCAAAATTTGCAGACTGTGTATGCTGCTTTGTGCTGGGTTTATACGAGCTAAACGCAAAATATATAGTTTGTGAATGTCAGGGTTGGTTCAAAATCCGTAATAAGCTCTGGCCACAGTTTCTTCTAAGTGTTAGAGTTCAAAATTTGCAGACCATGTATGATGCTTCGTTTCAGGTTAGAGCAACTTAATGTAGAAATATATGATTTGTGAATGTCAGGGTTGGTTCTATATCTGCATTTTGCTCTAGTCACAGTTTTTTCTACGTGGTAGATTTCAAAATTTGCAGACTGCGTATGCTCCTTTGTGTAGGTTTATATGACCTAATCGCAAAATATGTAGTTTGTGAATGTCGGGGTTGGTTCAAAATCCGTTATAAGCTCTGGCCACAGTTTCTTCTAAGTGGTAGCGTTCAAAATTTGCAGACCATGAATGATGTTTTGTTTCAGGTAAGAAGAACTCAAAGTAGAAATATATAGTTTGTGAAATTTCAGGGTGGGTTGGAAATCCGTATTAAGGTCTCGCCACAGTTTTTTCTAAGTGTTAGGGCTCAAAATTTGCAGACTGTGTATGCTGCATTGTGTTAGGTTTATATGACCTAATCGCAAAATATGTAGTTTGTAAATGTCAGGGTTGGTTCAAAATCCGTTATGAGCTCTGGCCACAGTTTCTGCTAAGTGGTAGCGTTCAAAATTTGCAGACTGTGTATGCTGCATTGTGTTGGGTTTATATCACCTAATCGCAAAATATATAGTTTGTGAATGTCAGGGTTGGTTCATAATCCGTTATGAGCTCTGGCCACAGTTTCTGCTGAGTGGTAGCGTTCAAAATTTGCAGACTGTGTATGCTGCTTTGTGTTAGGTTTATATGACCTAATCGCAAAATATATAGTTTGTGAATGTCAGGGTTGGTTCATAATCCGTTATGAGCTCTGGCCACAGTTTCTGCTGAGTGGTAGCGTTCAAAATTTGCAGACTGGTATGCTGCATTGTGTTATGTTTATATGACCTAATCGCAAAATATGTAGTTTGTAATGTCAGGGTTGGTTCAAAATCAGTTATAACCTCTGGCCACAGTTTCTTGTAAGTTTAAGGGCTCAAAATTTGCAGGCTGTGTATACTGCTTTGTGCTGGGTTTATATAAGCTAAACGCAAAATATATAGTTTGTGAATGTCAGGGTTGGTTCAAAATCCGTTATGAGCTCTGGCCACAGTTTCTTCTAAGTGGTAGAGTTCTAAATTTGCAGACTGTGTATGCTGCTTCGTTTCAGGTTGGAGCAACTTAATGTAGAAATATATAGTATGTGAATGTCAGGGTTGGTTCAAAATCCGTAATAAGCTCTGGCCACAGTTTCTTCTAAGTGGTAGCGTTCAAAATTTGCAGACTGTGTATGCTGCATTGTGTTAGGTTTATATGACCTAATCGCAAAATATGTAGTTTGTAAATGTCAGGGTTGGTTCAAAATCAGTTATAGCCTCTGGCCACAGTTTCTTGTAAGTTTTAGGGCTCAAAATTTGCAGACTGTGTATGCTGCTTTGTGCTGCGTTTATATGAGCTAAACGCAAAATATATAGTTTGTGAATGTCAGGATTGGTTCAAAATCCGTTATAAGGTCTGGCCACAGTTTCTTCTAAGTGTTAGCGTTCAAAATTTGCAGACCATGTATGATGCTTCGTTTCAGGTTAGAGCAACTTAATGTAGAAATATATGGTTTGTGAATGTCAGGGTTGGTTCTATATCTGCATGTTGCTCTTGTCACAGTTTTTTCTAAGTGGTAGATTTCAAAATTTGCAGACTGCGTATTCTCCTTTGTGTAGGTTTATATGACCTAATCGCAAAATATGTAGTTTGTGAATGTCAGGGTTGGTTCAAAATCCGTTATGAGCTCTGGCCACAGTTTCTGCTGAGTGGTAGCGTTCAAAATTTGCAGACTGGTATGCTGCATTGTGTTATGTTTATATGACCTAATCGCAAAATATGTAGTTTGTGAATGTCAGGGTTGGTTCAAAATCCGTAATAAGGTCAGGCCACAGTTTCTTCTAAGTGTTAGGGCTCAAAATTTGCAGACTGTGTATGCTGCTTTGTGCTGGGTTTATACGAGCTAAACGCAAAATATATAGTTTGTGAATGTCAGGGTTGGTTCAAAATCCGTAATAAGCTCTGGCCACAGTTTCTTCTAAGTGTTAGAGTTCAAAATTTGCAGACCATGTATGATGCTTCGTTTCAGGTTAGAGCAACTTAATGTAGAAATATATGATTTGTGAATGTCAGGGTTGGTTCTATATCTGCATTTTGCTCTAGTCACAGTTTTTTCTAAGTGGTAGATTTCAAAATTTGCAGACTGCGTATGCTCCTTTGTGTAGGTTTATATGACCTAATCGCAAAATATGTAGTTTGTGAATGTCGGGGTTGGTTCAAAATCCGTTATAAGCTCTGGCCACAGTTTCTTCTAAGTGGTAGCGTTCAAAATTTGCAGACCATGAATGATGTTTTGTTTCAGGTAAGAAGAACTCAAAGTAGAAATATATAGTTTGTGAAATTTCAGGGTGGGTTGGAAATCCGTATTAAGGTCTCGCCACAGTTTTTTCTAAGTGTTAGGGCTCAAAATTTGCAGACTGTGTATGCTGCATTGTGTTAGGTTTATATGACCTAATCGCAAAATATGTAGTTTGTAAATGTCAGGGTTGGTTCAAAATCCGTTATGAGCTCTGGCCACAGTTTCTGCTAAGTGGTAGCGTTCAAAATTTGCAGACTGTGTATGCTGCATTGTGTTGGGTTTATATCACCTAATCGCAAAATATATAGTTTGTGAATGTCAGGGTTGGTTCATAATCCGTTATGAGCTCTGGCCACAGTTTCTGCTGAGTGGTAGCGTTCAAAATTTGCAGACTGTGTATGCTGCTTTGTGTTAGGTTTATATGACCTAATCGCAAAATATATAGTTTGTGAATGTCAGGGTTGGTTCATAATCCGTTATGAGCTCTGGCCACAGTTTCTGCTGAGTGGTAGCGTTCAAAATTTGCAGACTGGTATGCTGCATTGTGTTATGTTTATATGACCTAATCGCAAAATATGTAGTTTGTAATGTCAGGGTTGGTTCAAAATCAGTTATAACCTCTGGCCACAGTTTCTTGTAAGTTTAAGGGCTCAAAATTTGCAGGCTGTGTATACTGCTTTGTGCTGGGTTTATATAAGCTAAACGCAAAATATATAGTTTGTGAATGTCAGGGTTGGTTCAAAATCCGTTATGAGCTCTGGCCACAGTTTCTTCTAAGTGGTAGAGTTCTAAATTTGCAGACTGTGTATGCTGCTTCGTTTCAGGTTGGAGCAACTTAATGTAGAAATATATAGTATGTGAATGTCAGGGTTGGTTCAAAATCCGTAATAAGCTCTGGCCACAGTTTCTTCTAAGTGGTAGCGTTCAAAATTTGCAGACTGTGTATGCTGCATTGTGTTAGGTTTATATGACCTAATCGCAAAATATGTAGTTTGTAAATGTCAGGGTTGGTTCAAAATCAGTTATAGCCTCTGGCCACAGTTTCTTGTAAGTTTTAGGGCTCAAAATTTGCAGACTGTGTATGCTGCTTTGTGCTGCGTTTATATGAGCTAAACGCAAAATATATAGTTTGTGAATGTCAGGATTGGTTCAAAATCCGTTATAAGGTCTGGCCACAGTTTCTTCTAAGTGGTAGCGTTCAAAATTTGCAGACCATGTATGATGCTTCGTTTCAGGTTAGAGCAACTTAATGTAGAAATATATAGTTTGTGAATGTCAGGGTTGGTTCAAAATCCGTTATAAGCTCTGGCCACAGTTTCTTCTAAGTGTTAGAGTTCAAAATTTGCAGACTGTGTATGCTACTTTGTGTTAGGTTTATATGACCTAATCGCAAAATATATAGTTTGTGAATGTCAGGGTTGGTTCAAAATCCGTTATGAGCTCTGGCCACAGTTTCTGCTAAGTGGTAGCGTTCAAAATTTGCAGACTGTGTATGCTGCATTGTGTTGGGTTTATATCACCTAATCGCAATATATATAGTTTGTGAATGTCAGGGTTGGTTCATAATCCGTTATGAGCTCTGGCCACAGTTTCTGCTGAGTGGTAGCGTTCAAAATTTGCAGACTGTGTATGCTGCTTTGTGTTAGGTTTATATGACCTAATCGCAAAATATATAGTTTGTGAATGTCAGGGTTGGTTCATAATCCGTTATGAGCTCTGGCCACAGTTTCTGCTGAGTGGTAGCGTTCAAAATTTGCAGACTGGTATGCTGCATTGTGTTATGTTTATATGACCTAATCGCAAAATATGTAGTTTGTAATGTCAGGGTTGGTTCAAAATCAGTTATAACCTCTGGCCACAGTTTCTTGTAAGTTTAAGGGCTCAAAATTTGCAGGCTGTGTATACTGCTTTGTGCTGGGTTTATATAAGCTAAACGCAAAATATATAGTTTGTGAATGTCAGGGTTGGTTCAAAATCCGTTATGAGCTCTGGCCACAGTTTCTTCTAAGTGGTAGAGTTCTAAATTTGCAGACTGTGTATGCTGCTTCGTTTCAGGTTGGAGCAACTTAATGTAGAAATATATAGTATGTGAATGTCAGGGTTGGTTCAAAATCCGTAATAAGCTCTGGCCACAGTTTCTTCTAAGTGGTAGCGTTCAAAATTTGCAGACTGTGTATGCTGCATTGTGTTAGGTTTATATGACCTAATCGCAAAATATGTAGTTTGTAAATGTCAGGGTTGGTTCAAAATCAGTTATAGCCTCTGGCCACAGTTTCTTGTAAGTTTTAGGGCTCAAAATTTGCAGACTGTGTATGCTGCTTTGTGCTGCGTTTATATGAGCTAAACGCAAAATATATAGTTTGTGAATGTCAGGATTGGTTCAAAATCCGTTATAAGGTCTGGCCACAGTTTCTTCTAAGTGTTAGCGTTCAAAATTTGCAGACCATGTATGATGCTTCGTTTCAGGTTAGAGCAACTTAATGTAGAAATATATGGTTTGTGAATGTCAGGGTTGGTTCTATATCTGCATGTTGCTCTTGTCACAGTTTTTTCTAAGTGGTAGATTTCAAAATTTGCAGACTGCGTATTCTCCTTTGTGTAGGTTTATATGACCTAATCGCAAAATATGTAGTTTGTGAATGTCAGGGTTGGTTCAAAATCCGTTATGAGCTCTGGCCACAGTTTCTGCTGAGTGGTAGCGTTCAAAATTTGCAGACTGGTATGCTGCATTGTGTTATGTTTATATGACCTAATCGCAAAATATGTAGTTTGTGAATGTCAGGGTTGGTTCAAAATCCGGAATAAGGTCAGGCCACAGTTTCTTCTAAGTGTTAGGGCTCAAAATTTGCAGACTGTGTATGCTGCTTTGTGCTGGGTTTATACGAGCTAAACGCAAAATATATAGTTTGTGAATGTCAGGGTTGGTTCAAAATCCGTATTAAGCTCTGGCCACAGTTTCTTCTAAGTGTTAGAGTTCAAAATTTGCAGACCATGTATGATGCTTCGTTTCAGGTTAGAGCAACTTAATGTAGAAATATATGATTTGTGAATGTCAGGGTTGGTTCTATATCTGCATTTTGCTCTAGTCACAGTTTTTTCTAAGTGGTAGATTTCAAAATTTGCAGACTGCGTATGCTCCTTTGTGTAGGTTTATATGACCTAATCGCAAAATATGTAGTTTGTGAATGTCGGGGTTGGTTCAAAATCCGTTATAAGCTCTGGCCACAGTTTCTTCTAAGTGGTAGCGTTCAAAATTTGCAGACCATGAATGATGTTTTGTTTCAGGTAAGAAGAACTCAAAGTAGAAATATATAGTTTGTGAAATTTCAGGGTGGGTTGGAAATCCGTATTAAGGTCTCGCCACAGTTTTTTCTAAGTGTTAGGGCTCAAAATTTGCAGACTGTGTATGCTGCATTGTGTTAGGTTTATATGACCTAATCGCAAAATATGTAGTTTGTAAATGTCAGGGTTGGTTCAAAATCCGTTATGAGCTCTGGCCACAGTTTCTGCTAAGTGGTAGCGTTCAAAATTTGCAGACTGTGTATGCTGCATTGTGTTGGGTTTATATCACCTAATCGCAAAATATATAGTTTGTGAATGTCAGGGTTGGTTCATAATCCGTTATGAGCTCTGGCCACAGTTTCTGCTGAGTGGTAGCGTTCAAAATTTGCAGACTGTGTATGCTGCTTTGTGTTAGGTTTATATGACCTAATCGCAAAATATATAGTTTGTGAATGTCAGGGTTGGTTCATAATCCGTTATGAGCTCTGGCCACAGTTTCTGCTGAGTGGTAGCGTTCAAAATTTGCAGACTGGTATGCTGCATTGTGTTATGTTTATATGACCTAATCGCAAAATATGTAGTTTGTAATGTCAGGGTTGGTTCAAAATCAGTTATAACCTCTGGCCACAGTTTCTTGTAAGTTTAAGGGCTCAAAATTTGCAGGCTGTGTATACTGCTTTGTGCTGGGTTTATATAAGCTAAACGCAAAATATATAGTTTGTGAATGTCAGGGTTGGTTCAAAATCCGTTATGAGCTCTGGCCACAGTTTCTTCTAAGTGGTAGAGTTCTAAATTTGCAGACTGTGTATGCTGCTTCGTTTCAGGTTGGAGCAACTTAATGTAGAAATATATAGTATGTGAATGTCAGGGTTGGTTCAAAATCCGTAATAAGCTCTGGCCACAGTTTCTTCTAAGTGGTAGCGTTCAAAATTTGCAGACTGTGTATGCTGCATTGTGTTAGGTTTATATGACCTAATCGCAAAATATGTAGTTTGTAAATGTCAGGGTTGGTTCAAAATCAGTTATAGCCTCTGGCCACAGTTTCTTGTAAGTTTTAGGGCTCAAAATTTGCAGACTGTGTATGCTGCTTTGTGCTGCGTTTATATGAGCTAAACGCAAAATATATAGTTTGTGAATGTCAGGATTGGTTCAAAATCCGTTATAAGGTCTGGCCACAGTTTCTTCTAAGTGTTAGCGTTCAAAATTTGCAGACCATGTATGATGCTTCGTTTCAGGTTAGAGCAACTTAATGTAGAAATATATGGTTTGTGAATGTCAGGGTTGGTTCTATATCTGCATGTTGCTCTTGTCACAGTTTTTTCTAAGTGGTAGATTTCAAAATTTGCAGACTGCGTATTCTCCTTTGTGTAGGTTTATATGACCTAATCGCAAAATATGTAGTTTGTGAATGTCAGGGTTGGTTCAAAATCCGTTATGAGCTCTGGCCACAGTTTCTGCTGAGTGGTAGCGTTCAAAATTTGCAGACTGGTATGCTGCATTGTGTTATGTTTATATGACCTAATCGCAAAATATGTAGTTTGTGAATGTCAGGGTTGGTTCAAAATCCGTAATAAGGTCAAGCCACAGTTTCTTCTAAGTGTTAGGGCTCAAAATTTGCAGACTGTGTATGCTGCTTTGTGCTGGGTTTATACGAGCTAAACGCAAAATATATAGTTTGTGAATGTCAGGGTTGGTTTCAAAATCCGTAATAAGCTCTGGCCACAGTTTCTTCTAAGTGTTAGAGTTCAAAATTTGCAGACCATGTATGATGCTTCGTTTCAGGTTAGAGCAACTTAATGTAGAAATATATGATTTGTGAATGTCAGGGTTGGTTCTATATCTGCATTTTGCTCTAGTCACAGTTTTTTCTAAGTGGTAGATTTCAAAATTTGCAGACTGCGTATGCTCCTTTGTGTAGGTTTATATGACCTAATCGCAAAATATGTAGTTTGTGAATGTCGGGGTTGGTTCAAAATCCGTTATAAGCTCTGGCCACAGTTTCTTCTAAGTGGTAGCGTTCAAAATTTGCAGACCATGAATGATGTTTTGTTTCAGGTAAGAAGAACTCAAAGTAGAAATATATAGTTTGTGAAATTTCAGGGTGGGTTGGAAATCCGTATTAAGGTCTCGCCACAGTTTTTTTCTAAGTGTTAGGGCTCAAAATTTGCAGACTGTGTATGCTGCATTGTGTTAGGTTTATATGACCTAATCGCAAAATATGTAGTTTGTAAATGTCAGGGTTGGTTCAAAATCCGTTATGAGCTCTGGCCACAGTTTCTGCTAAGTGGTAGCGTTCAAAATTTGCAGACTGTGTATGCTGCATTGTGTTGGGTTTATATCACCTAATCGCAAAATATATAGTTTGTGAATGTCAGGGTTGGTTCATAATCCGTTATGAGCTCTGGCCACAGTTTCTGCTGAGTGGTAGCGTTCAAAATTTGCAGACTGTGTATGCTGCTTTGTGTTAGGTTTATATGACCTAATCGCAAAATATATAGTTTGTGAATGTCAGGGTTGGTTCATAATCCGTTATGAGCTCTGGCCACAGTTTCTGCTGAGTGGTAGCGTTCAAAATTTGCAGACTGGTATGCTGCATTGTGTTATGTTTATATGACCTAATCGCAAAATATGTAGTTTGTAATGTCAGGGTTGGTTCAAAATCAGTTATAACCTCTGGCCACAGTTTCTTGTAAGTTTAAGGGCTCAAAATTTGCAGGCTGTGTATACTGCTTTGTGCTGGGTTTATATAAGCTAAACGCAAAATATATAGTTTGTGAATGTCAGGGTTGGTTCAAAATCCGTTATGAGCTCTGGCCACAGTTTCTTCTAAGTGGTAGAGTTCAAAATTTGCAGACTGTGTATGCTGCTTCGTTTCAGGTTGGAGCAACTTAATGTAGAAATATATAGTATGTGAATGTCAGGGTTGGTTCAAAATCCGTAATAAGCTCTGGCCACAGTTTCTTCTAAGTGGTAGCGTTCAAAATTTGCAGACTGTGTATGCTGCATTGTGTTAGGTTTATATGACCTAATCGCAAAATATGTAGTTTGTAAATGTCAGGGTTGGTTCAAAATCAGTTATAGCCTCTGGCCACAGTTTCTTGTAAGTTTTAGGGCTCAAAATTTGCAGACTGTGTATGCTGCTTTGTGCTGGGTTTATATGAGCTAAACGCAAAATATATAGTTTGTGAATGTCAGGATTGGTTCAAAATCCGTTATAAGGTCTGGCCACAGTTTCTTCTAAGTGTTAGCGTTCAAAATTTGCAGACCATGTATGATGCTTCGTTTCAGGTTAGAGCAACTTAATGTAGAAATATATGGTTTGTGAATGTCAGGGTTGGTTCAAAATCCGTTATAAGCTCTGGCCACAGTTTCTTCTAAGTGTTAGCGTTCAAAATTTGCAGACCATGTATGATGCTTCGTTTCAGGTTAGAGCAACTTAATGTAGAAATATATGGTTTGTGAATGTCAGGGTTGGTTCTATATCTGCAGGTTGCTCTTGTCACAGTTTTTTCTAAGTGGTAGATTTCAAAATTTGCAGACTGCGTATTCTCCTTTGTGTAGGTTTATATGACCTAATCGCAAAATATGTAGTTTGTGAATGTCAGGGTTGGTTCAAAATCCGTTATGAGCTCTGGCCACAGTTTCTGCTGAGTGGTAGCGTTCAAAATTTGCAGACTGGTATGCTGCATTGTGTTATGTTTATATGACCTAATCGCAAAATATGTAGTTTGTGAATGTCAGGGTTGGTTCAAAATCCGTAATAAGGTCAGGCCACAGTTTCTTCTAAGTGTTAGGGCTCAAAATTTGCAGACTGTGTATGCTGCTTTGTGCTGGGTTTATACGAGCTAAACGCAAAATATATAGTTTGTGAATGTCAGGGTTGGTTCAAAATCCGTAATAAGCTCTGGCCACAGTTTCTTCTAAGTGTTAGAGTTCAAAATTTGCAGACCATGTATGATGCTTCGTTTCAGGTTAGAGCAACTTAATGTAGAAATATATGATTTGTGAATGTCAGGGTTGGTTCTATATCTGCATTTTGCTCTAGTCACAGTTTTTTCTAAGTGGTAGATTTCAAAATTTGCAGACTGCGTATGCTCCTTTGTGTAGGTTTATATGACCTAATCGCAAAATATGTAGTTTGTGAATGTCGGGGTTGGTTCAAAATCCGTTATAAGCTCTGGCCACAGTTTCTTCTAAGTGGTAGCGTTCAAAATTTGCAGACCATGAATGATGTTTTGTTTCAGGTAAGAAGAACTCAAAGTAGAAATATATAGTTTGTGAAATTTCAGGGTGGGTTGGAAATCCGTATTAAGGTCTCGCCACAGTTTTTTCTAAGTGTTAGGGCTCAAAATTTGCAGACTGTGTATGCTGCATTGTGTTAGGTTTATATGACCTAATCGCAAAATATGTAGTTTGTAAATGTCAGGGTTGGTTCAAAATCCGTTATAAGGTCTGGCCACAGTTTCTGCTAAGTGGTAGCGTTCAAAATTTGCAGACTGTGTATGCTGCATTGTGTTGGGTTTATATCACCTAATCGCAAAATATATAGTTTGTGAATGTCAGGGTTGGTTCATAATCCGTTATGAGCTCTGGCCACAGTTTCTGCTGAGTGGTAGCGTTCAAAATTTGCAGACTGTGTATGCTGCTTTGTGTTAGGTTTATATGACCTAATCGCAAAATATGTAGTTTGTAAATGTCAGGGTTGGTTCAAAATCCGTTACGAGCTCTGGCCACAGTTTCTGCTAAGTGGTAGCGTTCAAAATTTGCAGACTGTGTATGCTGCATTGTGTTGGGTTTATATCACCTAATCGCAAAATATATAGTTTGTGAATGTCAGGGTTGGTTCATAATCCGTTATGAGCTCTGGCCACAGTTTCTGCTGAGTGGTAGCGTTCAAAATTTGCAGACTGTGTATGCTGCTTTGTGTTAGGTTTATATGACCTAATCGCAAAATATATAGTTTGTGAATGTCAGGGTTGGTTCAAAATCCGTTATGAGCTCTGGCCACAGTTTCTGCTGAGTGGTAGCGTTTCAAAATTTGCAGACTGGTATGCTGCATTGTGTTATGTTTATATGACCTAATCGCAAAATATGTAGTTTGTAATGTCAGGGTTGGTTCAAAATCAGTTATAACCTCTGGCCACAGTTTCTTGTAAGTTTAAGGGCTCAAAATTTGCAGGCTGTGTATACTGCTTTGTGCTGGGTTTATATAAGCTAAACGCAAAATATGTAGTTTGTGAATGTCAGGGTTGGTTCAAAATCCGTTATGAGCTCTGGCCACAGTTTCTTCTAAGTGGTAGAGTTCAAAATTTGCAGACTGTGTATGTTGCTTCGTTTCAGGTTGGAGCAACTTAATGTAGAAATATATAGTATGTGAATGTCAGGGTTGGTTCAAAATCCGTAGTAAGCTCTGGCCACAGTTTCTTCTAAGTGGTAGCGTTCAAAATTTGCAGACTGTGTATGCTGCATTGTGTTAGGTTTATATGACCTAATCGCAAAATATGTAGTTTGTAAATGTCAGGGTTGGTTCAAAATCAGTTATAGCCTCTGGCCACAGTTTCTTGTAAGTTTTAGGGCTCAAAATTTGCAGACTGTGTATGCTGCTTTGTGCTGGGTTTATATGAGCTAAACGCAAAATATATAGTTTGTGAATGTCAGGATTGGTTCAAAATCCGTTATAAGGTCTGGCCACAGTTTCTTCTAAGTGGTAGCGTTCAAAATTTGCAGACCATGTATGATGCTTCGTTTCAGGTTAGAGCAACTTAATGTAGAAATATATGGTTTGTGAATGTCAGGGTTGGTTCTATATCTGCATGTTGCTCTTGTCACAGTTTTTTCTAAGTGGTAGATTTCAAAATTTGCAGACTGCGTATTCTCCTTTGTGTAGGTTTATATGACCTAATCGCAAAATATGTAGTTTGTGAATGTCAGGGTTGGTTCAAAATCCGTTATGAGCTCTGGCCACAGTTTCTGCTGAGTGGTAGCGTTCAAAATTTGCAGACTGGTATGCTGCATTGTGTTATGTTTATATGACCTAATCGCAAAATATGTAGTTTGTGAATGTCAGGGTTGGTTCAAAATCCGTAATAAGGTCAGGCCACAGTTTCTTCTAAGTGTTAGGGCTCAAAATTTGCAGACTGTGTATGCTGCTTTGTGCTGGGTTTATACGAGCTAAACGCAAAATATATAGTTTGTGAATGTCAGGGTTGGTTCAAAATCCGTAATAAGCTCTGGCCACAGTTTCTTCTAAGTGTTAGAGTTCAAAATTTGCAGACCATGTATGATGCTTCGTTTCAGGTTAGAGCAACTTAATGTAGAAATATATGATTTGTGAATGTCAGGGTTGGTTCTATATCTGCATTTTGCTCTAGTCACAGTTTTTTCTAAGTGGTAGATTTCAAAATTTGCAGACTGCGTATGCTCCTTTGTGTAGGTTTATATGACCTAATCGCAAAATATGTAGTTTGTGAATGTCGGGGTTGGTTCAAAATCCGTTATAAGCTCTGGCCACAGTTTCTTCTAAGTGGTAGCGTTCAAAATTTGCAGACCATGAATGATGTTTTGTTTCAGGTAAGAAGAACTCAAAGTAGAAATATATAGTTTGTGAAATTTCAGGGTGGGTTGGAAATCCGTATTAAGGTCTCGCCACAGTTTTTTCTAAGTGTTAGGGCTCAAAATTTGCAGACTGTGTATGCTGCATTGTGTTAGGTTTATATGACCTAATCGCAAAATATGTAGTTTGTAAATGTCAGGGTTGGTTCAAAATCCGTTATGAGCTCTGGCCACAGTTTCTGCTAAGTGGTAGCGTTCAAAATTTGCAGACTGTGTATGCTGCATTGTGTTAGGTTTATATGACCTAATCGCAAAATATATAGTTTGTGAATGTCAGGGTTGGTTCATAATCCGTTATGAGCTCTGGCCACAGTTTCTGCTGAGTGGTAGCGTTCAAAATTTGCAGACTGGTATGCTGCATTGTGTTATGTTTATATGACCTAATCGCAAAATATGTAGTTTGTAATGTCAGGGTTGGTTCAAAATCAGTTATAACCTCTGGCCACAGTTTCTTGTAAGTTTAAGGGCTCAAAATTTGCAGGCTGTGTATACTGCTTTGTGCTGGGTTTATATAAGCTAAACGCAAAATATGTAGTTTTGTGAATGTCAGGGTTGGTTCAAAATCCGTTATGAGCTCTGGCCACAGTTTCTTCTAAGTGGTAGAGTTCAAAATTTGCAGACTGTGTATGTTGCTTCGTTTCAGGTTGGAGCAACTTAATGTAGAAATATATAGTATGTGAATGTCAGGGTTGGTTCAAAATCCGTAGTAAGCTCTGGCCACAGTTTCTTCTAAGTGGTAGCGTTCAAAATTTGCAGACTGTGTATGCTGCATTGTGTTAGGTTTATATGACCTAATCGCAAAATATGTAGTTTGTAAATGTCAGGGTTGGTTCAAAATCAGTTATAGCCTCTGGCCACAGTTTCTTGTAAGTTTTAGGGCTCAAAATTTGCAGACTGTGTATGCTGCTTTGTGCTGGGTTTATATGAGCTAAACGCAAAATATATAGTTTGTGAATGTCAGGATTGGTTCAAAATCCGTTATAAGGTCTGGCCACAGTTTCTTCTAAGTGGTAGCGTTCAAAATTTGCAGACCATGTATGATGCTTCGTTTCAGGTTAGAGCAACTTAATGTAGAAATATATGGTTTGTGAATGTCAGGGTTGGTTCTATATCTGCATGTTGCTCTTGTCACAGTTTTTTCTAAGTGGTAGATTTCAAAATTTGCAGACTGCGTATTCTCCTTTGTGTAGGTTTATATGACCTAATCGCAAAATATGTAGTTTGTGAATGTCAGGGTTGGTTCAAAATCCGTTATGAGCTCTGGCCACAGTTTCTGCTGAGTGGTAGCGTTCAAAATTTGCAGACTGGTATGCTGCATTGTGTTATGTTTATATGACCTAATCGCAAAATATGTAGTTTGTGAATGTCAGGGTTGGTTCAAAATCCGTAATAAGGTCAGGCCACAGTTTCTTCTAAGTGTTAGGGCTCAAAATTTGCAGACTGTGTATGCTGCTTTGTGCTGGGTTTATACGAGCTAAACGCAAAATATATAGTTTGTGAATGTCAGGGTTGGTTCAAAATCCGTAATAAGCTCTGGCCACAGTTTCTTCTAAGTGTTAGAGTTCAAAATTTGCAGACCATGTATGATGCTTCGTTTCAGGTTAGAGCAACTTAATGTAGAAATATATGATTTGTGAATGTCAGGGTTGGTTCTATATCTGCATTTTGCTCTAGTCACAGTTTTTTCTAAGTGGTAGATTTCAAAATTTGCAGACTGCGTATGCTCCTTTGTGTAGGTTTATATGACCTAATCGCAAAATATGTAGTTTGTGAATGTCAGGGTTGGTTCAAAATCCGTTATGAGCTCTGGCCACAGTTTCTGCTGAGTGGTAGCGTTCAAAATTTGCAGACTGGTATGCTGCATTGTGTTATGTTTATATGACCTAATCGCAAAATATGTAGTTTGTGAATGTCAGGGTTGGTTCAAAATCCGTAATAAGGTCAGGCCACAGTTTCTTCTAAGTGTTAGGGCTCAAAATTTGCAGACTGTGTATGCTGCTTTGTGCTGGGTTTATACGAGCTAAACGCAAAATATATAGTTTGTGAATGTCAGGGTTGGTTCAAAATCCGTAATAAGCTCTGGCCACAGTTTCTTCTAAGTGTTAGAGTTCAAAATTTGCAGACCATGTATGATGCTTCGTTTCAGGTTAGAGCAACTTAATGTAGAAATATATGATTTGTGAATGTCAGGGTTGGTTCTATATCTGCATTTTGCTCTAGTCACAGTTTTTTCTAAGTGGTAGATTTCAAAATTTGCAGACTGCGTATGCTCCTTTGTGTAGGTTTATATGACCTAATCGCAAAATATGTAGTTTGTGAATGTCGGGGTTGGTTCAAAATCCGTTATAAGCTCTGGCCACAGTTTCTTCTAAGTGGTAGCGTTCAAAATTTGCAGACCATGAATGATGTTTTGTTTCAGGTAAGAAGAACTCAAAGTAGAAATATATAGTTTGTGAAATTTCAGGGTGGGTTGGAAATCCGTATTAAGGTCTCGCCACAGTTTTTTCTAAGTGTTAGGGCTCAAAATTTGCAGACTGTGTATGCTGCATTGTGTTAGGTTTATATGACCTAATCGCAAAATATGTAGTTTGTAAATGTCAGGGTTGGTTCAAAATCCGTTATGAGCTCTGGCCACAGTTTCTGCTAAGTGGTAGCGTTCAAAATTTGCAGACTGTGTATGCTGCATTGTGTTAGGTTTATATGACCTAATCGCAAAATATATAGTTTGTGAATGTCAGGGTTGGTTCATAATCCGTTATGAGCTCTGGCCACAGTTTCTGCTGAGTGGTAGCGTTCAAAATTTGCAGACTGGTATGCTGCATTGTGTTATGTTTATATGACCTAATCGCAAAATATGTAGTTTGTAATGTCAGGGTTGGTTCAAAATCAGTTATAACCTCTGGCCACAGTTTCTTGTAAGTTTAAGGGCTCAAAATTTGCAGGCTGTGTATACTGCTTTGTGCTGGGTTTATATAAGCTAAACGCAAAATATGTAGTTTGTGAATGTCAGGGTTGGTTCAAAATCCGTTATGAGCTCTGGCCACAGTTTCTTCTAAGTGGTAGAGTTCAAAATTTGCAGACTGTGTATGTTGCTTCGTTTCAGGTTGGAGCAACTTAATGTAGAAATATATAGTATGTGAATGTCAGGGTTGGTTCAAAATCCGTAGTAAGCTCTGGCCACAGTTTCTTCTAAGTGGTAGCGTTCAAAATTTGCAGACTGTGTATGCTGCATTGTGTTAGGTTTATATGACCTAATCGCAAAATATGTAGTTTGTAAATGTCAGGGTTGGTTCAAAATCAGTTATAGCCTCTGGCCACAGTTTCTTGTAAGTTTTAGGGCTCAAAATTTGCAGACTGTGTATGCTGCTTTGTGCTGGGTTTATATGAGCTAAACGCAAAATATATAGTTTGTGAATGTCAGGATTGGTTCAAAATCCGTTATAAGGTCTGGCCACAGTTTCTTCTAAGTGGTAGCGTTCAAAATTTGCAGACCATGTATGATGCTTCGTTTCAGGTTAGAGCAACTTAATGTAGAAATATATGGTTTGTGAATGTCAGGGTTGGTTCTATATCTGCATGTTGCTCTTGTCACAGTTTTTTCTAAGTGGTAGATTTCAAAATTTGCAGACTGCGTATTCTCCTTTGTGTAGGTTTATATGACCTAATCGCAAAATATGTAGTTTGTGAATGTCAGGGTTGGTTCAAAATCCGTTATGAGCTCTGGCCACAGTTTCTGCTGAGTGGTAGCGTTCAAAATTTGCAGACTGGTATGCTGCATTGTGTTATGTTTATATGACCTAATCGCAAAATATGTAGTTTGTGAATGTCAGGGTTGGTTCAAAATCCGTAATAAGGTCAGGCCACAGTTTCTTCTAAGTGTTAGGGCTCAAAATTTGCAGACTGTGTATGCTGCTTTGTGCTGGGTTTATACGAGCTAAACGCAAAATATATAGTTTGTGAATGTCAGGGTTGGTTCAAAATCCGTAATAAGCTCTGGCCACAGTTTCTTCTAAGTGTTAGAGTTCAAAATTTGCAGACCATGTATGATGCTTCGTTTCAGGTTAGAGCAACTTAATGTAGAAATATATGATTTGTGAATGTCAGGGTTGGTTCTATATCTGCATTTTGCTCTAGTCACAGTTTTTTCTAAGTGGTAGATTTCAAAATTTGCAGACTGCGTATGCTCCTTTGTGTAGGTTTATATGACCTAATCGCAAAATATGTAGTTTGTGAATGTCGGGGTTGGTTCAAAATCCGTTATAAGCTCTGGCCACAGTTTCTTCTAAGTGGTAGCGTTCAAAATTTGCAGACCATGAATGATGTTTTGTTTCAGGTAAGAAGAACTCAAAGTAGAAATATATAGTTTGTGAAATTTCAGGGTGGGTTGGAAATCCGTATTAAGGTCTCGCCACAGTTTTTTCTAAGTGTTAGGGCTCAAAATTTGCAGACTGTGTATGCTGCATTGTGTTAGGTTTATATGACCTAATCGCAAAATATGTAGTTTGTAAATGTCAGGGTTGGTTCAAAATCCGTTATGAGCTCTGGCCACAGTTTCTGCTAAGTGGTAGCGTTCAAAATTTGCAGACTGTGTATGCTGCATTGTGTTAGGTTTATATGACCTAATCGCAAAATATATAGTTTGTGAATGTCAGGGTTGGTTCATAATCCGTTATGAGCTCTGGCCACAGTTTCTGCTGAGTGGTAGCGTTCAAAATTTGCAGACTGGTATGCTGCATTGTGTTATGTTTATATGACCTAATCGCAAAATATGTAGTTTGTAATGTCAGGGTTGGTTCAAAATCAGTTATAACCTCTGGCCACAGTTTCTTGTAAGTTTAAGGGCTCAAAATTTGCAGGCTGTGTATACTGCTTTGTGCTGGGTTTATATAAGCTAAACGCAAAATATATAGTTTGCGAATGTCAGGGTTGGTTCAAAATCCGTTATGAGCTCTGGCCACAGTTTCTTCTAAGTGGTAGAGTTCAAAATTTGCAGACTGTGTATGCTGCTTCGTTTCAGGTTGGAGCAACTTAATGTAGAAATATATAGTATGTGAATGTCAGGGTTGGTTCAAAATCCGTAATAAGCTCTGGCCACAGTTTCTTCTAAGTGGTAGCGTTCAAAATTTGCAGACTGTGTATGCTGCATTGTGTTAGGTTTATATGACCTAATCGCAAAATATGTAGTTTGTAAATGTCAGGGTTGGTTCAAAATCAGTTATAGCCTCTGGCCACAGTTTCTTGTAAGTTTTAGGGCTCAAAATTTGCAGACTGTGTATGCTGCTTTGTGCTGGGTTTATATGAGCTAAACGCAAAATATATAGTTTGTGAATGTCAGGATTGGTTCAAAATCCGTTATAAGGTCTGGCCACAGTTTCTTCTAAGTGTTAGCGTTCAAAATTTGCAGACCATGTATGATGCTTCGTTTCAGGTTAGAGCAACTTAATGTAGAAATATATGGTTTGTGAATGTCAGGGTTGGTTCAAAATCCGTTATAAGCTCTGGCCACAGTTTCTTCTAAGTGTTAGCGTTCAAAATTTGCAGACCATGTATGATGCTTCGTTTCAGGTTAGAGCAACTTAATGTAGAAATATATGGTTTGTGAATGTCAGGGTTGGTTCTATATCTGCAGGTTGCTCTTGTCACAGTTTTTTCTAAGTGGTAGATTTCAAAATTTGCAGACTGCGTATTCTCCTTTGTGTAGGTTTATATGACCTAATCGCAAAATATGTAGTTTGTGAATGTCAGGGTTGGTTCAAAATCCGTTATGAGCTCTGGCCACAGTTTCTGCTGAGTGGTAGCGTTCAAAATTTGCAGACTGGTATGCTGCATTGTGTTATGTTTATATGACCTAATCGCAAAATATGTAGTTTGTGAATGTCAGGGTTGGTTCAAAATCCGTAATAAGGTCAGGCCACAGTTTCTTCTAAGTGTTAGGGCTCAAAATTTGCAGACTGTGTATGCTGCTTTGTGCTGGGTTTATACGAGCTAAACGCAAAATATATAGTTTGTGAATGTCAGGGTTGGTTCAAAATCCGTAATAAGCTCTGGCCACAGTTTCTTCTAAGTGTTAGAGTTCAAAATTTGCAGACCATGTATGATGCTTCGTTTCAGGTTAGAGCAACTTAATGTAGAAATATATGATTTGTGAATGTCAGGGTTGGTTCTATATCTGCATTTTGCTCTAGTCACAGTTTTTTCTAAGTGGTAGATTTCAAAATTTGCAGACTGCGTATGCTCCTTTGTGTAGGTTTATATGACCTAATCGCAAAATATGTAGTTTGTGAATGTCAGGGTTGGTTCAAAATCCGTTATGAGCTCTGGCCACAGTTTCTTCTAAGTGGTAGCGTTCAAAATTTGCAGACCATGAATGATGTTTTGTTTCAGGTAAGAAGAACTCAAAGTAGAAATATATAGTTTGTGAAATTTCAGGGTGGGTTGGAAATCCGTATTAAGGTCTCGCCACAGTTTTTTCTAAGTGTTAGGGCTCAAAATTTGCAGACTGTGTATGCTGCATTGTGTTAGGTTTATATGACCTAATCGCAAAATATGTAGTTTGTAAATGTCAGGGTTGGTTCAAAATCCGTTATAAGGTCTGGCCACAGTTTCTTCTAAGTGTTAGAGTTCAAAATTTGCAGACTGTGTATGCTGCTTTGTGTTAGGTTTATATGACCTAATCGCAAAATATATAGTTTGTGAATGTCAGGGTTGGTTCATAATCCGTTATGAGCTCTGGCCACAGTTTCTGCTGAGTGGTAGCGTTCAAAATTTGCAGACTGGTATGCTGCATTGTGTTATGTTTATATGACCTAATCGCAAAATATGTAGTTTGTAATGTCAGGGTTGGTTCAAAATCAGTTATAACCTCTGGCCACAGTTTCTTGTAAGTTTAAGGGCTCAAAATTTGCAGGCTGTGTATACTGCTTTGTGCTGGGTTTATATAAGCTAAACGCAAAATATGTAGTTTGTGAATGTCAGGGTTGGTTCAAAATCCGTTATGAGCTCTGGCCACAGTTTCTTCTAAGTGGTAGAGTTCAAAATTTGCAGACTGTGTATGTTGCTTCGTTTCAGGTTGGAGCAACTTAATGTAGAAATATATAGTATGTGAATGTCAGGGTTGGTTCAAAATCCGTAATAAGCTCTGGCCACAGTTTCTTCTAAGTGGTAGCGTTCAAAATTTGCAGACTGTGTATGCTGCATTGTGTTAGGTTTATATGACCTAATCGCAAAATATGTAGTTTGTAAATGTCAGGGTTGGTTCAAAATCAGTTATAGCCTCTGGCCACAGTTTCTTGTAAGTTTTAGGGCTCAAAATTTGCAGACTGTGTATGCTGCTTTGTGCTGGGTTTATATGAGCTAAACGCAAAATATATAGTTTGTGAATGTCAGGATTGGTTCAAAATCCGTTATAAGGTCTGGCCACAGTTTCTTCTAAGTGGTAGCGTTCAAAATTTGCAGACCATGTATGATGCTTCGTTTCAGGTTAGAGCAACTTAATGTAGAAATATATGGTTTGTGAATGTCAGGGTTGGTTCTATATCTGCATGTTGCTCTTGTCACAGTTTTTTCTAAGTGGTAGATTTCAAAATTTGCAGACTGCGTATTCTCCTTTGTGTAGGTTTATATGACCTAATCGCAAAATATGTAGTTTGTGAATGTCAGGGTTGGTTCAAAATCCGTTATGAGCTCTGGCCACAGTTTCTGCTGAGTGGTAGCGTTCAAAATTTGCAGACTGGTATGCTGCATTGTGTTATGTTTATATGACCTAATCGCAAAATATGTAGTTTGTGAATGTCAGGGTTGGTTCAAAATCCGTAATAAGGTCAGGCCACAGTTTCTTCTAAGTGTTAGGGCTCAAAATTTGCAGACTGTGTATGCTGCTTTGTGCTGGGTTTATACGAGCTAAACGCAAAATATATAGTTTGTGAATGTCAGGGTTGGTTCAAAATCCGTAATAAGCTCTGGCCACAGTTTCTTCTAAGTGTTAGAGTTCAAAATTTGCAGACCATGTATGATGCTTCGTTTCAGGTTAGTGCAACTTAATGTAGAAATATATGATTTGTGAATGTCAGGGTTGGTTCTATATCTGCATTTTGCTCTAGTCACAGTTTTTTCTAAGTGGTAGATTTCAAAATTTGCAGACTGCGTATGCTCCTTTGTGTAGGTTTATATGACCTAATCGCAAAATATGTAGTTTGTGAATGTCGGGGTTGGTTCAAAATCCGTTATAAGCTCTGGCCACAGTTTCTTCTAAGTGGTAGCGTTCAAAATTTGCAGACCATGAATGATGTTTTGTTTCAGGTAAGAAGAACTCAAAGTAGAAATATATAGTTTGTGAAATTTCAGGGTGGGTTGGAAATCCGTATTAAGGTCTCGCCACAGTTTTTTCTAAGTGTTAGGGCTCAAAATTTGCAGACTGTGTATGCTGCATTGTGTTAGGTTTATATGACCTAATCGCAAAATATGTAGTTTGTAAATGTCAGGGTTGGTTCAAAATCCGTTATGAGCTCTGGCCACAGTTTCTGCTAAGTGGTAGCGTTCAAAATTTGCAGACTGTGTATGCTGCATTGTGTTGGGTTTATATCACCTAATCGCAAAATATATAGTTTGTGAATGTCAGGGTTGGTTCATAATCCGTTATGAGCTCTGGCCACAGTTTCTGCTGAGTGGTAGCGTTCAAAATTTGCAGACTGTGTATGCTGCTTTGTGTTAGGTTTATATGACCTAATCGCAAAATATATAGTTTGTGAATGTCAGGGTTGGTTCATAATCCGTTATGAGCTCTGGCCACAGTTTCTGCTGAGTGGTAGCGTTCAAAATTTGCAGACTGGTATGCTGCATTGTGTTATGTTTATATGACCTAATCGCAAAATATGTAGTTTGTAATGTCAGGGTTGGTTCAAAATCAGTTATAACCTCTGGCCACAGTTTCTTGTAAGTTTAAGGGCTCAAAATTTGCAGGCTGTGTATACTGCTTTGTGCTGGGTTTATATAAGCTAAACGCAAAATATATAGTTTGTGAATGTCAGGGTTGGTTCAAAATCCGTTATGAGCTCTGGCCACAGTTTCTTCTAAGTGGTAGAGTTCAAAATTTGCAGACTGTGTATGCTGCTTCGTTTCAGGTTGGAGCAACTTAATGTAGAAATATATAGTATGTGAATGTCAGGGTTGGTTCAAAATCCGTAATAAGCTCTGGCCACAGTTTCTTCTAAGTGGTAGCGTTCAAAATTTGCAGACTGTGTATGCTGCATTGTGTTAGGTTTATATGACCTAATCGCAAAATATGTAGTTTGTAAATGTCAGGGTTGGTTCAAAATCAGTTATAGCCTCTGGCCACAGTTTCTTGTAAGTTTTAGGGCTCAAAATTTGCAGACTGTGTATGCTGCTTTGTGCTGGGTTTATATGAGCTAAACGCAAAATATATAGTTTGTGAATGTCAGGATTGGTTCAAAATCCGTTATAAGGTCTGGCCACAGTTTCTTCTAAGTGTTAGCGTTCAAAATTTGCAGACCATGTATGATGCTTCGTTTCAGGTTAGAGCAACTTAATGTAGAAATATATGGTTTGTGAATGTCAGGGTTGGTTCAAAATCCGTTATAAGCTCTGGCCACAGTTTCTTCTAAGTGTTAGCGTTCAAAATTTGCAGACCATGTATGATGCTTCGTTTCAGGTTAGAGCAACTTAATGTAGAAATATATGGTTTGTGAATGTCAGGGTTGGTTCTATATCTGCAGGTTGCTCTTGTCACAGTTTTTTCTAAGTGGTAGATTTCAAAATTTGCAGACTGCGTATTCTCCTTTGTGTAGGTTTATATGACCTAATCGCAAAATATGTAGTTTGTGAATGTCAGGGTTGGTTCAAAATCCGTTATGAGCTCTGGCCACAGTTTCTGCTGAGTGGTAGCGTTCAAAATTTGCAGACTGGTATGCTGCATTGTGTTATGTTTATATGACCTAATCGCAAAATATGTAGTTTGTGAATGTCAGGGTTGGTTCAAAATCCGTAATAAGGTCAGGCCACAGTTTCTTCTAAGTGTTAGGGCTCAAAATTTGCAGACTGTGTATGCTGCTTTGTGCTGGGTTTATACGAGCTAAACGCAAAATATATAGTTTGTGAATGTCAGGGTTGGTTCAAAATCCGTAATAAGCTCTGGCCACAGTTTCTTCTAAGTGTTAGAGTTCAAAATTTGCAGACCATGTATGATGCTTCGTTTCAGGTTAGAGCAACTTAATGTAGAAATATATGATTTGTGAATGTCAGGGTTGGTTCTATATCTGCATTTTGCTCTAGTCACAGTTTTTTCTAAGTGGTAGATTTCAAAATTTGCAGACTGCGTATGCTCCTTTGTGTAGGTTTATATGACCTAATCGCAAAATATGTAGTTTGTGAATGTCAGGGTTGGTTCAAAATCCGTTATAAGCTCTGGCCACAGTTTCTTCTAAGTGGTAGCGTTCAAAATTTGCAGACCATGAATGATGTTTTGTTTCAGGTAAGAAGAACTCAAAGTAGAAATATATAGTTTGTGAAATTTCAGGGTGGGTTGGAAATCCGTATTAAGGTCTCGCCACAGTTTTTTCTAAGTGTTAGGGCTCAAAATTTGCAGACTGTGTATGCTGCATTGTGTTAGGTTATATGACCTAATCGCAAAATATGTAGTTTGTAAATGTCAGGGTTGGTTCAAAATCCGTTATGAGCTCTGGCCACAGTTTCTGCTAAGTGGTAGCGTTCAAAATTTGCAGACTGTGTATGCTGCATTGTGTTGGGTTTATATCACCTAATCGCAAAATATATAGTTTGTGAATGTCAGGGTTGGTTCATAATCCGTTATGAGCTCTGGCCACAGTTTCTGCTGAGTGGTAGCGTTCAAAATTTGCAGACTGTGTATGCTGCTTTGTGTTAGGTTTATATGACCTAATCGCAAAATATATAGTTTGTGAATGTCAGGGTTGGTTCATAATCCGTTATGAGCTCTGGCCACAGTTTCTGCTGAGTGGTAGCGTTCAAAATTTGCAGACTGGTATGCTGCATTGTGTTATGTTTATATGACCTAATCGCAAAATATGTAGTTTGTAATGTCAGGGTTGGTTCAAAATCAGTTATAACCTCTGGCCACAGTTTCTTGTAAGTTTAAGGGCTCAAAATTTGCAGGCTGTGTATACTGCTTTGTGCTGGGTTTATATAAGCTAACGCAAAATATATAGTTTGTGAATGTCAGGGTTGGTTCAAAATCCGTTATGAGCTCTGGCCACAGTTTCTTCTAAGTGGTAGAGTTCAAAATTTGCAGACTGTGTATGCTGCTTCGTTTCAGGTTGGAGCAACTTAATGTAGAAATATATAGTATGTGAATGTCAGGGTTGGTTCAAAATCCGTAATAAGCTCTGGCCACAGTTTCTTCTAAGTGGTAGCGTTCAAAATTTGCAGACTGTGTATGCTGCATTGTGTTAGGTTTATATGACCTAATCGCAAAATATGTAGTTTGTAAATGTCAGGGTTGGTTCAAAATCAGTTATAGCCTCTGGCCACAGTTTCTTGTAAGTTTTAGGGCTCAAAATTTGCAGACTGTGTATGCTGCTTTGTGCTGGGTTTATATGAGCTAAACGCAAAATATATAGTTTGTGAATGTCAGGATTGGTTCAAAATCCGTTATAAGGTCTGGCCACAGTTTCTTCTAAGTGTTAGCGTTCAAAATTTGCAGACCATGTATGATGCTTCGTTTCAGGTTAGAGCAACTTAATGTAGAAATATATGGTTTGTGAATGTCAGGGTTGGTTCAAAATCCGTTATAAGCTCTGGCCACAGTTTCTTCTAAGTGTTAGCGTTCAAAATTTGCAGACCATGTATGATGCTTCGTTTCAGGTTAGAGCAACTTAATGTAGAAATATATGGTTTGTGAATGTCAGGGTTGGTTCTATATGTGCAGGTTGCTCTTGTCACAGTTTTTTCTAAGTGGTAGATTTCAAAATTTGCAGACTGCGTATTCTCCTTTGTGTAGGTTTATATGACCTAATCGCAAAATATGTAGTTTGTGAATGTCAGGGTTGGTTCAAAATCCGTTATGAGCTCTGGCCACAGTTTCTGCTGAGTGGTAGCGTTCAAAATTTGCAGACTGGTATGCTGCATTGTGTTATGTTTATATGACCTAATCGCAAAATATGTAGTTTGTAAATGTCAGGGTTGGTTCAAAATCCGTTATAAGGTCTGGCCACAGTTTCTTCTAAGTGTTAGAGTTCAAAATTTGCAGACTGTGTGTGCTGCTTTGTGTTAGGTTTATATGACCTAATCGCAAAATATATAGTTTGTGAATGTCAGGGTTGGTTCATAATCCGTTATGAGCTCTGGCCACAGTTTCTGCTGAGTGGTAGCGTTCAAAATTTGCAGACTGGTATGCTGCATTGTGTTATGTTTATATGACCTAATCGCAAAATATGTAGTTTGTAATGTCAGGGTTGGTTCAAAATCAGTTATAACCTCTGGCCACAGTTTCTTGTAAGTTTAAGGGCTCAAAATTTGCAGGCTGTGTATACTGCTTTGTGCTGGGTTTATATAAGCTAAACGCAAAATATGTACTTTGTGAATGTCAGGGTTGGTTCAAAATCCGTTATAAGCTCTGGCCACAGTTTCTTCTAAGTGGTAGAGTTCTAAATTTGCAGACTGTGTATGCTGCTTTGTTTCAGGTTGGAGCAACTTAATGTAGAAATATATAGTATGTGAATGTCAGGGTTGGTTCAAAATGCGTAATAAGCTCTGGCCACAGTTTCTTCTAAGTGGTAGCGTTCAAAATTTGCAGACCATGTATGATGCTTCGTTTCAGGTTAGAGCAACTTAATGTAGAAATATATAGTTTGTGAATGTCAGGGTTGGTTCAAAATCCGTTATAAGCTCTGGCCACAGTTTCTTCTAAGTGTTAGCGTTCAAAATTTGCAGACCATGTATGATGCTTCGTTTCAGGTTAGAGCAACTTAATGTAGAAATATATGGTTTGTGAATGTCAGGGTTGGTTCAAAATCCGTAATAAGCTCTGGCCACAGTTTCTTCTAAGTGGTAGCGTTCAAAATTTGCAGACTGTGTATGCTGCATTGTGTTAGGTTTATATGACCTAATCGCAAAATATGTAGTTTGTAAATGTCAGGGTTGGTTCAAAATCAGTTATAGCCTCTGGCCACAGTTTCTTGTAAGTTTTAGGGCTCAAAATTTGCAGACTGTGTATGCTGCTTTGTGCTGGGTTTATATGAGCTAAACGCAAAATATATAGTTTGTGAATGTCAGGATTGGTTCAAAATCCGTTATAAGGTCTGGCCACAGTTTCTTCTAAGTGGTAGCGTTCAAAATTTGCAGACCATGTATGATGCTTCGTTTCAGGTTAGAGCAACTTAATGTAGAAATATATGGTTTGTGAATGTCAGGGTTGGTTCTATATCTGCATGTTGCTCTTGTCACAGTTTTTTCTAAGTGGTAGATTTCAAAATTTGCAGACTGCGTATTCTCCTTTGTGTAGGTTTATATGACCTAATCGCAAAATATGTAGTTTGTGAATGTCAGGGTTGGTTCAAAATCCGTTATGAGCTCTGGCCACAGTTTCTGCTGAGTGGTAGCGTTCAAAATTTGCAGACTGGTATGCTGCATTGTGTTATGTTTATATGACCTAATCGCAAAATATGTAGTTTGTGAATGTCAGGGTTGGTTCAAAATCCGTAATAAGGTCAGGCCACAGTTTCTTCTAAGTGTTAGGGCTCAAAATTTGCAGACTGTGTATGCTGCTTTGTGCTGGGTTTATACGAGCTAAACGCAAAATATATAGTTTGTGAATGTCAGGGTTGGTTCAAAATCCGTAATAAGCTCTGGCCACAGTTTCTTCTAAGTGTTAGAGTTCAAAATTTGCAGACCATGTATGATGCTTCGTTTCAGGTTAGTGCAACTTAATGTAGAAATATATGATTTGTGAATGTCAGGGTTGGTTCTATATCTGCATTTTGCTCTAGTCACAGTTTTTTCTAAGTGGTAGATTTCAAAATTTGCAGACTGCGTATGCTCCTTTGTGTAGGTTTATATGACCTAATCGCAAAATATGTAGTTTGTGAATGTCGGGGTTGGTTCAAAATCCGTTATAAGCTCTGGCCACAGTTTCTTCTAAGTGGTAGCGTTCAAAATTTGCAGACCATGAATGATGTTTTGTTTCAGGTAAGAAGAACTCAAAGTAGAAATATATAGTTTGTGAAATTTCAGGGTGGGTTGGAAATCCGTATTAAGGTCTCGCCACAGTTTTTTCTAAGTGTTAGGGCTCAAAATTTGCAGACTGTGTATGCTGCATTGTGTTAGGTTTATATGACCTAATCGCAAAATATGTAGTTTGTAAATGTCAGGGTTGGTTCAAAATCCGTTATGAGCTCTGGCCACAGTTTCTGCTAAGTGGTAGCGTTCAAAATTTGCAGACTGTGTATGCTGCATTGTGTTGGGTTTATATCACCTAATCGCAAAATATATAGTTTGTGAATGTCAGGGTTGGTTCATAATCCGTTATGAGCTCTGGCCACAGTTTCTGCTGAGTGGTAGCGTTCAAAATTTGCAGACTGTGTATGCTGCTTTGTGTTAGGTTTATATGACCTAATCGCAAAATATATAGTTTGTGAATGTCAGGGTTGGTTCATAATCCGTTATGAGCTCTGGCCACAGTTTCTGCTGAGTGGTAGCGTTCAAAATTTGCAGACTGGTATGCTGCATTGTGTTATGTTTATATGACCTAATCGCAAAATATGTAGTTTGTAATGTCAGGGTTGGTTCAAAATCAGTTATAACCTCTGGCCACAGTTTCTTGTAAGTTTAAGGGCTCAAAATTTGCAGGCTGTGTATACTGCTTTGTGCTGGGTTTATATAAGCTAAACGCAAAATATATAGTTTGTGAATGTCAGGGTTGGTTCAAAATCCGTTATGAGCTCTGGCCACAGTTTCTTCTAAGTGGTAGAGTTCAAAATTTGCAGACTGTGTATGCTGCTTCGTTTCAGGTTGGAGCAACTTAATGTAGAAATATATAGTATGTGAATGTCAGGGTTGGTTCAAAATCCGTAATAAGCTCTGGCCACAGTTTCTTCTAAGTGGTAGCGTTCAAAATTTGCAGACTGTGTATGCTGCATTGTGTTAGGTTTATATGACCTAATCGCAAAATATGTAGTTTGTAAATGTCAGGGTTGGTTCAAAATCAGTTATAGCCTCTGGCCACAGTTTCTTGTAAGTTTTAGGGCTCAAAATTTGCAGACTGTGTATGCTGCTTTGTGCTGGGTTTATATGAGCTAAACGCAAAATATATAGTTTGTGAATGTCAGGATTGGTTCAAAATCCGTTATAAGGTCTGGCCACAGTTTCTTCTAAGTGTTAGCGTTCAAAATTTGCAGACCATGTATGATGCTTCGTTTCAGGTTAGAGCAACTTAATGTAGAAATATATGGTTTGTGAATGTCAGGGTTGGTTCAAAATCCGTTATAAGCTCTGGCCACAGTTTCTTCTAAGTGTTAGCGTTCAAAATTTGCAGACCATGTATGATGCTTCGTTTCAGGTTAGAGCAACTTAATGTAGAAATATATGGTTTGTGAATGTCAGGGTTGGTTCTATATCTGCAGGTTGCTCTTGTCACAGTTTTTTCTAAGTGGTAGATTTCAAAATTTGCAGACTGCGTATTCTCCTTTGTGTAGGTTTATATGACCTAATCGCAAAATATGTAGTTTGTGAATGTCAGGGTTGGTTCAAAATCCGTTATGAGCTCTGGCCACAGTTTCTGCTGAGTGGTAGCGTTCAAAATTTGCAGACTGGTATGCTGCATTGTGTTATGTTTATATGACCTAATCGCAAAATATGTAGTTTGTGAATGTCAGGGTTGGTTCAAAATCCGTAATAAGGTCAGGCCACAGTTTCTTCTAAGTGTTAGGGCTCAAAATTTGCAGACTGTGTATGCTGCTTTGTGCTGGGTTTATACGAGCTAAACGCAAAATATATAGTTTGTGAATGTCAGGGTTGGTTCAAAATCCGTAATAAGCTCTGGCCACAGTTTCTTCTAAGTGTTAGAGTTCAAAATTTGCAGACCATGTATGATGCTTCGTTTCAGGTTAGAGCAACTTAATGTAGAAATATATGATTTGTGAATGTCAGGGTTGGTTCTATATCTGCATTTTGCTCTAGTCACAGTTTTTTCTAAGTGGTAGATTTCAAAATTTGCAGACTGCGTATGCTCCTTTGTGTAGGTTTATATGACCTAATCGCAAAATATGTAGTTTGTGAATGTCAGGGTTGGTTCAAAATCCGTTATAAGCTCTGGCCACAGTTTCTTCTAAGTGGTAGCGTTCAAAATTTGCAGACCATGAATGATGTTTTGTTTCAGGTAAGAAGAACTCAAAGTAGAAATATATAGTTTGTGAAATTTCAGGGTGGGTTGGAAATCCGTATTAAGGTCTCGCCACAGTTTTTTCTAAGTGTTAGGGCTCAAAATTTGCAGACTGTGTATGCTGCATTGTGTTAGGTTTATATGACCTAATCGCAAAATATGTAGTTTGTAAATGTCAGGGTTGGTTCAAAATCCGTTATGAGCTCTGGCCACAGTTTCTGCTAAGTGGTAGCGTTCAAAATTTGCAGACTGTGTATGCTGCATTGTGTTGGGTTTATATCACCTAATCGCAAAATATATAGTTTGTGAATGTCAGGGTTGGTTCATAATCCGTTATGAGCTCTGGCCACAGTTTCTGCTGAGTGGTAGCGTTCAAAATTTGCAGACTGTGTATGCTGCTTTGTGTTAGGTTTATATGACCTAATCGCAAAATATATAGTTTGTGAATGTCAGGGTTGGTTCATAATCCGTTATGAGCTCTGGCCACAGTTTCTGCTGAGTGGTAGCGTTCAAAATTTGCAGACTGGTATGCTGCATTGTGTTATGTTTATATGACCTAATCGCAAAATATGTAGTTTGTAATGTCAGGGTTGGTTCAAAATCAGTTATAACCTCTGGCCACAGTTTCTTGTAAGTTTAAGGGCTCAAAATTTGCAGGCTGTGTATACTGCTTTGTGCTGGGTTTATATAAGCTAAACGCAAAATATATAGTTTGTGAATGTCAGGGTTGGTTCAAAATCCGTTATGAGCTCTGGCCACAGTTTCTTCTAAGTGGTAGAGTTCAAAATTTGCAGACTGTGTATGCTGCTTCGTTTCAGGTTGGAGCAACTTAATGTAGAAATATATAGTATGTGAATGTCAGGGTTGGTTCAAAATCCGTAATAAGCTCTGGCCACAGTTTCTTCTAAGTGGTAGCGTTCAAAATTTGCAGACTGTGTATGCTGCATTGTGTTAGGTTTATATGACCTAATCGCAAAATATGTAGTTTGTAAATGTCAGGGTTGGTTCAAAATCAGTTATAGCCTCTGGCCACAGTTTCTTGTAAGTTTTAGGGCTCAAAATTTGCAGACTGTGTATGCTGCTTTGTGCTGGGTTTATATGAGCTAAACGCAAAATATATAGTTTGTGAATGTCAGGATTGGTTCAAAATCCGTTATAAGGTCTGGCCACAGTTTCTTCTAAGTGTTAGCGTTCAAAATTTGCAGACCATGTATGATGCTTCGTTTCAGGTTAGAGCAACTTAATGTAGAAATATATGGTTTGTGAATGTCAGGGTTGGTTCAAAATCCGTTATAAGCTCTGGCCACAGTTTCTTCTAAGTGTTAGCGTTCAAAATTTGCAGACCATGTATGATGCTTCGTTTCAGGTTAGAGCAACTTAATGTAGAAATATATGGTTTGTGAATGTCAGGGTTGGTTCTATATGTGCAGGTTGCTCTTGTCACAGTTTTTTCTAAGTGGTAGATTTCAAAATTTGCAGACTGCGTATTCTCCTTTGTGTAGGTTTATATGACCTAATCGCAAAATATGTAGTTTGTGAATGTCAGGGTTGGTTCAAAATCCGTTATGAGCTCTGGCCACAGTTTCTGCTGAGTGGTAGCGTTCAAAATTTGCAGACTGGTATGCTGCATTGTGTTATGTTTATATGACCTAATCGCAAAATATGTAGTTTGTAAATGTCAGGGTTGGTTCAAAATCCGTTATAAGGTCTGGCCACAGTTTCTTCTAAGTGTTAGAGTTCAAAATTTGCAGACTGTGTGTGCTGCTTTGTGTTAGGTTTATATGACCTAATCGCAAAATATATAGTTTGTGAATGTCAGGGTTGGTTCATAATCCGTTATGAGCTCTGGCCACAGTTTCTGCTGAGTGGTAGCGTTCAAAATTTGCAGACTGGTATGCTGCATTGTGTTATGTTTATATGACCTAATCGCAAAATATGTAGTTTGTAATGTCAGGGTTGGTTCAAAATCAGTTATAACCTCTGGCCACAGTTTCTTGTAAGTTTAAGGGCTCAAAATTTGCAGGCTGTGTATACTGCTTTGTGCTGGGTTTATATAAGCTAAACGCAAAATATGTACTTTGTGAATGTCAGGGTTGGTTCAAAATCCGTTATAAGCTCTGGCCACAGTTTCTTCTAAGTGGTAGAGTTCTAAATTTGCAGACTGTGTATGCTGCTTTGTTTCAGGTTGGAGCAACTTAATGTAGAAATATATAGTATGTGAATGTCAGGGTTGGTTCAAAATGCGTAATAAGCTCTGGCCACAGTTTCTTCTAAGTGGTAGCGTTCAAAATTTGCAGACCATGTATGATGCTTCGTTTCAGGTTAGAGCAACTTAATGTAGAAATATATAGTTTGTGAATGTCAGGGTTGGTTCAAAATCCGTTATAAGCTCTGGCCACAGTTTCTTCTAAGTGTTAGCGTTCAAAATTTGCAGACCATGTATGATGCTTCGTTTCAGGTTAGAGCAACTTAATGTAGAAATATATGGTTTGTGAATGTCAGGGTTGGTTCTATATCTGCATGTTGCTCTTGTCACAGTTTTTTCTAAGTGGTAGATTTCAAAATTTGCAGACTGCGTATTCTCCTTTGTGTAGGTTTATATGACCTAATCGCAAAATATGTAGTTTGTGAATGTCAGGGTTGGTTCAAAATCCGTTATGAGCTCTGGCCACAGTTTCTGCTGAGTGGTAGCGTTCAAAATTTGCAGACTGGTATGCTGCATTGTGTTATGTTTATATGACCTAATCGCAAAATATGTAGTTTGTGAATGTCAGGGTTGGTTCAAAATCCGTAATAAGCACTGGCCACAGTTTCTTCTAAGTGTTAGAGTTCAAAATTTGCAGACTGTGTATGCTACTTTGTGTTAGGTTTATATGACCTAATCGCAAAATATATAGTTTGTGAATGTCAGGGTTGGTTCAAAATCCGTTATGAGCTCTGGCCACAGTTTCTGCTAAGTGGTAGCGTTCAAAATTTGCAGACTGTGTATGCTGCATTGTGTTGGTTTATATCACCTAATCGCAAAATATGTAGTTTGTAAATGTCAGGGTTGGTTCAAAATCAGTTATAGCCTCTGGCCACAGTTTCTTGTAAGTTTTAGGGCTCAAAATTTGCAGACTGTGTATGCTGCTTTTTGCTGGGTTTATATGAGCCAACGCAAAATATATAGTTTGTGAATGTCAGGATTGGTTCAAAATCCGTTATAAGGTCTGGCCACAGTTTCTTCTAAGTGTTAGCGTTCAAAATTTGCAGACCATGTATGATGCTTCGTTTCAGGTTAGAGCAACTTAATGTAGAAATATATGGTTTGTGAATGTCAGGGTTGGTTCTATATCTGCATTTTGCTCTAGTCACAGTTTTTTCTAAGTGGTAGATTTCAAAATTTGTAGACTGCGTATGCTCCTTTGTGTAGGTTTATATGACCTAAACGCAAAATATGTAGTTTGTGAATGTTAGGGTTGGTTCAAAATCCGTTATGAGCTCTGGCCACAGTTTCTTCTAAGTGGTAGCGTTCAAAATTTGCAGACCATGAATGATGTTTTGTTTCAGGTAAGAAGAACTCAAAGTAGAAATATATAGTTTGTGAAATTTCAGGGTGGGTTCGAAATCCGTATTAAGGTCTCGCCACAGTTTCTTCTAAGTGTTAGGGCTCAAAATTTGCAGACTGTGTATGCTGCTTTGTGCTGGGTTTATATGAGCTAAACGCAAAATATATAGTTTGTGAATGTCAGGGTTGGTTCAAAATCCGTTCTAAGCTCTGGCCACAGTTTCTGCTAAGTGGTAGCGTTCAAAATTTGCAGACTGTGTATGCTGCATTGTGTTGGGTTTATATGACCTAATCGCAAAATATATAGTTTGTGAATGTCAGGGTTGGTTCAAAATCCGTTATGAGCTCTGGCCACAGTTTCTGCTGAGTGGTAGCGTTCAAAATTTGCAGACTGGTATGCTGCATTGTGTTATGTTTATATGACCTAATCGCAAAATATGTAGTTTGTAATGTCAGGGTTGGTTCAAAATCAGTTATAACCTCTGGCCACATTTTTTTGTAAGTTTAAGGGCTCAAAATTTGCAGGCTGTGGATACTGCTTTGTGCTGGGTTTATATAAGCTAAACGGAAAATATATAGTTTGTGAATGTCAGGGTTGGTTCAAAATCCGTTATAAGCTCTGGCCACAGTTTCTTCTAAGTGGTAGAGTTCTAAATTTGCAGACTGTGTATGCTGCTTTGTTTCAGGTTGGAGCAACTTAATGTAGAAATATATAGTATGTGAATGTCAGGGTTGGTTCAAAATGCGTAATAAGCTCTGGCCACAGTTTCTTCTAAGTGGTAGCGTTCAAAATTTGCAGACCATGAATGATGTTTTGTTTCAGGTAAGAAGAACTCAAAGTAGAAATATATAGTTTGTGAAATTTCAGGGTGGGTTCGAAATCCGTATTAAGGTCTCGCCACAGTTTTTTCTAAGTGTTAGGGCTCAAAATTTGCAGACTGTGTATGCTGCTTTGTGCTGGGTTTATATGAGCTAAACGCAAAATATATAGTTTGTGAATGTCAGGGTTGGTTCAAAATCCGTTCTAAGCTCTGGCCACAGTTTCTGCTCAGTGGAAGCGTTCAAAATTTGCAGACTGTGTATGCTGCTTCGTTTTAGGTTGGAGCAACTTAGTGTAGAAATATATAGCATGTGAATGTCAGGGTTGGTTCAAAATCTGTTATAAGCTCTGGCCACAGTTTCTTGTAAGTGTTAGAGTTCAAAATTTGCAGACTGTGTATGCTGCTTTGTGCTGGGTTTATATGAGCTAAACGCAAAATATATAGTTTGTGAATGTCAGGGTTGGTTCAAAATCCGTTATAAGGTCTGGCCACAGTTTCTTCTAAGTGGTAGCGTTTAAAATTTGCAGACTGTGTATGCTGCTTCGTTTCAGGTTGGAGCAACTTAGTGTAGAAATATATAGCATGTGAATGTCAGGGTTGGTTCAAAATCTGTAATAAGCTCTGGCCACAGTTTCTTCTAAGTGTTAGCGTTCAAAATTTGCAGACCATGTATGATGCTTCGTTTCAGGTTAGAGCAACTTAATGTAGAAATATATGGTTTGTGAATGTCAGGGTTGGTTTGATATCTGCATTTTGCTCTAGTCACAGTTTTTTCTATGTGGTAGATTTCAAAATTTGCAGACTGCGTATGCTCCTTTGTGTAGGTTTATATGACCTAATCGCAAAATATGTAGTTTGTGAATGTCAGGGTTGGTTCAAAATCCGTTATGAGCTCTGGCCACAGTTTCTTCTAAGTGGTAGCGTTCAAAATTTGCAGACCATGAATGATGTGTCGTTTCAGGTAAGAAGAACTCAAAGTAGAAATATATAGTTTGTGAAATTTCAGGGTGGGTTGGAAATCCGTATTAAGGTCTCGCCACAGTTTTTTCTAAGTGTTAGGGCTCAAAATTTGCAGACTGTGTATGCTGCTTTGTGCTGGGTTTATATGAGCTAAACGCAAAATATATAGTTTGTGAATGTCAGGGTTGGTTCAAAATCCGTTATAAGCTCTGGCCACAGTTTCTTCTAAGTGTTAGAGTTCAAAATTTGCAGACTGTGTATGCTGCTTTGTGTTAGGTTTATATGACCTAATCGCAAAATATGTAGTTTGTAAATGTCAGGTTTGGTTCAAAATCAGTTATAGCCTCTGGCCACAGTTTCTTGTAAGTTTTAGGGCTCAAAATTTGCAGACTGTGTATACTGCTTTGTGCTGGGTTTATATGAGCTAAACGCAAAGTATATAGTTTGTGAATGTCAGGGTTGGTTCAAAATCCGTTATAAGGTCTGGCCACAGTTTCTTCTAAGTGGTAGCGTTTAAAATTTGCAGACTGTGTATGCTGCTTCGTTTTAGGTTGGAGCAACTTAGTGTAGAAATATATAGCATGTGAATGTCAGGGTTGGTTCAAAATCCGTTATAAGCTCTGGCCACAGTTTCTTCTAAGTGTTAGAGTTCAAAATTTGCAGACTGTGTATGCTGCTTTGTGCTGGGTTTATATGAGCTAAACGCAAAATATATAGTTTGTGAATGTCAGGGTTGGTTCAAAATCCGTTATAAGCTCTGGCCACAGTTTCTTCTAAGTGTTAGAGTTCAAAATTTGCAGACTGTGTATGCTGCTTTGTGTTAGGTTTATATGACCTAATCGCAAAATATATAGTTTGTAAATGTCAGGGTTGGTTCAAAATCCGTTATGAGCTCTGGCCACAGTTTCTGCTAAGTGGTAGCGTTCAAAATTTGCAGAGTGTGTATGCTGCATTGTTTTGGGTTTATATGACCTAATCGCAAAATATGTAGTTTGTGAATGTCAGGGTTGGTTCAAAATCCGTTATGAGCTCTGGCCACAGTTTCTTCTAAGTGGTAGCGTTCAAAATTTGCAGACCATGAATGATGTGTCGTTTCAGGTAAGAAGAACTCAAAGTAGAAATATATAGTTTGTGAAATTTCAGGGTGGGTTGGAAATCCGTATTAAGGTCTCGCCACAGTTTTTTCTAAGTGTTAGGGCTCAAAATTTGAAGACTGTGTATGCTGCTTTTTGCTGGGTTTATATGGGCTAAACGCAAAATATATAGTTTGTGAATGTCAGGGTTGGTTCAAAATCCGTTATAAGCTCTGGCCACAGTTTCTTCTAAGTGGTAGCGTTCAAAATTTGCAGAGTGTGTATGCTGCATTGTGTTGGGTTTATATGACCTAATCGCAAAATATGTAGTTTGTAAATGTCAGGGTTGGTTCAAAATCAGTTATAGCCTCTGGCCACAGTTTCTTGTAAGTTTAAGGGCTCAAAATTTGCAGACTGTGTATACTGCTTTGTGCTGGGTTTATATAAGCTAAACGCAAAATATATAGTTTGTGAGTGTCAGGGTTGGTTCAAAATCCGTTATGAGCTCTGGCCACAGTTTCTTCTAAGTGGTAGAGTTCAAAATTTGCAGACTGTGTATGCTGCTTCCTTTCAGGTTGGAGCAAATTAATGTAGAAATATATAGCATGTGAATGTCAGGGTTGGTTCAAAATCTGTTATAAGCTCTGGCCACAGTTTCTTCTAAGTGGTAGCGTTCAAAATTTGCAGAGTGTGTATGCTGCATTGTGTTGGGTTTATATGACCTAATCGCAAAATATGTAGTTTGTAAATGTCAGGGTTGGTTCAAAATCAGTTATAGCCTCTGGCCACAGTTTCTTGTAAGTTTAAGGGCTCAAAATTTGCAGACTGTGTATACTGCTTTGTGCTGGGTTTATATAAGCTAAACGCAAAATATATAGTTTGTGAATGTCAGGGTTGGTTCAAAATCCGTTATGAGCTCTGGCCACAGTTTCTTCTAAGTGGTAGAGTTCAAAATTTGCAGACTGTGTATGCTGCTTCCTTTTAGGTTGGAGCAAATTAATGTAGAAATATATAGCATGTGAATGTCAGGGTTGGTTCAAAATCTGTTATAAGCTCTGGCCACAGTTTCTTCTAAGTGGTAGCGTTCAAAATTTGCAGAGTGTGTATGCTGCATTGTGTTGGGTTTATATGACCTAATCGCAAAATGTGTAGTTTGTAAATGTCAGGGTTGTTTCAAAATCAGTTATAGCCTCTGGCCACAGTTTCTTGTAAGTTTAAGGGCTCAAAATTTGCAGACTGTGTATGCTGCTTTGTGCTGGGTTTATATGAGCTAAACGCAAAATATATAGTTTGTGAATGTCAGGATTGGTTCAAAATCCGTTATAAGGTCTGGCCACAGTTTCTTCTAAGTGTTAGCGTTCAAAATTTGCAGACCATGTATGATGCTTCGTTTCAGGTTAGAGCAACTTAATGTAGAAATATATGGTTTGTGAATGTCAGGGTTGGTTCAAAATCCGTTATAAGCTCTGGCCACAGTTTCTTCTAAGTGTTAGCGTTCAAAATTTGCAGACCATGTATGATGCTTCGTTTCAGGTTAGAGCAACTTAATGTAGAAATATATGGTTTGTGAATGTCAGGGTTGGTTCTATATGTGCAGGTTGCTCTTGTCACAGTTTTTTCTAAGTGGTAGATTTCAAAATTTGCAGACTGCGTATTCTCCTTTGTGTAGGTTTATATGACCTAATCGCAAAATATGTAGTTTGTGAATGTCAGGGTTGGTTCAAAATCCGTTATGAGCTCTGGCCACAGTTTCTGCTGAGTGGTAGCGTTCAAAATTTGCAGACTGGTATGCTGCATTGTGTTATGTTTATATGACCTAATCGCAAAATATGTAGTTTGTAAATGTCAGGGTTGGTTCAAAATCCGTTATAAGGTCTGGCCACAGTTTCTTCTAAGTGTTAGAGTTCAAAATTTGCAGACTGTGTGTGCTGCTTTGTGTTAGGTTTATATGACCTAATCGCAAAATATATAGTTTGTGAATGTCAGGGTTGGTTCATAATCCGTTATGAGCTCTGGCCACAGTTTCTGCTGAGTGGTAGCGTTCAAAATTTGCAGACTGGTATGCTGCATTGTGTTATGTTTATATGACCTAATCGCAAAATATGTAGTTTGTAATGTCAGGGTTGGTTCAAAATCAGTTATAACCTCTGGCCACAGTTTCTTGTAAGTTTAAGGGCTCAAAATTTGCAGGCTGTGTATACTGCTTTGTGCTGGGTTTATATAAGCTAAACGCAAAATATGTACTTTGTGAATGTCAGGGTTGGTTCAAAATCCGTTATAAGCTCTGGCCACAGTTTCTTCTAAGTGGTAGAGTTCTAAATTTGCAGACTGTGTATGCTGCTTTGTTTCAGGTTGGAGCAACTTAATGTAGAAATATATAGTATGTGAATGTCAGGGTTGGTTCAAAATGCGTAATAAGCTCTGGCCACAGTTTCTTCTAAGTGGTAGCGTTCAAAATTTGCAGACCATGTATGATGCTTCGTTTCAGGTTAGAGCAACTTAATGTAGAAATATATAGTTTGTGAATGTCAGGGTTGGTTCAAAATCCGTTATAAGCTCTGGCCACAGTTTCTTCTAAGTGTTAGCGTTCAAAATTTGCAGACCATGTATGATGCTTCGTTTCAGGTTAGAGCAACTTAATGTAGAAATATATGGTTTGTGAATGTCAGGGTTGGTTCTATATCTGCATGTTGCTCTTGTCACAGTTTTTTCTAAGTGGTAGATTTCAAAATTTGCAGACTGCGTATTCTCCTTTGTGTAGGTTTATATGACCTAATCGCAAAATATGTAGTTTGTGAATGTCAGGGTTGGTTCAAAATCCGTTATGAGCTCTGGCCACAGTTTCTGCTGAGTGGTAGCGTTCAAAATTTGCAGACTGGTATGCTGCATTGTGTTATGTTTATATGACCTAATCGCAAAATATGTAGTTTGTGAATGTCAGGGTTGGTTCAAAATCCGTAATAAGCACTGGCCACAGTTTCTTCTAAGTGTTAGAGTTCAAAATTTGCAGACTGTGTATGCTACTTTGTGTTAGGTTTATATGACCTAATCGCAAAATATATAGTTTGTGAATGTCAGGGTTGGTTCAAAATCCGTTATGAGCTCTGGCCACAGTTTCTGCTAAGTGGTAGCGTTCAAAATTTGCAGACTGTGTATGCTGCATTGTGTTGGTTTATATCACCTAATCGCAAAATATGTAGTTTGTAAATGTCAGGGTTGGTTCAAAATCAGTTATAGCCTCTGGCCACAGTTTCTTGTAAGTTTTAGGGCTCAAAATTTGCAGACTGTGTATGCTGCTTTTTGCTGGGTTTATATGAGCCAAACGCAAAATATATAGTTTGTGAATGTCAGGATTGGTTCAAAATCCGTTATAAGGTCTGGCCACAGTTTCTTCTAAGTGTTAGCGTTCAAAATTTGCAGACCATGTATGATGCTTCGTTTCAGGTTAGAGCAACTTAATGTAGAAATATATGGTTTGTGAATGTCAGGGTTGGTTCTATATCTGCATTTTGCTCTAGTCACAGTTTTTTCTAAGTGGTAGATTTCAAAATTTGTAGACTGCGTATGCTCCTTTGTGTAGGTTTATATGACCTAAACGCAAAATATGTAGTTTGTGAATGTTAGGGTTGGTTCAAAATCCGTTATGAGCTCTGGCCACAGTTTCTTCTAAGTGGTAGCGTTCAAAATTTGCAGACCATGAATGATGTTTTGTTTCAGGTAAGAAGAACTCAAAGTAGAAATATATAGTTTGTGAAATTTCAGGGTGGGTTCGAAATCCGTATTAAGGTCTCGCCACAGTTTCTTCTAAGTGTTAGGGCTCAAAATTTGCAGACTGTGTATGCTGCTTTGTGCTGGGTTTATATGAGCTAAACGCAAAATATATAGTTTGTGAATGTCAGGGTTGGTTCAAAATCCGTTCTAAGCTCTGGCCACAGTTTCTGCTAAGTGGTAGCGTTCAAAATTTGCAGACTGTGTATGCTGCATTGTGTTGGGTTTATATGACCTAATCGCAAAATATATAGTTTGTGAATGTCAGGGTTGGTTCAAAATCCGTTATGAGCTCTGGCCACAGTTTCTGCTGAGTGGTAGCGTTCAAAATTTGCAGACTGGTATGCTGCATTGTGTTATGTTTATATGACCTAATCGCAAAATATGTAGTTTGTAATGTCAGGGTTGGTTCAAAATCAGTTATAACCTCTGGCCACATTTTTTTGTAAGTTTAAGGGCTCAAAATTTGCAGGCTGTGTATACTGCTTTGTGCTGGGTTTATATAAGCTAAACGGAAAATATATAGTTTGTGAATGTCAGGGTTGGTTCAAAATCCGTTATAAGCTCTGGCCACAGTTTCTTCTAAGTGGTAGAGTTCTAAATTTGCAGACTGTGTATGCTGCTTTGTTTCAGGTTGGAGCAACTTAATGTAGAAATATATAGTATGTGAATGTCAGGGTTGGTTCAAAATGCGTAATAAGCTCTGGCCACAGTTTCTTCTAAGTGGTAGCGTTCAAAATTTGCAGACCATGAATGATGTTTTGTTTCAGGTAAGAAGAACTCAAAGTAGAAATATATAGTTTGTGAAATTTCAGGGTGGGTTCGAAATCCGTATTAAGGTCTCGCCACAGTTTTTTTCTAAGTGTTAGGGCTCAAAATTTGCAGACTGTGTATGCTGCTTTGTGCTGGGTTTATATGAGCTAAACGCAAAATATATAGTTTGTGAATGTCAGGGTTGGTTCAAAATCCGTTCTAAGCTCTGGCCACAGTTTCTGCTCAGTGGAAGCGTTCAAAATTTGCAGACTGTGTATGCTGCTTCGTTTTAGGTTGGAGCAACTTAGTGTAGAAATATATAGCATGTGAATGTCAGGGTTGGTTCAAAATCTGTTATAAGCTCTGGCCACAGTTTCTTGTAAGTGTTAGAGTTCAAAATTTGCAGACTGTGTATGCTGCTTTGTGCTGGGTTTATATGAGCTAAACGCAAAATATATAGTTTGTGAATGTCAGGGTTGGTTCAAAATCCGTTATAAGGTCTGGCCACAGTTTCTTCTAAGTGGTAGCGTTTAAAATTTGCAGACTGTGTATGCTGCTTCGTTTCAGGTTGGAGCAACTTAGTGTAGAAATATATAGCATGTGAATGTCAGGGTTGGTTCAAAATCTGTAATAAGCTCTGGCCACAGTTTCTTCTAAGTGTTAGCGTTCAAAATTTGCAGACCATGTATGATGCTTCGTTTCAGGTTAGAGCAACTTAATGTAGAAATATATGGTTTGTGAATGTCAGGGTTGGTTTGATATCTGCATTTTGCTCTAGTCACAGTTTTTTCTATGTGGTAGATTTCAAAATTTGCAGACTGCGTATGCTCCTTTGTGTAGGTTTATATGACCTAATCGCAAAATATGTAGTTTGTGAATGTCAGGGTTGGTTCAAAATCCGTTATGAGCTCTGGCCACAGTTTCTTCTAAGTGGTAGCGTTCAAAATTTGCAGACCATGAATGATGTGTCGTTTCAGGTAAGAAGAACTCAAAGTAGAAATATATAGTTTGTGAAATTTCAGGGTGGGTTGGAAATCCGTATTAAGGTCTCGCCACAGTTTTTTCTAAGTGTTAGGGCTCAAAATTTGCAGACTGTGTATGCTGCTTTGTGCTGGGTTTATATGAGCTAAACGCAAAATATATAGTTTGTGAATGTCAGGGTTGGTTCAAAATCCGTTATAAGCTCTGGCCACAGTTTCTTCTAAGTGTTAGAGTTCAAAATTTGCAGACTGTGTATGCTGCTTTGTGTTAGGTTTATATGACCTAATCGCAAAATATGTAGTTTGTAAATGTCAGGTTTGGTTCAAAATCAGTTATAGCCTCTGGCCACAGTTTCTTGTAAGTTTTAGGGCTCAAAATTTGCAGACTGTGTATACTGCTTTGTGCTGGGTTTATATGAGCTAAACGCAAAGTATATAGTTTGTGAATGTCAGGGTTGGTTCAAAATCCGTTATAAGGTCTGGCCACAGTTTCTTCTAAGTGGTAGCGTTTAAAATTTGCAGACTGTGTATGCTGCTTCGTTTTAGGTTGGAGCAACTTAGTGTAGAAATATATAGCATGTGAATGTCAGGGTTGGTTCAAAATCCGTTATAAGCTCTGGCCACAGTTTCTTCTAAGTGTTAGAGTTCAAAATTTGCAGACTGTGTATGCTGCTTTGTGCTGGGTTTATATGAGCTAAACGCAAAATATATAGTTTGTGAATGTCAGGGTTGGTTCAAAATCCGTTATAAGCTCTGGCCACAGTTTCTTCTAAGTGTTAGAGTTCAAAATTTGCAGACTGTGTATGCTGCTTTGTGTTAGGTTTATATGACCTAATCGCAAAATATATAGTTTGTAAATGTCAGGGTTGGTTCAAAATCCGTTATGAGCTCTGGCCACAGTTTCTGCTAAGTGGTAGCGTTCAAAATTTGCAGAGTGTGTATGCTGCATTGTTTTGGGTTTATATGACCTAATCGCAAAATATGTAGTTTGTGAATGTCAGGGTTGGTTCAAAATCCGTTATGAGCTCTGGCCACAGTTTCTTCTAAGTGGTAGCGTTCAAAATTTGCAGACCATGAATGATGTGTCGTTTCAGGTAAGAAGAACTCAAAGTAGAAATATATAGTTTGTGAAATTTCAGGGTGGGTTGGAAATCCGTATTAAGGTCTCGCCACAGTTTTTTCTAAGTGTTAGGGCTCAAAATTTGAAGACTGTGTATGCTGCTTTTTGCTGGGTTTATATGGGCTAAACGCAAAATATATAGTTTGTGAATGTCAGGGTTGGTTCAAAATCCGTTATAAGCTCTGGCCACAGTTTCTTCTAAGTGGTAGCGTTCAAAATTTGCAGAGTGTGTATGCTGCATTGTGTTGGGTTTATATGACCTAATCGCAAAATATGTAGTTTGTAAATGTCAGGGTTGGTTCAAAATCAGTTATAGCCTCTGGCCACAGTTTCTTGTAAGTTTAAGGGCTCAAAATTTGCAGACTGTGTATACTGCTTTGTGCTGGGTTTATATAAGCTAAACGCAAATATATAGTTTGTGAGTGTCAGGGTTGGTTCAAAATCCGTTATGAGCTCTGGCCACAGTTTCTTCTAAGTGGTAGAGTTCAAAATTTGCAGACTGTGTATGCTGCTTCCTTTCAGGTTGGAGCAAATTAATGTAGAAATATATAGCATGTGAATGTCAGGGTTGGTTCAAAATCTGTTATAAGCTCTGGCCACAGTTTCTTCTAAGTGGTAGCGTTCAAAATTTGCAGAGTGTGTATGCTGCATTGTGTTGGGTTTATATGACCTAATCGCAAAATATGTAGTTTGTAAATGTCAGGGTTGGTTCAAAATCAGTTATAGCCTCTGGCCACAGTTTCTTGTAAGTTTAAGGGCTCAAAATTTGCAGACTGTGTATACTGCTTTGTGCTGGGTTTATATAAGCTAAACGCAAAATATATAGTTTGTGAATGTCAGGGTTGGTTCAAAATCCGTTATGAGCTCTGGCCACAGTTTCTTCTAAGTGGTAGAGTTCAAAATTTGCAGACTGTGTATGCTGCTTCCTTTTAGGTTGGAGCAAATTAATGTAGAAATATATAGCATGTGAATGTCAGGGTTGGTTCAAAATCTGTTATAAGCTCTGGCCACAGTTTCTTCTAAGTGGTAGCGTTCAAAATTTGCAGAGTGTGTATGCTGCATTGTGTTGGGTTTATATGACCTAATCGCAAAATGTGTAGTTTGTAAATGTCAGGGTTGGTTCAAAATCAGTTATAGCCTCTGGCCACAGTTTCTTGTAAGTTTAAGGGCTCAAAATTTGCAGACTGCGTATACTGCTTTGTGCTGGGTTTATATAAGCTAAACGCAAAATATATAGTTTGTGAATGTCAGGGTTGGTTCAAAATCCGTTATGAGCTCTGGCCACAGTTTCTTCTAAGTGGTAGAGTTCAAAATTTGCAGACTGTGTATGCTGCTTCCTTTCAGGTTGGAGCAAATTAATGTAGAATTATATAGCATGTGAATGTCAGGGTTGGTTTAAAATCTGTTATAAGCTCTGGCCACAGTTTCTTCTAAGTGTTAGAGTTCAAAATTTGCAGACTGGTATGCTGCATTGTGTTAGGTTTATATGACCTAATCGCAAAATATGTAGTTTGTAATGTCAGGGTTGGTTCAAAATCAGTTATAGCCTCTGGCCACAGTTTCTTGTAAGTTTAAGGGCTCAAAATTTGCAGACTGTGTATACTGCTTTGTGCTGGGTTTATATAAGCTAAACGCAAAATATATAGTTTGTGAATGTCAGGGTTGGTTCAAAATCCGTTATGAGCTCTGGCCACAGTTTCTTCTAAGTGGTAGAGTTCAAAATTTGCAGACTGTGTATGCTGCTTCCTTTCAGGTTGGAGCAAATTAATGTAGAAATATATAGTATGTGAATGTCAGGGTTGGTTCAAAATCCGTAATAAGCTCTGGCCACAGTTTCTTCTAAGTGTTAGCGTTCAAAATTTGCAGACCATGTATGATGCTTCGTTTCAGGTTAGAGCAACTTAATGTAGAAATATATGGTTTGTGAATGTCAGGGTTGGTTCTATATCTGCATGTTGCTCTTGTCACAGTTTTTTCTAAGTGGTAGATTTCAAAATTTGCAGACTGCGTATTCTCCTTTGTGTAGGTTTATATGACCTAATCGCAAAATATGTAGTTTGTGAATGTCAGGGTTGGTTCAAAATCCGTTATGAGCTCTGGCCACAGTTTCTGCTGAGTGGTAGCGTTCAAAATTTGCAGACTGGTATGCTGCATTGTGTTAGGTTTATATGACCTAATCGCAAAATATGTAGTTTGTAATGTCAGGGTTGGTTCAAAATCAGTTATAGCCTCTGGCCACAGTTTCTTGTAAGTTTAAGGGCTCAAAATTTGCAGACTGTGTATACTGCTTTGTGCTGGGTTTATACGAGCTAAACGCAAAATATATAGTTTGTGAATGTCAGGGTTGGTTCAAAATCCGTAATAAGCTCTGGCCACAGTTTCTTCTAAGTGTTAGAGTTCAAAATTTGCAGACCATGTATGATGCTTCGTTTCAGGTTAGAGCAACTTAATGTAGAAATATATGATTTGTGAATGTCAGGGTTGGTTCTATATCTGCATTTTGCTCTAGTCACAGTTTTTTCTAAGTGGTAGATTTCAAAATTTGCAGACTGCGTATGCTCCTTTGTGTAGGTTTATATGACCTAATCGCAAAATATGTAGTTTGTGAATGTCGGGGTTGGTTCAAAATCCGTTATAAGCTCTGGCCACAGTTTCTTCTAAGTGGTAGCGTTCAAAATTTGCAGACCATGAATGATGTTTTGTTTCAGGTAAGAAGAACTCAAAGTAGAAATATATAGTTTGTGAAATTTCAGGGTGGGTTGGAAATCCGTATTAAGGTCTCGCCACAGTTTTTTCTAAGTGTTAGGGCTCAAAATTTGCAGACTGTGTATGCTGCATTGTGTTAGGTTTATATGACCTAATCGCAAAATATGTAGTTTGTAAATGTCAGGGTTGGTTCAAAATCCGTTATGAGCTCTGGCCACAGTTTCTGCTAAGTGGTAGCGTTCAAAATTTGCAGACTGTGTATGCTGCATTGTGTTGGGTTTATATCACCTAATCGCAAAATATATAGTTTGTGAATGTCAGGGTTGGTTCATAATCCGTTATGAGCTCTGGCCACAGTTTCTGCTGAGTGGTAGCGTTCAAAATTTGCAGACTGTGTATGCTGCTTTGTGTTAGGTTTATATGACCTAATCGCAAAATATATAGTTTGTGAATGTCAGGGTTGGTTCATAATCCGTTATGAGCTCTGGCCACAGTTTCTGCTGAGTGGTAGCGTTCAAAATTTGCAGACTGGTATGCTGCATTACGTTATGTTTATATGACCTAATCGCAAAATATGTAGTTTGTAATGTCAGGGTTGGTTCAAAATCAGTTATAACCTCTGGCCACAGTTTCTTGTAAGTTTAAGGGCTCAAAATTTGCAGGCTGTGTATACTGCTTTGTGCTGGGTTTATATAAGCTAAACGCAAAATATATAGTTTGTGAATGTCAGGGTTGGTTCAAAATCCGTTATGAGCTCTGGCCACAGTTTCTTCTAAGTGGTAGAGTTCAAAATTTGCAGACTGTGTATGCTGCTTCGTTTCAGGTTGGAGCAACTTAATGTAGAAATATATAGTATGTGAATGTCAGGGTTGGTTCAAAATCCGTAATAAGCTCTGGCCACAGTTTCTTCTAAGTGGTAGCGTTCAAAATTTGCAGACTGTGTATGCTGCATTGTGTTAGGTTTATATGAGCTAAACGCAAAATATATAGTTTGTGAATGTCAGGATTGGTTCAAAATCCGTTATAAGGTCTGGCCACAGTTTCTTCTAAGTGTTAGCGTTCAAAATTTGCAGACCATGTATGATGCTTCGTTTCAGGTTAGAGCAACTTAATGTAGAAAATATATGGTTTGTGAATGTCAGGGTTGGTTCAAAATCCGTTATAAGCTCTGGCCACAGTTTCTTCTAAGTGTTAGCGTTCAAAATTTGCAGACCATGTATGATGCTTCGTTTCAGGTTAGAGCAACTTAATGTAGAAATATATGGTTTGTGAATGTCAGGGTTGGTTCTATATCTGCAGGTTGCTCTTGTCACAGTTTTTTCTAAGTGGTAGATTTCAAAATTTGCAGACTGCGTATTCTCCTTTGTGTAGGTTTATATGACCTAATCGCAAAATATGTAGTTTGTGAATGTCAGGGTTGGTTCAAAATCCGTTATGAGCTCTGGCCACAGTTTCTGCTGAGTGGTAGCGTTCAAAATTTGCAGACTGGCATGCTGCATTGTGTTATGTTTATATGACCTAATCGCAAAATATGTAGTTTGTGAATGTCAGGGTTGGTTCAAAATCCGTAATAAGGTCGGGCCACAGTTTCTTCTAAGTGTTAGGGCTCAAAATTTGCAGACTGTGTATGCTGCTTTGTGCTGGGTTTATACGAGCTAAACGCAAAATATATAGTTTGTGAATGTCAGGGTTGGTTCAAAATCCGTAATAAGCTCTGGCCACAGTTTCTTCTAAGTGTTAGAGTTCAAAATTTGCAGACCATGTATGATGCTTCGTTTCAGGTTAGAGCAACTTAATGTAGAAATATATGATTTGTGAATGTCAGGGTTGGTTCTATATCTGCATTTTGCTCTAGTCCCAGTTTTTTCTAAGTGGTAGATTTCAAAATTTGCAGACTGCGTATGCTCCTTTGTGTAGGTTTATATGACCTAATCGCAAAATATGTAGTTTGTGAATGTCAGGGTTGGTTCAAAATCCGTTATAAGCTCTGGCCACAGTTTCTTCTAAGTGGTAGCGTTCAAAATTTGCAGACCATGAATGATGTTTTGTTTCAGGTAAGAAGAACTCAAAGTAGAAATATATAGTTTGTGAAATTTCAGGGTGGGTTGGAAATCCGTATTAAGGTCTCGCCACAGTTTTTTCTAAGTGTTAGGGCTCAAAATTTGCAGACTGTGTATGCTGCATTGTGTTAGGTTTATATGACCTAATCGCAAAATATGTAGTTTGTAAATGTCAGGGTTGGTTCAAAATCCGTTATAAGGTCTGGCCACAGTTTCTTCTAAGTGTTAGAGTTCAAAATTTGCAGACTGTGTATGCTGCTTTGTGTTAGGTTTATATGACCTAATCGCAAAATATATAGTTTGTGAATGTCAGGGTTGGTTCATAATCCGTTATGAGCTCTGGCCACAGTTTCTTGTAAGTTTAAGGGCTCAAAATTTGCAGGCTGTGTATACTGCTTTGTGCTGGGTTTATATAAGCTAAACGCAAAATATGTAGTTTGTGAATGTCAGGGTTGGTTCAAAATCCGTTATGAGCTCTGGCCACAGTTTCTTCTAAGTGGTAGAGTTCAAAATTTGCAGACTGTGTATGTTGCTTCGTTTCAGGTTGGAGCAACTTAATGTAGAAATATATAGTATGTGAATGTCAGGGTTGGTTCAAAATCCGTAATAAGCTCTGGCCACAGTTTCTTCTAAGTGGTAGCGTTCAAAATTTGCAGACTGTGTATGCTGCATTGTGTTAGGTTTATATGACCTAATCGCAAAATATGTAGTTTGTAAATGTCAGGGTTGGTTCAAAATCAGTTATAGCCTCTGGCCACAGTTTCTTGTAAGTTTTAGGGCTCAAAATTTGCAGACTGTGTATGCTGCTTTGTGCTGGGTTTATATGAGCTAAACGCAAAATATATAGTTTGTGAATGTCAGGATTGGTTCAAAATCCGTTATAAGGTCTGGCCACAGTTTCTTCTAAGTGGTAGCGTTCAAAATTTGCAGACCATGTATGATGCTTCGTTTCAGGTTAGAGCAACTTAATGTAGAAATATATAGTTTGTGAATGTCAGGGTTGGTTCAAAATCCGTTATAAGCTCTGGCCACAGTTTCTTCTAAGTGTTAGCGTTCAAAATTTGCAGACCATGTATGATGCTTCGTTTCAGGTTAGAGCAACTTAATGTAGAAATATATGGTTTGTGAATGTCAGGGTTGGTTCTATATCTGCATGTTGCTCTTGTCACAGTTTTTTCTAAGTGGTAGATTTCAAAATTTGCAGACTGCGTATTCTCCTTTGTGTAGGTTTATATGACCTAATCGCAAAATATGTAGTTTGTGAATGTCAGGGTTGGTTCAAAATCCGTTATGAGCTCTGGCCACAGTTTCTGCTGAGTGGTAGCGTTCAAAATTTGCAGACTGGTATGCTGCATTGTGTTATGTTTATATGACCTAATCGCAAAATATGTAGTTTGTGAATGTCAGGGTTGGTTCAAAATCCGTAATAAGCTCTGGCCACAGTTTCTTCTAAGTGTTAGAGTTCAAAATTTGCAGACTGTGTATGCTACTTTGTGTTAGGTTTATATGACCTAATCGCAAAATATATAGTTTGTGAATGTCAGGGTTGGTTCAAAATCCGTTATGAGCTCTGGCCACAGTTTCTGCTAAGTGGTAGCGTTCAAAATTTGCAGACTGTGTATGCTGCATTGTGTTGGTTTATATCACCTAATCGCAAAATATGTAGTTTGTAAATGTCAGGGTTGGTTCAAAATCAGTTATAGCCTCTGGCCACAGTTTCTTGTAAGTTTTAGGGCTCAAAATTTGCAGACTGTGTATGCTGCTTTTTGCTGGGTTTATATGAGCCAAACGCAAAATATATAGTTTGTGAATGTCAGGATTGGTTCAAAATCCGTTATAAGGTCTGGCCACAGTTTCTTCTAAGTGTTAGCGTTCAAAATTTGCAGACCATGTATGATGCTTCGTTTCAGGTTAGAGCAACTTAATGTAGAAATATATGGTTTGTGAATGTCAGGGTTGGTTCTATATCTGCATTTTGCTCTAGTCACAGTTTTTTCTAAGTGGTAGATTTCAAAATTTGCAGACTGCGTATGCTCCTTTGTGTAGGTTTATATGACCTAAACGCAAAATATGTAGTTTGTGAATGTTAGGGTTGGTTCAAAATCCGTTATGAGCTCTGGCCACAGTTTCTTCTAAGTGGTAGCGTTCAAAATTTGCAGACCATGAATGATGTTTTGTTTCAGGTAAGAAGAACTCAAAGTAGAAATATATAGTTTGTGAAATTTCAGGGTGGGTTCGAAATCCGTATTAAGGTCTCGCCACAGTTTCTTCTAAGTGTTAGGGCTCAAAATTTGCAGACTGTGTATGCTGCTTTGTGCTGGGTTTATATGAGCTAAACGCAAAATATATAGTTTGTGAATGTCAGGGTTGGTTCAAAATCCGTTCTAAGCTCTGGCCACAGTTTCTGCTAAGTGGTAGCGTTCAAAATTTGCAGACTGTGTATGCTGCATTGTGTTGGGTTTATATGACCTAATCGCAAAATATATAGTTTGTGAATGTCAGGGTTGGTTCAAAATCCGTTATGAGCTCTGGCCACAGTTTCTGCTGAGTGGTAGCGTTCAAAATTTGCAGACTGGTATGCTGCATTGTGTTATGTTTATATGACCTAATCGCAAAATATGTAGTTTGTAATGTCAGGGTTGGTTCAAAATCAGTTATAACCTCTGGCCAGATTTTTTTGTAAGTTTAAGGGCTCAAAATTTGCAGGCTGTGTATACTGCTTTGTGCTGGGTTTATATAAGCTAAACGGAAAATATATAGTTTGTGAATGTCAGGGTTGGTTCAAAATCCGTTATAAGCTCTGGCCACAGTTTCTTCTAAGTGGTAGAGTTCTAAATTTGCAGACTGTGTATGCTGCTTTGTTTCAGGTTGGAGCAACTTAATGTAGAAATATATAGTATGTGAATGTCAGGGTTGGTTCAAAATGCGTAATAAGCTCTGGCCACAGTTTCTTCTAAGTGGTAGCGTTCAAAATTTGCAGACCATGAATGATGTTTTGTTTCAGGTAAGAAGAACTCAAAGTAGAAATATATAGTTTGTGAAATTTCAGGGTGGGTTCGAAATCCGTATTAAGGTCTCGCCACAGTTTTTTCTAAGTGTTAGGGCTCAAAATTTGCAGACTGTGTATGCTGCTTTGTGCTGGGTTTATATGAGCTAAACGCAAAATATATAGTTTGTGAATGTCAGGGTTGGTTCAAAATCCGTTCTAAGCTCTGGCCACAGTTTCTGCTCAGTGGAAGCGTTCAAAATTTGCAGACTGTGTATGCTGCATTGTGTTGGGTTTATATGACCTAATCGCAAAATATGTAGTTTGTAAATGTCAGGGTTGGTTCAAAATCAGTTATAGCCTCTGGCCACAGTTTCTTGTAAGTTTTAGGGCTCAAAATTTGCAGACTGTGTATACTGCTTTGTGCTGGGTTTATATGAGCTAAACGCAAAGTATATAGTTTGTGAATGTCAGGGTTGGTTCAAAATCCGTTATAAGGTCTGGCCACAGTTTCTTCTAAGTGGTAGCGTTTAAAATTTGCAGACTGTGTATGCTGCTTCGTTTTAGGTTGGAGCAACTTAGTGTAGAAATATATAGCATGTGAATGTCAGGGTTGGTTCAAAATCCGTTATAAGCTCTGGCCACAGTTTCTTGTAAGTGTTAGAGTTCAAAATTTGCAGACTGTGTATGCTGCTTTGTGCTGGGTTTATATGAGCTAAACGCAAAATATATAGTTTGTGAATGTCAGGGTTGGTTCAAAATCCGTTATAAGGTCTGGCCACAGTTTCTTCTAAGTGGTAGCGTTTAAAATTTGCAGACTGTGTATGCTGCTTCGTTTCAGGTTGGAGCAACTTAGTGTAGAAATATATAGCATGTGAATGTCAGGGTTGGTTCAAAATCTGTAATAAGCTCTGGCCACAGTTTCTTCTAAGTGTTAGCGTTCAAAATTTGCAGACCATGTATGATGCTTCGTTTCAGGTTAGAGCAACTTAATGTAGAAATATATGGTTTGTGAATGTCAGGGTTGGTTTGATATCTGCATTTTGCTCTAGTCACAGTTTTTTCTATGTGGTAGATTTCAAAATTTGCAGACTGCGTATGCTCCTTTGTGTAGGTTTATATGACCTAATCGCAAAATATGTAGTTTGTGAATGTCAGGGTTGGTTCAAAATCCGTTATGAGCTCTGGCCACAGTTTCTTCTAAGTGGTAGCGTTCAAAATTTGCAGACCATGAATGATGTGTCGTTTCAGGTAAGAAGAACTCAAAGTAGAAATATATAGTTTGTGAAATTTCAGGGTGGGTTGGAAATCCGTATTAAGGTCTCGCCACAGTTTTTTTCTAAGTGTTAGGGCTCAAAATTTGCAGACTGTGTATGCTGCTTTGTGCTGGGTTTATATGAGCTAAACGCAAAATATATAGTTTGTGAATGTCAGGGTTGGTTCAAAATCCGTTATAAGCTCTGGCCACAGTTTCTTCTAAGTGTTAGAGTTCAAAATTTGCAGACTGTGTATGCTGCTTTGTGTTAGGTTTATATGACCTAATCGCAAAATATGTAGTTTGTAAATGTCAGGGTTGGTTCAAAATCAGTTATAGCCTCTGGCCACAGTTTCTTGTAAGTTTTAGGGCTCAAAATTTGCAGACTGTGTATACTGCTTTGTGCTGGGTTTATATGAGCTAAACGCAAAGTATATAGTTTGTGAATGTCAGGGTTGGTTCAAAATCCGTTATAAGGTCTGGCCACAGTTTCTTCTAAGTGGTAGCGTTTAAAATTTGCAGACTGTGTATGCTGCTTCGTTTTAGGTTGGAGCAACTTAGTGTAGAAATATATAGCATGTGAATGTCAGGGTTGGTTCAAAATCCGTTATAAGCTCTGGCCACAGTTTCTTCTAAGTGTTAGAGTTCAAAATTTGCAGACTGTGTATGCTGCTTTGTGCTGGGTTTATATGAGCTAAACGCAAAATATATAGTTTGTGAATGTCAGGGTTGGTTCAAAATCCGTTATAAGCTCTGGCCACAGTTTCTTCTAAGTGTTAGAGTTCAAAATTTGCAGACTGTGTATGCTGCTTTGTGTTAGGTTTATATGACCTAATCGCAAAATATATAGTTTGTAAATGTCAGGGTTGGTTCAAAATCCGTTATGAGCTCTGGCCACAGTTTCTGCTAAGTGGTAGCGTTCAAAATTTGCAGACTGTGTATGCTGCATTGTTTTGGGTTTATATGACCTAATCGCAAAATATGTAGTTTGTGAATGTCAGGGTTGGTTCAAAATCCGTTATGAGCTCTGGCCACAGTTTCTTCTAAGTGGTAGCGTTCAAAATTTGCAGACCATGAATGATGTGTCGTTTCAGGTAAGAAGAACTCAAAGTAGAAATATATAGTTTGTGAAATTTCAGGGTGGGTTCGAAATCCGTATTAAGGTCTCGCCACAGTTTTTTCTAAGTGTTAGGGCTCAAAATTTGCAGACTGTGTATGCTGCTTTGTGCTGGGTTTATATGAGCTAAACGCAAAATATATAGTTTGTGAATGTCAGGGTTGGTTCAAAATCCGTTATAAGGTCTGGCCACAGTTTCTTCTAAGTGGTAGCGTTTAAAATTTGCAGACTGTGTATGCTGCTTCGTTTCAGGTTGGAGCAACTTAGTGTAGAAATATATAGCATGTGAATGTCAGGGTTGGTTCAAAATCCGTTATGAGCTCTGGCCACAGTTTCTTCTAAGTGTTAGCGTTCAAAATTTGCAGACCATGTATGATGCTACGTTTCAGGTTAGAGCAACTTAATGTAGAAATATATGGTTTGTGAATGTCAGGGTTGGTTCGATATCTGCATTTTGCTCTAGTCACAGTTTTTCTAAGTGGTAGGTTTATATGACTTACTCGCAAAATATGTAGTTTGTGAATGTCAGGGTTGGTTCAAAATCCGTTATGAGCTCTGGCCACAGTTTCTTCTAAGTGGTAGCGTTCAAAATTTGCAGACCATGAATGATGTGTCGTTTCAGGTAAGAAGAACTCAAAGTAGAAATATATAGTTTGTGAAATTTCAGGGTGGGTTCAAATCCGTATTAAGGTCTCGCCACAGTTTTTTCTAAGTGTTGGGGCTCAAAATTTGCAGACTGTGTATGCTGCTTTGTGCTGGGTTTATATGAGCTAAACGCAAAATATATAGTTTGTGAATGTCAGGGTTGGTTCAAAATCCGTTATAACCTCTGGCCACAGTTTCTTCTAAGTGTTAGAGTTCAAAATTGGCAGACTGTGTATGCTGCTTTGTGTTAGGTTTATATGACCTAATCGCAAAATATGTAGTTTGTAAATGTCAGGGTTGGTTCAAAATCAGTTATAGCCTCTGGCCACAGTTTCTTGTAAGTTTTAGGGCTCAAAATTTGCAGACTGTGTATACTGCTTTGTGCTGGGTTTATATGAGCTAAACGCAAAGTATATAGTTTGTGAATGTCAGGGTTGGTTCAAAATCCGTTATAAGGTCTGGCCACAGTTTCTTCTAAGTGGTAGCGTTTAAAATTTGCAGACTGTGTATGCTGCTTCGTTTTAGGTTGGAGCAACTTAGTGTAGAAATATATAGCATGTGAATGTCAGGGTTGGTTCAAAATCCGTTATAAGCTCTGGCCACAGTTTCTTCTAAGTGTTAGAGTTCAAAATTTGCAGACTGTGTATGCTGCTTTGTGCTGGGTTTATATGAGCTAAACGCAAAATATATAGTTTGTGAATGTCAGGGTTGGTTCAAAATCCGTTATAAGCTCTGGCCACAGTTTCTTCTAAGTGTTAGAGTTCAAAATTTGCAGACTGTGTATGCTGCTTTGTGTTAGGTTTATATGACCTAATCGCAAAATATATAGTTTGTAAATGTCAGGGTTGGTTCAAAATCCGTTATGAGCTCTGGCCACAGTTTCTGCTAAGTGGTAGCGTTCAAAATTTGCAGAGTGTGTATGCTGCATTGTTTTGGGTTTATATGACCTAATCGCAAAATATGTAGTTTGTGAATGTCAGGGTTGGTTCAAAATCCGTTATGAGCTCTGGCCACAGTTTCTTCTAAGTGGTAGCGTTCAAAATTTGCAGACCATGAATGATGTGTCGTTTCAGGTAAGAAGAACTCAAAGTAGAAATATATAGTTTGTGAAATTTCAGGGTGGGTTCGAAATCCGTATTAAGGTCTCGCCACAGTTTTTTCTAAGTGTTAGGGCTCAAAATTTGCAGACTGTGTATGCTGCTTTGTGCTGGGTTTATATGAGCTAAACGCAAAATATATAGTTTGTGAATGTCAGGGTTGGTTCAAAATCCGTTATAAGGTCTGGCCACAGTTTCTTCTAAGTGGTAGCGTTTAAAATTTGCAGACTGTGTATGCTGCTTCGTTTCAGGTTGGAGCAACTTAGTGTAGAAATATATAGCATGTGAATGTCAGGGTTGGTTCAAAATCCGTTATGAGCTCTGGCCACAGTTTCTTCTAAGTGTTAGCGTTCAAAATTTGCAGACCATGTATGATGCTACGTTTCAGGTTAGAGCAACTTAATGTAGAAATATATGGTTTGTGAATGTCAGGGTTGGTTCGATATCTGCATTTTGCTCTAGTCACAGTTTTTTCTAAGTGGTAGGTTTATATGACTTACTCGCAAAATATGTAGTTTGTGAATGTCAGGGTTGGTTCAAAATCCGTTATGAGCTCTGGCCACAGTTTCTTCTGAGTGGTAGCGTTCAAAATTTGCAGACCATGAATGATGTGTCGTTTCAGGTAAGAAGAACTCAAAGTAGAAATATATAGTTTGTGAAATTTCAGGGTGGGTTCAAATCCGTATTAAGGTCTCGCCACAGTTTTTTCTAAGTGTTGGGGCTCAAAATTTGCAGACTGTGTATGCTGCTTTGTGCTGGGTTTATATGAGCTAAACGCAAAATATATAGTTTGTGAATGTCAGGGTTGGTTCAAAATCCGTTATAACCTCTGGCCACAGTTTCTTCTAAGTGTTAGAGTTCAAAATTGGCAGACTGTGTATGCTGCTTTGTGTTAGGTTTATATGACCTAATCGCAAAATATATAGTTTGTGAATGTCAGGGTTGGTTCAAATTCCGTTATGAGCTCTGGCCACAGTTTCTGCTAAGTGGTAGCGTTCAAAATTTGCAGACTGTGTATGCTGCATTGTGTTGGGTTTATATGACCTAATCGCAAAATCGGTTCAAAATCCGTTATGAGCTCTGGCCACAGTTTCTTCTAAGTGGTAGCGTTCAAAATTTGCAGACTGTGTATGCTGCTTCGTTTCAGGTTGGAGCAACTTAGTGTAGAAATATATAGCATGTGAATGTCAGGGTTGGTTCAAAATCTGTTATAAGCTCTGGCCACAGTTTCTTCTAAGTGTTAGCGTTCAAAATTTGCAGACCATGTATGATGCTTCGTTTCAGGTTAGAGCAACTTAATGTAGAAATATATGGTTTGTGAATGTCAGGGTTGGTTCGATATCTGCATTTTGCTCTAGTCACAGTTTTTTCTAAGTGGTAGATTTCAAAATTTGCAGACTGCGTATGCTCCTTTGTGTAGGTTTATATGACCTAAACGCAAAATATGTAGTTTGTGAATGTCAGGGTTAGTTCAAAATCCGTTATGAGCTCTGGCCACAGTTTCTTCTAAGTGGTAGCGTTCAAAATTTGCAGACCATGAATGATGTGTCGTTTCAGGTAAGAACAACTCAAAGTAGAAATATATAGTTTGTGAAATTTCAGGGTGGGTTGGAAATCCGTATTAAGGTCTCGCCACAGTTTTTTCTAAGTGTTAGGGCTCAAAATTTGAAGACTGTGTATGCTGCTTTTTGCTGGGTTTATATGAGCTAAACGCAAAATATATAGTTTGTGAATGTCAGGGTTGGTTCAAAATCCGTTATAAGCTCTGGCCACAGTTTCTTCTAAGTGGTAGCGTTCAAAATTTGCAGAGTGTGTATGCTGCATTGTGTTGGGTTTATATGACCTAATCGCAAAATATGTAGTTTGTAAATGTCAGGGTTGGTTCAAAATCAGTTATAGCCTCTGGCCACAGTTTCTTGTAAGTTTAAGGGCTCAAAATTTGCAGACTGTGTATACTGCTTTGTGCTGGGTTTATATAAGCTAAACGCAAAATATATAGTTTGTGAATGTCAGGGTTGGTTCAAAATCCGTTATGAGCTCTGGCCACAGTTTCTTCTAAGTGGTAGAGTTCAAAATTTGCAGACTGTGTATGCTGCTTCCTTTCAGGTTGGAGCAAATTAATGTAGAAATATATAGCATGTGAATGTCAGGGTTGGTTCAAAATCTGTTATAAGCTCTGGCCACAGTTTCTTCTAAGTGGTAGCGTTCAAAATTTGCAGAGTGTGTATGCTGCATTGTGTTGGGTTTATATGACCTAATCGCAAAATATGTAGTTTGTAAATGTCAGGGTTGGTTCAAAATCAGTTATAGCCTCTGGCCACAGTTTCTTGTAAGTTTAAGGGCTCAAAATTTGCAGACTGTGTATACTGCTTTGTGCTGGGTTTATATAAGCTAAACGCAAAATATATAGTTTGTGAATGTCAGGGTTGGTTCAAAATCCGTTATGAGCTCTGGCCACAGTTTCTTCTAAGTGGTAGAGTTCAAAATTTGCAGACTGTGTATGCTGCTTCCTTTTAGGTTGGAGCAAATTAATGTAGAAATATATAGCATGTGAATGTCAGGGTTGGTTCAAAATCTGTTATAAGCTCTGGCCACAGTTTCTTCTAAGTGGTAGCGTTCAAAATTTGCAGAGTGTGTATGCTGCATTGTGTTGGGTTTATATGACCTAATCGCAAAATATGTAGTTTGTAAATGTCAGGGTTGGTTCAAAATCAGTTATAGCCTCTGGCCACAGTTTCTTGTAAGTTTAAGGGCTCAAAATTTGCAGACTGCGTATACTGCTTTGTGCTGGGTTTATATAAGCTAAACGCAAAATATATAGTTTGTGAATGTCAGGGTTGGTTCAAAATCCGTTATGAGCTCTGGCCACAGTTTCTTCTAAGTGGTAGAGTTCAAAATTTGCAGACTGTGTATGCTGCTTCCTTTCAGGTTGGAGCAAATTAATGTAGAATTATATAGCATGTGAATGTCAGGGTTGGTTCAAAATCTGTTAAAAGCTCTGGCCACAGTTTCTTCTAAGTGTTAGAGTTCAAAATTTGCAGACTGGTATGCTGCATTGTGTTAGGTTTATATGACCTAATCGCAAAATATGTAGTTTGTAATGTCAGGGTTGGTTCAAAATCAGTTATAACCTCTGGCCACAGTTTCTTGTAAGTTTAAGGGCTCAAAATTTGCAGACTGTGTATACTGCTTTGTGCTGGGTTTATATAAGCTAAACGCAAAATATATAGTTTGTGAATGTCAGGGTTGGTTCAAAATCCGTTATGAGCTCTGGCCACAGTTTCTTCTAAGTGGTAGAGTTCAAAATTTGCAGACTGTGTATGCTGCTTCCTTTCAGGTTGGAGCAAATTAATGTAGAAATATATAGTATGTGAATGTCAGGGTTGGTTCAAAATCCGTAATAAGCCCTGGCCACACTTTCTTCTAAGTGGTAGCGTTACAAATTTGCAGACTGTGTATGCTGCATTGTGTTAGGTTTATATGACCTAATCGCAAAATATGTAGTTTGTAAATGTCAGGGTTGGTTCAAAATCAGTTATAGCCTCTGGCCACAGTTTCTTGTAAGTTTTAGGGCTCAAAATTTGCAGACTGTGTATGCTGCTTTGTGCTGGGTTTATATAAGCTAAACGCAAATATATAGTTTGTGAATGTCAGGGTTGGTTCAAAATCCGTTATGAGCTCTGGCCACAGTTTCTTCTAAGTGGTAGAGTTCTAAATTTGCAGACCATGTATGATGCTTCGTTTCAGGTTAGAGCAACTTAATGTAGAAATATATAGTTTGTAAATGTCAGGGTTGGTTCAAAATCCGTTATGAGCTCTGGCCACAGTTTCTTCTAAGTGTTAGCGTTCAAAATTTGCAGATCATGTATGATGCTACGTTTCAGGTTAGAGCAACTTAATGTAGAAATATATGGTTTGTGAATGTCAGGGTTGGTTCGATATCTGCATTTTGCTCTAGTCACAGTTTTTTCTAAGTGGTAGATTTCAAAATTTGCAGACTGCGTATGCTCCTTTGTGTAGGTTTATATGACCTAATCGCAAAATATGTAGTTTGTGAATGTCAGGGTTGGTTCAAAATCCGTTATGAGCTCTGGCCACAGTTTCTGCTAAGTGGTAGCGTTCAAAATTTGCAGAGTGTGTATGCTGCATTGTGTTGGGTTTATATGACCTAATCGCAAAATATGTAGTTTGTGAATGTCAGGGTTGGTTCAAAATCAGTTATGAGCTCTGGCCACAGTTTCTTCTAAGTGGTAGCGTTCAAAATTTGCAGACCATGAATGATGTGTCGTTTCAGGTAAGAAGAACTCAAAGTAGAAATATATAGTTTGTGAAATTTCAGGGTGGGTTGGAAATCCGTATTAAGGTCTCGCCACAGTTTTTTCTAAGTGTTAGGGCTCAAAATTTGAAGACTGTGTATGCTGCTTTGTGCTGGGTTTATATGAGCTAAACGCAAAATATATAGTTTGTGAATGTCAGGGTTGGTTCAAAATCCGTTATAAGCTCTGGCCACAGTTTCTTCTAAGTGTTAGAGTTCAAAATTTGCAGACTGTGTATGCTGCTTTGTGTTGGGTTTATATGACCTAATCGCAAAATATGTAGTTTGTAAATGTCAGGGTTGGTTCAAAATCAGTTATAGCCTCTGGCCACAGTTTCTTGTAAGTTTAAGGGCTCAAAATTTGCAGACTGTGTATACTGCTTTGTGCTGGGTTTATATGAGCTAAACGCAAAATATATAGTTTGTGAATGTCGGGGTTGGTTCAAAATCCGTTATGAGCTCTGGCCACAGTTTCTTCTAAGTGGTAGCGTTCAAAATTTGCAGACTGTGTATGCTGCTTCCTTTCAGGTTGGAGCAAATTAATGTAGAAATATATAGCATGTGAATGTCAGGGTTGGTTCAAAATCTGTTATAAGCTCTGGCCACAGTTTCTTCTAAGTGTTAGAGTTCAAAATTTGCAGACTGGTATGCTGCATTGTGTTAGGTTTATATGACCTAATCGCAAAATATGTAGTTTGTAATGTCAGGGTTGGTTCAAAATCAGTTATAAGCTCTGGCCACAGTTTCTTGTAAGTTTAAGGGCTAAAAATTTGCAGACTGTGTATACTGCTTTGTGCTGGGTTTATATAAGCTAAACGCAAAATATATAGTTTGTGAATGTCAGGGTTGGTTCAAAATCCGTTATGAGCTCTGGCCACAGTTTCTTCTAAGTGGTAGAGTTCAAAATTTGCAGACTGTGTATGCTGCTTCCTTTCAGGTTGGAGCAAATTAATGTAGAAATATATAGTATGTGAATGTCAGGGTTGGTTCAAAATCCGTAATAAGCTCTGGCCACAGTTTCTTCTAAGTGTTAGCGTTCAAAATTTGCAGACTGTGTGTGCTGCATTGTGTTAGGTTTATATGACCTAATCGCAAAATATGTAGTTTGTAAATGTCAGGGTTGGTTCAAAATCAGTTATAGCCTCTGGCCACAGTTTCTTGAAGGTTTAAGGGCTCAAAATTTGCAGACTGCGTATACTGCTTTGTGCTGGGTTTATATAAGCTAAACGCAAAATATATAGTTTGTGAATGTCAGGGTTGGTTCAAAATCCGTTATGAGCTCTGGCCACAGTTTCTTCTAAGTGGTAGAGTTCAAAATTTGCAGACTGTGTATGCTGCTTCCTTTCAGGTTGGAGCAAATTAATGTAGAATTATATAGCATGTGAATGTCAGGGTTGGTTCAAAATCTGTTAAAAGCTCTGGCCACAGTTTCTTCTAAGTGTTAGAGTTCAAAATTTGCAGACTGGTATGCTGCATTGTGTTAGGTTTATATGACCTAATCGCAAAATATGTAGTTTGTAATGTCAGGGTTGGTTCAAATCAGTTATAACCTCTGGCCACAGTTTCTTGTAAGTTTAAGGGCTCAAAATTTGCAGACTGTGTATACTGCTTTGTGCTGGGTTTATATAAGCTAAACGCAAAATATATAGTTTGTGAATGTCAGGGTTGGTTCAAAATCCGTTATGAGCTCTGGCCACAGTTTCTTCTAAGTGGTAGAGTTCAAAATTTGCAGACTGTGTATGCTGCTTCCTTTCAGGTTGGAGCAAATTAATGTAGAAATATATAGTATGTGAATGTCAGGGTTGGTTCAAAATCCGTAATAAGCCCTGGCCACAGTTTCTTCTAAGTGGTAGCGTTACAAATTTGCAGACTGTGTATGCTGCATTGTGTTAGGTTTATATGACCTAATCGCAAAATATGTAGTTTGTAAATGTCAGGGTTGGTTCAAAATCAGTTATAGCCTCTGGCCACAGTTTCTTGTAAGTTTTAGGGCTCAAAATTTGCAGACTGTGTATACTGCTTTGTGCTGGGTTTATATAAGCTAAACGCAAAATATATAGTTTGTGAATGTCAGGGTTGGTTCAAAATCCGTTATGAGCTCTGGCCACAGTTTCTTCTAAGTGGTAGAGTTCAAAATTTGCAGACTGTGTATGCTGCTTCCTTTCAGGTTGGAGCAAATTAATGTAGAATTATATAGCATGTGAATGTCAGGGTTGGTTCAAAATCTGTTAAAAGCTCTGGCCACAGTTTCTTCTAAGTGTTAGAGTTCAAAATTTGCAGACTGGTATGCTGCATTGTGTTAGGTTTATATGACCTAATCGCAAAATATGTAGTTTGTAATGTCAGGGTTGGTTCAAAATCAGTTATAACCTCTGGCCACAGTTTCTTGTAAGTTTAAGGGCTCAAAATTTGCAGACTGTGTATACTGCTTTGTGCTGGGTTTATATAAGCTAAACGCAAAATATATAGTTTGTGAATGTCAGGGTTGGTTCAAAATCCGTTATGAGCTCTGGCCACAGTTTCTTCTAAGTGGTAGAGTTCAAAATTTGCAGACTGTGTATGCTGCTTCCTTTCAGGTTGGAGCAAATTAATGTAGAAATATATAGTATGTGAATGTCAGGGTTGGTTCAAAATCCGTAATAAGCCCTGGCCACACTTTCTTCTAAGTGGTAGCGTTACAAATTTGCAGACTGTGTATGCTGCATTGTGTTAGGTTTATATGACCTAATCGCAAAATATGTAGTTTGTAAATGTCAGGGTTGGTTCAAAATCAGTTATAGCCTCTGGCCACAGTTTCTTGTAAGTTTTAGGGCTCAAAATTTGCAGACTGTGTATGCTGCTTTGTGCTGGGTTTATATAAGCTAAACGCAAAATATATAGTTTGTGAATGTCAGGGTTGGTTCAAAATCCGTTATGAGCTCTGGCCACAGTTTCTTCTAAGTGGTAGAGTTCTAAATTTGCAGACCATGTATGATGCTTCGTTTCAGGTTAGAGCAACTTAATGTAGAAATATATAGTTTGTAAATGTCAGGGTTGGTTCAAAATCCGTTATGAGCTCTGGCCACAGTTTCTTCTAAGTGTTAGCGTTCAAAATTTGCAGATCATGTATGATGCTACGTTTCAGGTTAGAGCAACTTAATGTAGAAATATATGGTTTGTGAATGTCAGGGTTGGTTCGATATCTGCATTTTGCTCTAGTCACAGTTTTTTCTAAGTGGTAGATTTCAAAATTTGCAGACTGCGTATGCTCCTTTGTGTAGGTTTATATGACCTAATCGCAAAATATGTAGCTTGTGAATGTCAGGGTTGGTTCAAAATCCGTTATGAGCTCTGGCCACAGTTTCTGCTAAGTGGTAGCGTTCAAAATTTGCAGAGTGTGTATGCTGCATTGTGTTGGGTTTATATGACCTAATCGCAAAATATGTAGTTTGTGAATGTCAGGGTTGGTTCAAAATCAGTTATGAGCTCTGGCCACAGTTTCTTCTAAGTGGTAGCGTTCAAAATTTGCAGACCATGAATGATGTGTCGTTTCAGGTAAGAAGAACTCAAAGTAGAAATATATAGTTTGTGAAATTTCAGGGTGGGTTGGAAATCCGTATTAAGGTCTCGCCACAGTTTTTTCTAAGTGTTAGGGCTCAAAATTTGAAGACTGTGTATGCTGCTTTGTGCTGGGTTTATATGAGCTAAACGCAAAATATATAGTTTGTGAATGTCAGGGTTGGTTCAAAATCCGTTATAAGCTCTGGCCACAGTTTCTTCTAAGTGTTAGAGTTCAAAATTTGCAGACTGTGTATGCTGCTTTGTGTTGGGTTTATATGACCTAATCGCAAAATATGTAGTTTGTAAATGTCAGGGTTGGTTCAAAATCAGTTATAGCCTCTGGCCACAGTTTCTTGTAAGTTTAAGGGCTCAAAATTTGCAGACTGTGTATACTGCTTTGTGCTGGGTTTATATGAGCTAAACGCAAAATATATAGTTTGTGAATGTCGGGGTTGGTTCAAAATCCGTTATGAGCTCTGGCCACAGTTTCTTCTAAGTGGTAGCGTTCAAAATTTGCAGACTGTGTATGCTGCTTCCTTTCAGGTTGGAGCAAATTAATGTAGAAATATATAGCATGTGAATGTCAGGGTTGGTTCAAAATCCGTTATAAGCTCTGGCCACAGTTTCTTCTAAGTGTTAGAGTTCAAAATTTGCAGACTGGTATGCTGCATTGTGTTAGGTTTATATGACCTAATCGCAAAATATGTAGTTTGTAATGTCAGGGTTGGTTCAAAATCAGTTATAAGCTCTGGCCACAGTTTCTTGTAAGTTTAAGGGCTAAAAATTTGCAGACTGTGTATACTGCTTTGTGCTGGGTTTATATAAGCTAAACGCAAAATATATAGTTTGTGAATGTCAGGGTTGGTTCAAAATCCGTTATGAGCTCTGGCCACAGTTTCTTCTAAGTGGTAGAGTTCAAAATTTGCAGACTGTGTATGCTGCTTCCTTTCAGGTTGGAGCAAATTAATGTAGAAATATATAGTATGTGAATGTCAGGGTTGGTTCAAAATCCGTAATAAGCTCTGGCCACAGTTTCTTCTAAGTGTTAGCGTTCAAAATTTGCAGACTGTGTGTGCTGCATTGTGTTAGGTTTATATGACCTAATCGCAAAATATGTAGTTTGTAAATGTCAGGGTTGGTTCAAAATCAGTTATAGCCTCTGGCCACAGTTTCTTGAAGGTTTAAGGGCTCAAAATTTGCAGACTGCGTATGCTGCTTTGTGCTGGGTTTATATGAGCTAAACGCAAAATATATAGTTTGTGAATGTCAGGATTGGTTCAAAATCCGTAATAAGGTCTGGCCACAGTTTCTTCTAAGTGGTAGCGTTCAAAATTTGCAGACCATGTATGATGCTTCGTTTCAGGTTGGAGCAAATTAATGTAGAAATATATAGTATGTGAATGTCAGGGTTGGTTCAAAATCCGTAATAAGCTCTGGCCACAGTTTCTTCTAAGTGTTAGCGTTCAAAATTTGCAGACTGTGTATGCTGCATTGTGTTAGGTTTATATGACCTAATCGCAAAATATGTAGTTTGTAAATGTCAGGGTTGGTTCAAAATCAGTTATAGCCTCTGGCCACAGTTTCTTGTAAGTTTTAGGGCTCAAAATTTGCAGACTGTGTATGCTGCTTTGTGCTGGGTTTATATGAGCTAAACGCAAAATATATAGTTTGTGAATGTCAGGATTGGTTCAAAATCCGTTATAAGGTCTGGCCACAGTTTCTTCTAAGTGGTAGCGTTCAAAATTAGCAGACCATGTATGATGCTTCGTTTCAGGTTAGAGCAACTTAATGTAGAAATATATAGTTTGTAAATGTCAGGGTTGGTTCAAAATCCGTTATGAGCTCTGGCCACAGTTTCTTCTAAGTGTTAGCGTTCAAAATTTGCAGACCATGTATGATGCTACGTTTCAGGTTAGAGCAACTTAATGTAGAAATATATGGTTTGTGAATGTCAGGGTTGGTTCGATATCTGCATTTTCCTCTAGTCACAGTTTTTTCTGTGGTAGATTTCAAAATTTGCAGACTGCGTATGCTCCTGTGTGTAGGTTTATATGACCTAATCGCAAAATATGTAGTTTGTGAATGTCAGGGTTGGTTCAAAATCCGTTATGAGCTCTGGCCACAGTTTCTGCTAAGTGGTAGCGTTCAAAATTTGCAGAGTGTGTATGCTGCATTGTGTTGGGTTTATATGACCTAATCGCAAAATATGTAGTTTGTAAATGTCAGGGTTGGTTCAAAATCAGTTATAACCTCTGGCCACAGTTTCTTGTAAGTTTAAGGGCTCAAAATTTGCAGACTGCGTATGCTCCTTTGTGTAGGTTTATATGACCTAATCGCAAAATATGTAGTTTGTGAATGTCAGGGTTGGTTCAAAATCCGTTATGAGCTCTGGCCACAGTTTCTTCTAAGTGGTAGCGTTTAAAATTTGCAGACCATGAATGATGTGTCGTTTCAGGTAAGAAGAACTCAAAGTAGAAATATATAGTTTGTGAAATTTCAGGGTGGGTTGGAAATCCGTATTAAGGTCTCGCCACAGTTTTTTCTAAGTGTTAGAGTTCAAAATTTGCAGACTGTGTATGCTGCTTTGTGTTGGGTTTATATGACCTAATCGCAAAATATGTAGTTTGTAAATGTCAGGGTTGGTTCAAAATCAGTTATAGCCTCTGGCCACAGTTTCTTGTAAGTTTAAGGGCTCAAAATTTGCAGACTGTGTATACTGCTTTGTGCTGGGTTTATATGAGCTAAACGCAAAATATATAGTTTGTGAATGTCGGGGTTGGTTCAAAATCCGTTATGAGCTCTGGCCACAGTTTCTTCTAAGTGGTAGCGTTCAAAATTTGCAGACTGTGTATGCTGCTTCCTTTCAGGTTGGAGCAAATTAATGTAGAAATATATAGCATGTGAATGTCAGGGTTGGTTCAAAATCTGTTATAAGCTCTGGCCACAGTTTCTTCTAAGTGTTAGAGTTCAAAATTTGCAGACTGGTATGCTGCATTGTGTTAGGTTTATATGACCTAATCGCAAAATATGTAGTTTGTAATGTCAGGGTTGGTTCAAAATCAGTTATAAGCTCTGGCCACAGTTTCTTGTAAGTTTAAGGGCTAAAAATTTGCAGACTGTGTATACTGCTTTGTGCTGGGTTTATATAAGCTAAACGCAAAATATATAGTTTGTGAATGTCAGGGTTGGTTCAAAATCCGTTATGAGCTCTGGCCACAGTTTCTTCTAAGTGGTAGAGTTCAAAATTTGCAGACTGTGTATGCTGCTTCCTTTCAGGTTAGAGCAAATTAATGTAGAAATATATAGTATGTGAATGTCAGGGTTGGTTCAAAATCCGTAATAAGCTCTGGCCACAGTTTCTTCTAAGTGTTAGCGTTCAAAATTTGCAGACTGTGTGTGCTGCATTGTGTTAGGTTTATATGACCTAATCGCAAAATATGTAGTTTGTAAATGTCAGGGTTGGTTCAAAATCAGTTATAAGCTCTGGCTACAGTTTCTTGTAAGTTTTAGGGCTCAAAATTTGCAGACTGTGTATGCTGCTTTGTGCTGGGTTTATATGAGCTAAACGCAAAATATATAGTTTGTGAATGTCAGGATTGGTTCAAAATCCGTAATAAGGTCTGGCCACAGTTTCTGCTAAGTGGTAGCGTTCAAAATTTGCAGACCATGTATGATGCTTCGTTTCAGGTTGGAGCAAATTAATGTAGAAATATATAGTATGTGAATGTCAGGGTTGGTTCAAAATCCGTAATAAGCTCTGGCCACAGTTTCTTCTAAGTGGTAGCGTTCAAAATTTGCAGACTGTGTATGCTGCATTGTGTTAGGTTTATATGACCTAATCGCAAAATATGTAGTTTGTAAATGTCAGGGTTGGTTCAAAATCAGTTATAGCCTCTGGCCACAGTTTCTTGTAAGTTTTAGGGCTCAAAATTTGCAGACTGTGTATGCTGCTTTGTGCTGGGTTTATATGAGCTAAACGCAAAATATATAGTTTGTGAATGTCAGGATTGGTTCAAAATCCGTTATAAGGTCTGGCCACAGTTTCTTCTAAGTGGTAGCGTTCAAAATTAGCAGACCATGTATGATGCTTCGTTTCAGGTTAGAGCAACTTAATGTAGAAATATATAGTTTGTAAATGTCAGGGTTGGTTCAAAATCCGTTATGAGCTCTGGCCACAGTTTCTTCTAAGTGTTAGCGTTCAAAATTTGCAGACCATGTATGATGCTACGTTTCAGGTTAGAGCAACTTAATGTAGAAATATATGGTTTGTGAATGTCAGGGTTGGTTCGATATCTGCATTTTGCTCTAGTCACAGTTTTTTCTAAGTGGTAGATTTCAAAATTTGCAGACTGCGTATGCTCCTTTGTGTAGTTTTATATGACCTAATCGCAAAATATGTAGTTTGTGAATGTCAGGGTTGGTTCAAAATCCGTTATGAGCTCTGGCCACAGTTTCTTCTAAGTGGTAGCGTTCAAAATTTGCAGACCATGAATGATGTGTCGTTTCAGGTTAGAACAACTCAAAGTAGAAAATATATAGTTTGTGAAATTTCAGGGTTGGTTCGAAAATCCGTTATAAGGTCTCGCCACAGTTTCTTCTAAGTGTTAGAGTTCAAAATTTGCAGACTGTGTATGCTGCATTGTGTTAGGTTTATATGACCTAATCGCAAAATATGTAGTTTGTAAATGTCAGGGTTGGTTCAAAATCAGTTATAACCTCTGGTCACAGTTTCTTGTAATTTTTAGGGCTCAAAATTTGCAGACTGTGTATGCTGCTTTGTGCTGGGTTTATATGAGCTAAACGCAAAATATATAGTTTGTGAATGTCAGGGTTGGTTCAAAATCCGTTATAAGCTCTGGCCACAGTTTCTTCTAAGTGTTAGAGTTCAAAATTTGCAGACTGTGTATGCTGCATTGTGTTGGGTTTATATGACCTAATCGCAAAATATGTAGTTTGTAAATGTCAGGGTTGGTTCAAAATCAGTTATAGCCTCTGGCCACAGTTTCTTGTAAGTTTTAGGGCTCAAAATTTGCAGACTGTGTATGATACTTCGTTTCAGGTTGGAGCAACTTAATGTAGAAATATATAGCATGTGAATTTCAGGGTTGGTTCAAAATCAGTTATAATCTCTGGCCACAGTTTCTTGTAAGTTTTAGGGCTCAAAATTTGCAGACTGTGTATACTGCTTTGTGCTGGGTTTATATGAGTTAAACGCAAAATATATAGTTTGTGAATGTCAGGGTTGGTTCAAAATCCGTTATGAGCTCTGGCCACAGTTTCTTCTAAGTGGTAGCGTTCAAAATTTGCAGACCATGAATGATGTGTCGTTTCAGTTTAGAACAACTCAAAGTAGAAATATATAGTTTGTAAAATTCAGGGTTGGTTCAAAATCCGTTATAAGGTCTGGCCAAAGTTTCTTCTAAGTGTTAGAGTTCAAAATTTGCAGACTGTGTATGCTGCATTGTGTTGGGTTTATATGAACTAATCGCAAAATATGTAGTTTGTAAATGTCAGAGTTGGTTCAAAGTCAGTTATTACCTCTGGCCACAGTTTCTTGTAAGTTTTAGGGCTCAAAATTTGCAGACTGTGTATGCTGCTTTGTGCTGGGTTTATATGAGCTAAACGCAAAATATATAGTTTGTGAATGTCAGGGTTGGTTCAAAATCCGTAATAAGGTCTGGCCACAGTTTCTTCTAAGTGGTAGCGTTCAAAATTTGCAGACCATGTATGATGCTTCCTTTCAGGTTACACCAACTTGATGTAGAAATATATAGTATGTGAATGTCAGGGTTGGTTCAAAATCCGTTATGAGCTCTGGCCACAGTTTCTTCTAAGTGTTAGCGTTCAAAATTTGCAGACCATGTATGATGCTACGTTTCAGGTTAGAGCAACTTAATGTAGAAATATATGGTTTGTGAATGTCAGGGTTGGTTCGATATCTGCATTTTGCTCTCGTCACAGTTTTTTCTAAGTGGTAGATTTCAAAATTTGCAGACTGCGTATGCTCCTTTGTGTAGTTTTATATGACCTAATCGCAAAATATGTAGTTTGTGAATGTCAGGGTTGGTTCAAAATCCGTTATGAGCTCTGGCCACAGTTTCTTCTAAGTGGTAGCGTTCAAAATTTGCAGACCATGAATGATGTGTCGTTTCAGGTTAGAACAACTCAAAGTAGAAATATATAGTTTGTGAAATTTCAGGGTTGGTTCGAAATCCGTTATAAGGTCTCGCCACAGTTTCTTCTAAGTGTTAGAGTTCAAAATTTGCAGACTGTGTATGCTGCATTGTGTTAGGTTTATATGACCTAATCGCAAAATATGTAGTTTGTAAATGTCAGGGTTGGTTCAAAATCAGTTATAACCTCTGGTCACAGTTTCTTGTAATTTTTAGGGCTCAAAATTTGCAGACTGTGTATGCTGCTTTGTGCTGGGTTTATATGAGCTAAACGCAAAATATATAGTTTGTGAATGTCAGGGTTGGTTCAAAATCCGTTATAAGCTCTGGCCACAGTTTCTTCTAAGTGTTAGAGTTCAAAATTTGCAGACTGTGTATGCTGCATTGTGTTGGGTTTATATGACCTAATCGCAAAATATGTAGTTTGTAAATGTCAGGGTTGGTTCAAAATCAGTTATAGCCTCTGGCCACAGTTTCTTGTAAGTTTTAGGGCTCAAAATTTGCAGACTGTGTATGATACTTCGTTTCAGGTTGGAGCAACTTAATGTAGAAATATATAGCATGTGAATTTCAGGGTTGGTTCAAAATCAGTTATAATCTCTGGCCACAGTTTCTTGTAAGTTTTAGGGCTCAAAATTTGCAGACTGTGTATACTGCTTTGTGCTGGGTTTATATGAGTTAAACGCAAAATATATAGTTTGTGAATGTCAGGGTTGGTTCAAAATCCGTTATGAGCTCTGGCCACAGTTTCTTCTAAGTGGTAGCGTTCATAATTTGCAGACCATGAATGATGTGTCGTTTCAGTTTAGAACAACTCAAAGTAGAAATATATAGTTTGTAAAATTCAGGGTTGGTTCAAAATCCGTTATAAGGTCTGGCCAAAGTTTCTTCTAAGTGTTAGAGTTCAAAATTTGCAGACTGTGTATGCTGCATTGTGTTGGGTTTATATGAACTAATCGCAAAATATGTAGTTTGTAAATGTCAGAGTTGGTTCAAAGTCAGTTATTACCTCTGGCCACAGTTTCTTGTAAGTTTTAGGGCTCAAAATTTGCAGACTGTGTATGCTGCTTTGTGCTGGGTTTATATGAGCTAAACGCAAAATATATAGTTTGTGAATGTCAGGGTTGGTTCAAAATCCGTAATAAGGTCTGGCCACAGTTTCTTCTAAGTGGTAGCGTTCAAAATTTGCAGACCATGTATGATGCTTCCTTTCAGGTTACACCAACTTAATGTAGAAATATATAGTTTGTAAATGTCAGGGTTGGTTCAAAATCCGTTATGAGCTCTGGCCACAGTTTCTTCTAAGTGTTAGCGTTCAAAATTTGCAGACCATGTATGATGCTACGTTTCAGGTTAGAGCAACTTAATGTAGAAATATATGGTTTGTGAATGTCAGGGTTGGTTCGATATCTGCATTTTGCTCTCGTCACAGTTTTTTCTAAGTGGTAGATTTCAAAATTTGCAGACTGCGTATGCTCCTTTGTGTAGTTTTATATGACCTAATCGCAAAATATGTAGTTTGTGAATGTCAGGGTTGGTTCAAAATCCGTTATGAGCTCTGGCCACAGTTTCTTCTAAGTGGTAGCGTTCAAAATTTGCAGACCATGAATGATGTGTCGTTTCAGGTTAGAACAACTCAAAGTAGAAATATATAGTTTGTGAAATTTCAGGGTTGGTTCGAAATCCGTTATAAGGTCTCGCCACAGTTTCTTCTAAGTGTTAGAGTTCAAAATTTGCAGACTGTGTATGCTGCATTGTGTTAGGTTTATATGACCTAATCGCAAAATATGTAGTTTGTAAATGTCAGGGTTGGTTCAAAATCAGTTATAACCTCTGGTCACAGTTTCTTGTAATTTTTAGGGCTCAAAATTTGCAGACTGTGTATGCTGCTTTGTGCTGGGTTTATATGAGCTAAACGCAAAATATATAGTTTGTGAATGTCAGGGTTGGTTCAAAATCCGTTATAAGCTCTGGCCACAGTTTCTTCTAAGTGTTAGAGTTCAAAATTTGCAGACTGTGTATGCTGCATTGTGTTGGGTTTATATGACCTAATCGCAAAATATGTAGTTTGTAAATGTCAGGGTTGGTTCAAAATCAGTTATAGCCTCTGGCCACAGTTTCTTGTAAGTTTTAGGGCTCAAAATTTGCAGACTGTGTATGATACTTCGTTTCAGGTTGGAGCAACTTAATGTAGAAATATATAGCATGTGAATTTCAGGGTTGGTTCAAAATCAGTTATAATCTCTGGCCACAGTTTCTTGTAAGTTTTAGGGCTCAAAATTTGCAGACTGTGTATACTGCTTTGTGCTGGGTTTATATGAGTTAAACGCAAAATATATAGTTTGTGAATGTCAGGGTTGGTTCAAAATCCGTTATGAGCTCTGGCCACAGTTTCTTCTAAGTGGTAGCGTTCAAAATTTGCAGACCATGAATGATGTGTCGTTTCAGTTTAGAACAACTCAAAGTAGAAATATATAGTTTGTAAAATTCAGGGTTGGTTCAAAATCCGTTATAAGGTCTGGCCAAAGTTTCTTCTAAGTGTTAGAGTTCAAAATTTGCAGACTGTGTATGCTGCATTGTGTTGGGTTTATATGAACTAATCGCAAAATATGTAGTTTGTAAATGTCAGAGTTGGTTCAAAGTCAGTTATTACCTCTGGCCACAGTTTCTTGTAAGTTTTAGGGCTCAAAATTTGCAGACTGTGTATGCTGCTTTGTGCTGGGTTTATATGAGCTAAACGCAAAATATATAGTTTGTGAATGTCAGGGTTGGTTCAAAATCCGTAATAAGGTCTGGCCACAGTTTCTTCTAAGTGGTAGCGTTCAAAATTTGCAGACCATGTATGATGCTTCCTTTCAGGTTACACCAACTTAATGTAGAAATATATAGTTTGTAAATGTCAGGGTTGGTTCAAAATCCGTTATGAGCTCTGGCCACAGTTTCTTCTAAGTGTTAGCGTTCAAAATTTGCAGACCATGTATGATGCTACGTTTCAGGTTAGAGCAACTTAATGTAGAAATATATGGTTTGTGAATGTCAGGGTTGGTTCGATATCTGCATTTTGCTCTCGTCACAGTTTTTTCTAAGTGGTAGATTTCAAAATTTGCAGACTGCGTATGCTCCTTTGTGTAGTTTTATATGACCTAATCGCAAAATATGTAGTTTGTGAATGTCAGGGTTGGTTCAAAATCCGTTATGAGCTCTGGCCACAGTTTCTTCTAAGTGGTAGCGTTCAAAATTTGCAGACCATGAATGATGTGTCGTTTCAGGTTAGAACAACTCAAAGTAGAAATATATAGTTTGTGAAATTTCAGGGTTGGTTCGAAATCCGTTATAAGGTCTCGCCACAGTTTCTTCTAAGTGTTAGAGTTCAAAATTTGCAGACTGTGTATGCTGCATTGTGTTAGGTTTATATGACCTAATCGCAAAATATGTAGTTTGTAAATGTCAGGGTTGGTTCAAAATCAGTTATAACCTCTGGTCACAGTTTCTTGTAATTTTTAGGGCTCAAAATTTGCAGACTGTGTATGCTGCTTTGTGCTGGGTTTATATGAGCTAAACGCAAAATATATAGTTTGTGAATGTCAGGGTTGGTTCAAAATCCGTTATAAGCTCTGGCCACAGTTTCTTCTAAGTGTTAGAGTTCAAAATTTGCAGACTGTGTATGCTGCATTGTGTTGGGTTTATATGACCTAATCGCAAAATATGTAGTTTGTAAATGTCAGGGTTGGTTCAAAATCAGTTATAGCCTCTGGCCACAGTTTCTTGTAAGTTTTAGGGCTCAAAATTTGCAGACTGTGTATGATACTTCGTTTCAGGTTGGAGCAACTTAATGTAGAAATATATAGCATGTGAATTTCAGGGTTGGTTCAAAATCAGTTATAATCTCTGGCCACAGTTTCTTGTAAGTTTTAGGGCTCAAAATTTGCAGACTGTGTATACTGCTTTGTGCTGGGTTTATATGAGTTAAACGCAAAATATATAGTTTGTGAATGTCAGGGTTGGTTCAAAATCCGTTATGAGCTCTGGCCACAGTTTCTTCTAAGTGGTAGCGTTCAAAATTTGCAGACCATGAATGATGTGTCGTTTCAGGTTAGAACAACTCAAAGTAGAAATATATAGTTTGTAAAATTCAGGGTTGGTTCGAAATCCGTTATAAGGTCTGGCCAAAGTTTCTTCTAAGTGTTAGAGTTCAAAATTTGCAGACTGTGTATGCTGCATTGTGTTGGGTTTCTATGAACTAATCGCAAAATATGTAGTTTGTAAATGTCAGAGTTGGTTCAAAGTCAGTTATTACCTCTGGCCACAGTTTCTTGTAAGTTTTAGGGCTCAAAATTTGCAGACTGTGTATGCTGCTTTGTGCTGGGTTTATATGAGCTAAACGCAAAATATATAGTTTGTGAATGTCAGGGTTGGTTCAAAATCCGTAATAAGGTCTGGCCACAGTTTCTTCTAAGTGGTAGCGTTCAAAATTTGCAGACCATGTATGATGCTTCGTTTCAGGTTAGAGCAACTTAATGTAGAAATATATAGTTTGTAAATGTCAGGGTTGGTTCAAAATCCGTTATGAGCTCTGGCCACAGTTTCTTCTAAGTGTTAGCGTTCAAAATTTGCAGACCATGTATGATGCTACGTTTCAGGTTAGAGCAACTTAATGTAGAAATATATGGTTTGTGAATGTCAGGGTTGGTTCGATATCTGCATTTTGCTCTAGTCACAGTTTTTTCTAAGTGGTAGATTTCAAAATTTGCAGACTGCGTATGCTCCTTTGTGTAGGTTTATATGACCTAATTGCAAAATATGTAGTTTGTGAATGTCAGGGTTGGTTCAAAATCCGTTATGAGCTCTGGCCACAGTTTCTTCTAAGTGGTAGCGTTCAAAATTTGCAGACCATGTATGATGCTTCGTTTCAGGTTAGAGCAACTTAGTGTAGAAATATATAGCATGTGAATGTCAGGGTTGGTTCAAAATCCGTTATGAGCTCTGGCCACAGTTTCTTCTAAGTGTTAGAGTTCAAAATTTGCAGACTGGTATGCTGCATTGTGTTAGGTTTATATGACCTAATGGCAAAATATGTAGTTTGTAAATGTCAGGGTTGGTTCAAAATCAGTTATAGCCTCTGGCCACAGTTTCTTGTAAGTTTTAGGGCTCAAAATTTGCAGACTGTGTATGCTGCTTTGTGCTGGGTTTACTGACTGACTGACTGACTGACTGACTGACTGACTGACTGACTGACTGACTGACTGACTGACTGACTGACTGACTGACTGACTGACTGACTGACTGACTGACTGACTGACTGACTGACTGACTGACTGACTGACTGACTGACTGACTGACTGACTGACTGACTGACTGACTGACTGACTGACTGACTGACTGACTGACTGACTGACTGACTGACTGACTGACTGACTGACTGACTGACTGACTGACTGACTGACTGACTGACTGACTGACTGACTGACTGACTGACTGACTGACTGACTGACTGACTGACTGACTGACTGACTGACTGACTGACTGACTGACTGACTGACTGACTGACTGACTGACTGACTGACTGACTGACTGACTGACTGACTGACTGACTGACTGACTGACTGACTGACTGACTGACTGACTGACTGACTGACTGACTGACTGACTGACTGACTGACTGACTGACTGACTGACTGACTGACTGACTGACTGACTGACTGACTGACTGACTGACTGACTGACTGACTGACTGACTGACTGACTGACTGACTGACTGACTGACTGACTGACTGACTGACTGACTGACTGACTGACTGACTGACTGACTGACTGACTGACTGACTGACTGACTGACTGACTGACTGACTGACTGACTGACTGACTGACTGACTGACTGACTGACTGACTGACTGACTGACTGACTGACTGACTGACTGACTGACTGACTGACTGACTGACTGACTGACTGACTGACTGACTGACTGACTGACTGACTGACTGACTGACTGACTGACTGACTGACTGACTGACTGACTGACTGACTGACTGACTGACTGACTGACTGACTGACTGACTGACTGACTGACTGACTGACTGACTGACTGACTGACTGACTGACTGACTGACTGACTGACTGACTGACTGACAAGGTGAGTGAGTGGCTGGCTGACTGACTGCTGTGTTATTGCGTAAATTTTTTTGAGCAATAAAATTTTGTAGTCTAGCCGAATAATAAATTAAAAAAATAAATTTGCATTGCAATATGTCAATTTTCGAAATTTAAACCAATCTTCTGGCAAAATTATGCGCAAAGTTAAGCAGCTAATGTGCTAATGTGTCTACATCTTGATAGACAAGTTGAGATTGTATATTATTAGACTTTTATTAGCTAGTGAAGAAAAGCATGGGGATAATATATAGTACGTGGTTACAGTGGTATCAAAAGCGTAACAAAAACATTCATAAAAAAGCGCATATAAAAGAGCATAGAACTAGAAAAAAAGAAAAACAAGCAGTTGCGCTAAAATTGCAAGCTTTGAAGATCCATGCATGTGCTAGAAGCGATTAAGGCGATCAGCCGTAAAAGATTTACATCGAAGTAGTAGCTAGTAGGCGTGTTTGATGGAGGTTCCAAGGGAAGCTGCTGCTGCAGCATTGAAGGCGGCGGTTGATAAGCTTGCTGGATCGAGTAGCTAGTAGGCGTGTTTGATGGAGGTTCCAAGGGAAGCTGCTGCTGCAGCATTGAAGGCGGCGGTTGATAAGCTTGCTGGATCGAGTAGCTAGTAGGCGTGTTTGATGGAGGTTCCAAGGGAAGCTGCTGCTGCAGCATTGAAGGCGGCGGTTGATAAGCTTGCTGGATCGAGTAGCTAGTAGGCGTGTTTGATGGAGGTTCCAAGGGAAGCTGCTGCTGCAGCATTGAAGGCGGCGGTTGATAAGCTTGCTGGATCGAGTAGCTAGTAGGCGTGTTTGATGGAGGTTCCAAGGGAAGCTGCTGCTGCAGCATTGAAGGCGGCGGTTGATAAGCTTGCTGGATCGAGTAGCTAGTAGGCGTGTTTGATGGAGGTTCCAAGGGAAGCTGCTGTTGTGGCAAAGGTTGTGTTAGCACTTGGTGGGGCGTACTGGTCGGCGGCAGCGAGTGAAGCAGTGAAGGAGGGAAGGACGCTGCAGTAGGGGCAATTGGGCCATCTTTGGCAGCGGCAGAGGTGGAAGGCAGAAGTTTTGGCTGCAGCTGTTTATAATTCTGCCGAAGTGACAGCAAACACTTGCACATTAGATTGCACGAGCAGCTTACGTACGGAAACTGCAGTAGCTGGTCCTGCTGCTGAGTTACAGAGATTGCCGCAGCAGTTGATAGCCCGCTGTTGAAAGCAGCAATCGGGGTTAATTCAGTGTAATGAGCAACAACGTCTGTAGAAGCGGCGGCTGCAGCAGCTGTGCAAATATCTGGAGTCACCTTGTGTATGCGCTTTTCTTTGTAGCGTTTCCTTTGGAACCAAACCTAGGTTGATTATTGGGAATAAAAGTTTATTAAATATCACTTTTTTGTGCGCTATTAGGTTGTTCTGTTATGGATACTTCAGGGTGCTAGGAACTGGGGACAGATACTGGGCTATTAGGCATCTCTAAATTAGATTCTATTAGCTATTGCATGTTAAAATTCCTAAAAAAGTATTAGAAGAAACTTACCAGCACAGTCTTTTTAGTCAACCCAGTTAGTCTTCGAATCTCGTTAATTTCGTAAACATTCGGATATTTAGACCTTGAGAACCAATTATTTAACAGAAAGCTCTGTTCTCTGGTCAGTGTTGTGCTAATCATCTTAGAGTGTCCAGCCGTACGAGTGTCTAGTTGTCTCGTATTCCTACAGTTGATATTTAATCTGCTGCTGCTGCTGTTTGTGTTGTTGCTGGTGGGGTACATCGTCAGGGTCATGATGTTAGGGTTGATTTTTGCAGCGCTTGAATCTCCAGAATGTTGGCAGACAAAATTATTCAAATCCCATGTAAGATCTGTAGCTGAATACAGCGGAGGATCTGCAGACCAAACATCTTCCGTATTTTGGAGGGCATCAAGATCAGCTATACCGACAGGGACATATACAGAAGTCGAAGTTGAAAGACATGGGTTGCTAAAGACCATGTTATTGAACTCAAAGTCGTTATTTGTAATGATAGACTCATGTTGGTAAACAGTTTCGCCGTTAACTGAATCCACCACACTTGAAGGCCGTCGCTTTCGTTCGTTGCTCATAGTAGTCTATCGCTGATATAACGCCGATAAAAATTTATTTCCGTTAGCTTTTATTCCACAAAACAAAATAGAAAGGAACTGACAATAGACAAGGCTGATATCGTCAACAATACACCCAGCACTTCGTCACTGAGTTTAAGTTATTTTTAATGCTTTCCTTCTAGAATTTCGACTCCACTCTTAAGGATAGTTCGCGAATCTCGCACACTCGCTTAATGGCCTAAAAAAAGCAAAAAAATAGTCCTATAACGTTACCTATGCCAATAAATTTTTTCTATACTATCTATCTATCTATCTATCTATCTATCTATCTATCTATCTATCTATCAATCTATCTATCTATCTATCTATCAATCAATCAATCTATCTATCTATCTATCTATCTATCTATCTATCTATCTATCTATCTATCTATCTATCTATCTATCTATCTATCTAACGGTCAGACAGACACATAGATAAATAGATCTGTCTATCGATGTATCTATTTATTTAATTAACTTTCTGCAGTTGTCCCTTGGGTCAATGCTATAAAGGCCTGTACACACGGTACTGTTTGTGTATTTAGTTTCAAAGCACGTTTGATTTGACCAGAAAAGAAGTGAGCCTGAGATTATATTGCACGTTTAGTAAGCTAAAAATTAAATAAATGATACTCACCGCCCCTATGGA
>CATNEM010000160.1:1447500-1754075 GCA_950096795.1 Macrostomum cliftonense
TATCTATCTATCTATCTATCTATCTATCTATCTATCTATCTATCTATCTATCTATCTATCTATCTATCTATCTATCTATCTATCTATCTATCTATCTATCTATCTATCTATCTATCTATCTATCTATCTATCTATCTATCTATCTATCTATCTATCTAACGGTCAGACAGACACATAGATAAATAGATCTGTCTATGGATGTATCTATTTATTTAATTAACTTTCTGCAGTTGTCCCTTGGGTCAATGCTATAAAGGCCTGTACACACGGTATTGTTTGTGTATTTAGTTTCAAAGCACGTTTGATTTGACCAGAAAAGAAGTGAGCCTGAGATTATATTGCACGTTTAGTAAGCTAAAAATTAAATAAATGATACTCACCGCCCCTATGGATTTCTTTGGCGCAAATGCTATGCGTATACTAAATAACATATTACTATCTGTTCGGGATGTAGTTCTAAAGCACGCAGCATACTCAAAGCCGCTTTTACAGCACATACTAACCACACCTCTAGGAGTAAAAGATACCACCAAAAATGTCAAGCCTCATCAGTACAAAATCAGTGTGAAGTGAAACAAACAATATTGGTCAGCACTGTTTTGACCGTGTAGCATACTGTCGCGCACAAAAAATTAAACAATCCCACGTTTGTCCTGAGTTTGACCTGAGTGATGAATCACTGCCTAATGTTGCCTTCACTGCTTCCAGTTTGCGGTAAATGCTTTTTGGAATGATAGCTTCTTCTCTATCTGGCGGCCAAGACACAGGAGGGGTTGGAATATTTTCATGACCTTAATTCACTCGTGCCTGATAAGCTTTAAGTTACGGAAGCCGTACAAAGACAGGTCTAAAAATTCGGAAAAATTTAGTATAGTAAATGCAAGTCGCGGTAAAAACTGGTGCCTTACTTTCTTTTCAGAGCGTGAAACGAAAAAACAAGACTTCTTCTGCAATGCCCAAGTAAACTAGCTGTGCACCGAGGGATAAAATGTTTTGTTAAGGTGTCAATGGTGCTTTGCCTAAAACTGCCAGCATATTGCGCAAAATATTTTACGAGCCAAGTGGCAAAATCTTGGTCCATGATTTTTCAGCCCAGCGCCAAGTGGTTTACTCGAGTTATTTTATAAGACAGCAGGCTTCATTAATCTGCTTCTTCTCTTTGGTGTTTTCTGCTTGAAGGTAAGTCATTTTCGTCACTTGACGACTATTCATCGTAATTACTTTTACTTTTTCTTTTCTGTATGCAATATATCTATCTATCCATCTATCTATCTATCTATCTATCTATCTATCTATCTATCTATCTATCTATCTATCTATCTATCTATCTATCTATCTATCTATCTATCTATCTATCTATCTATCTATCTATCTATCTATCTATCTATCTATCTATCTATCTATCTATCTACTCGTATCTATCTATCTATCTATCTATCTATCTATCTATCTATCTATCTATCTATCTATCTATCTATCTATCTATCTATCTATCTATCTATCTATCTATCTATCTATCTATCTATCTATCTATCTATCTATCTATCTATCTATCTATCTATCTATCTATCTATCTATCTATCTATCTATCTATCTATCTATCTATCTATCTATCTATCTATCTATCTATCTAACGGTCAGACAGACACATAGATAAATAGATCTGTCTATCGGATGTATCTATTTATTTAATTAACTTTCTGCAGTTGTCCCTTGGGTCAATGCTATAAAGGCCTGTACACACGGTATTGTTTGTGTATTTAGTTTCAAAGCACGTTTGATTTGACCAGAAAAGAAGTGAGCCTGAGATTATATTGCACGTTTAGTAAGCTAAAAATTAAATAAATGATACTCACCGCCCCTATGGATTTCTTTGGCGCAAATGCTATGCGTATACTAAATAACATATTACTATCTGTTCGGGATGTAGTTCTAAAGCACGCAGCATACTCAAAGCCGCTTTTACAGCACATACTAACCACACCTCTAGGAGTAAAAGATACCACCAAAAATGTCAAGCCTCATCAGTACAAAATCAGTGTGAAGTGAAACAAACAATATTGGTCAGCACTGTTTTGACCGTGTAGCATACTGTCGCGCACAAAAAATTAAACAATCCCACGTTTGTCCTGAGTTTGACCTGAGTGATGAATCACTGCCTAATGTTGCCTTCACTGCTTCCAGTTTGCGGTAAATGCTTTTTGGAATGATAGTGTAGCGCTTTTCTAACTTCAAATTTCATCTGCCAATGTACTTGGTGCTCGCGTACATTGCGTATTGATTTTATAGAATTTATCTCGTCTCCAATATTTAATAAATATACACGCGCGGGCTTTTGTTAGCCTAGGCTTTTTCGTCAACTAACTTACAAGTGGTAGCAGAGCGGGCCATGGCTGAGGGCGGTCATCGCGCACTCCCGAGAACTTTTAGTTCTGGAAATTTCAATGAGTGGCTGCAGCGATTTGAGCTTTGTGCGTCTGCAAACAAATGGACCGACGACAAGCATCTGCACCTGCCAACATTTCTGGATGGCGAGGCTCTCGCTGTGTTTCTCGAGTTGAGCGAGAAGGACAGGAAAGACTATAATCAAGTCATCACGACTCTCAAAGCCGCTTTTCACCCAGACAGCCAGCATTTTTCTGCTTTGGACGCTTTCGAAAGCCGAAGGCTGCTGCCCGGAGAATCGCCGAGGCTTTTCTTGTACAACCTGAAGCAACTGTTAAAGGACGCCGGTATCACTAACGCAGACGCTTCAGAGGCCATGCTGACGCACCATTTCATCAGAGGCCTGCCAACGGATGTCGGCAGACAGATCAGAGCGGACCCCTCAGTCAAGACCACCAAGGATGCCCTTCTGCGTGCGCAGCTGCTGATGGAGCTGACTTCGAACTCGGTGGACACCGCGGCAGCAACGGCCAGGAAGGATAGTGAAACAGCCGAGCTCAAGTCAGTCGTGAGCTCTTTGCAGGCGACGGTGCGGAACCTGGAGGCGAGGCTAAGAGGCGAGGACGAGCCACAGAGGCAGGACGCCTGTCCCATTCGCAGCACCAGACGGCGTGAGGTGGTCTGCTGGAATTGCAACCGCAGAGGCCACATCGCCAGGAACTGTGAAAAGCCATCGGGAAACGGTTTCGGCCGGGGCAGAGCCCGCAACCCCGGCCAATTCTGAACGCGGGCCCCAGCGTCAGCGGATTATTCCTGGATTCGACGGACCTACAGCATCAACCAGCGACCTACCGCAGCTCGGCGGTAGTCATCAGACCAAACTCGTCAACATCTAAGCTGCAATGTCAGGTAGGAGGTAGAGAAGTGACTGCGCTTATCGATTCGGGAAGCCAAGTCTCTATTGTCGATAAACAGATTTTGCGCAGCATGTCAGCAGTCCAGCTGGAGAGTGTGCAAGCGGAGCTCCGAGCAGTCAATCAACAGGCTGTGCCGGTTAGGCAGTTGGCTCACCTGGTTGTATCGCTGGGCAATACGGTGCGGCGGCACCCATTTTTCGTGTCCGAGGGTCTGGTCGCCGCTGTTATCATTGGGCTGGACTTCATTAGGGCCAGCAACATGTGCCTGGACTTCACCAGCGAGGAAGCGACAGCAGAGCCAAGAAGTGCGTGTGTGATCAACGGCATGAGCCACCTTGATGCTGACAGCTACCTGAGCGACCTGGAGGAGAAACTCGTGCCAGACTTCTCAAAAAGTGAGGTCATTTTACCGGAGGTTGATGACCCCGATATCAGTGCGTTGGTTCGCGAGTTCAGTGATATTTTCTCCACCAAGCCGGGACTGACCAGCCTGCACGAGCACACCATTCCGCTGACTGACGATATTCCGGTGCGTGTGCCACCTCGGAAGCTTCCTGTGCACTGGGAGCCTGAAGTCAAGAAGCTCATCCAGGAGCTGCTGGACAACGACATCATTGAGGAGTCTGACAGCCCGTACGTTGCGCCGCCTGTCTATGTGCGGAAGAAAAACGGTGACCTGAGACTGACAATCGACTTCAGAGAGTTGAATAAAAAAACGGTTCGATCAGCCCAGGGCATTCCGCAAATGGATTTCGTGAAGGACAAGCTGGCAGGCAAGCAGATTTTCTCCGTGATTGATCTGAATGGCGGCTATTTTCAAATACCGATGCGGCTCGAGGACAGAAAAAAAACAGCTTTCTGTCCAGGACCTGGAATGCCTCTCTACCAGTTCAAACGCATGCCGCAGGGCGTCAGTGGTGGGCCCAGCTCCTTCACGATGCTAATGAACCGTGTTTTCAAGAACGCCGAGCACACGTTCACTTACATGGACGATACGATGTGTTTCTCTAACTCGAAGGTAGAGCACTTGGCTCACCTCAGACATGTTTTCGAGCAAATTAGGGCCGCTGGTCTGACGGTAAGAGGCAGCAAATGTCAGCTGGGTTTGCCGGAAGTCACATTCCTAGGAACAGTTTTCTCCGCAAAAGGTGCAGCTGTGAGTCCGGAAAAGGTCCGAGCAGTTCAGGAATGGCCAGTACCGCAGTCCCCGACGCAAGTGCGCCAGTTTCTCGGACTTTGCAATCAGTACAGGAAGCACGTGCCAAATTTTTCCGACATCTCAAAACCGCTGCACAAGCTGACGAGCAAGAACACGCCATTCGAATGGACCGGCGAGTGTGACAAAGCTTTCAGACTACTCAAAGAGTCTTTGCAGCGGCCACCGATACTTGGTCACCCAGATTTTTCTAAGCCGTTCGAGCTGCACACAGATGCCAGCAACACTGGAGTCGGGATCGTGCTCAAGCAAGGCGACAAAGTCATCGAGTACTGCAGTAGAGCCCTGACAGCACAAGAAAGGGGCTACTCGACCATCGAGAAAGAATGCCTGGCCATTCTGCACGCGATAAAAACATATCGGCACTACCTGCTCGGCCAGCACTTTACTGTCTTCACTGACCACTGCCCGTTGACGTTCTTGAACTCTCAGAGAGTCGACAGCCATGGAAGACTTGGACGCTGGCGCCTGCTGCTGCAGGAGTTCAATTTTACAATCAAGTACACGAAGGGCGCCGACAACGTCGAAGCAGACGGTCTTTCAAGGCAGCATGAAAGCGCTGGCGCAGTGGCACAGGCATTCGCAACGGAGCTCCAGCCTCAAGTGTCAAACAAGGAAATGCAGAAATTGCAGCATGCTGATCCACAGCTGAAGACTGTCATCGATTCATTGAAGGACGACGCGAGAACATCACCGAGATGGTCTGAGCCAGGTCTGCGGCATCTTGGAAGAATTTGGCGGAAGCTACGCCTTCGCGACGGACTGCTGATCCGCATCTTCAACGACGCTGCTGGATTGCGAGAGGTGCCTGTGATCCCAGAGGCATTGCGGCAGGATTTCCTGGCCAGGTTCCACGAAGGAATTGGCGGGCATTTCGGCAGCGAGAAGATGTGTGACACCCTGAAGCTGTCGGCATACTGGCCTGGACTTCAAAGCGACGTCGTGGATTTTTGTCAGAAATGCGAGACCTGTAAGCTGAAAAAGGTGCAGCACCAGCCGTTAGCGCAGCTTGGGGAGATGCCAATCGGGAAGCCGTGGCAGACAGTGGCGATCGACGTTCTTAAAGTTCCGACTTCTGACAAGGGCAACTCCTACTTGCTGGTGATGCAAGACCAGTTCTCGAAGTTCCTCACTGCAGTGCCAATGCCGGATCAGACTGCCAAAACAATCGCCGACGCAGCAGTGAAGGTCTTCTCAATGCTCGGCATCCCGGCTGTCATCCACTCGGACCAGGGCGCTAACTTTGAGAGTGAGCTCTTTCAGCAGACTCTGCGAGCTTTGGGTGTCAAGAAAACCCGCACAACGCCGTATCATCCGCAGGGGAACGGGCTGGTGGAGCGCGGAAACAAGTCACTGCTGCAGCTGCTGAGGATTTTCACGGAGGGCGACTCAAACTGGGAGGATCAGCTACCGCTGGTGACTCTGTCATACAACTCAAGGGTCCATAGCTCCACCAGAGTTCCACCGTTGACTGTTATGACTGGCCGGGACCCGCAACTACCGCCTATGGTGCAGCAGCGAGAGCGGCAGTTCGACATCAGCACCTATGCATCCGTGCTCGAGCAGCGGCTAGCCAAGATCCGCGAGTTCGTGGAGGAGAATCTTGTCGTCGCGGCGCAACAACAGAAAGCGGCACACGATCGAACTGCGGTAGAGACGCCGCAGTTTCAACCCGGCACTGAAGTCCTATTGAGCGTCGAGATGCGACGGTCCAAGCTGGCGCCATTCTGGGAGTCAGGCTGGACGGTGCAGGAGCAGCGCGGCCTCTCGGTGCGCATTCACCGCGATTTTGGCAGCCGACCGGTCCGCTGGGTGCACGTGAACCGGATACGCCGGCGGTTCGCAGTTCAGCCCGAGGCGGAGCAGCTTGTCGAGCAGCCCGTGACGCACGAGCTGGCGGTACCTGAGCGGCACCAGGCGGGGCGGCGGTACCCGGCCCGCCATCGGCGGCCGCCTGACTTCCTTGGTGACTGGGTGACGTGATTTTGATGGACTGTTTTTTATTGTGAGAACTGACTTTTCGAATTTATTTTAATCCCTTACTAATTTGAATAGTTTATTTTTTTGCATTGCCATTATTTGTTTTATTCCTAACATGCTCGAAATATTTGTTGGTCGCAAAACTTCGAGGGGAGAAATGTAGCGCTTTTCTAACTTCAAATTTCATCTGCCAATGTACTTGGTGCTCGCGTACATTGCGTATTGATTTTATAGAATTTATCTCGTCTCCAATATTTAATAAATATACACGCGCGGGCTTTTGTTAGCCTAGGCTTTTTCGTCAACTAACTTACAATAGCTTCTTCTCTATCTGGCGGCCAAGACACAGGAGGGGTTGGAATATTTTCATGACCTTAATTCACTCGTGCCTGATAAGCTTTAAGTTACGGAAGCCGTACAAAGACAGGTCTAAAAATTCGGAAAAATTTAGTATAGTAAATGCAAGTCGCGGTAAAAACTGGTGCCTTACTTTCTTTTCAGAGCGTGAAACAAAAAAACAAGACTTCTTCTGCAATGCCCAAGTAAACTAGCTGTGCACCGAGGGATAAAATGTTTTGTTAAGGTGTCAATGGTGCTTTGCCTAAAACTGCCAGCATATTGCGCAAAATATTTTACGAGCCAAGTGGCAAAATCTTGGTCCATGCTTTTTCAGCCCAGCGCCAAGTGGTTTACTCGAGTTATTTTATAAGACAGCAGGCTTCATTAATCTGCTTCTTCTCTTTGGTGTTTTCTGCTTGAAGGTAAGTCATTTTCGTCACTTGACGACTATTCATCGTAATTACTTTTACTTTTTCTTTTCTGTATGCAATATATCTATCTATCCATCTATCTATCTATCTATCTATCTATCTATCTATCTATCTATCTATCTATCTATCTATCTATCTATCTATCTATCTATCTACTCGTATCTATCTATCTATCTATCTATCTATCTATCTATCTATCTATCTATCTATCTATCTATCTATCTATCTATCTATCTATCTATCTATCTATCTATCTATCTATCTATCTATCTATCTATCTATCTATCTATCTATCTATCTAACGGTCAGACAGACACATAGATAAATAGATCTGTCTATGGATGTATCTATTTATTTAATTAACTTTCTGCAGTTGTCCCTTGGGTCAATGCTATAAAGGCCTGTACACACGGTATTGTTTGTGTATTTAGTTTCAAAGCACGTTTGATTTGACCAGAAAAGAAGTGAGCCTGAGATTATATTGCACGTTTAGTAAGCTAAAAATTAAATAAATGATACTCACCGCCCCTATGGATTTCTTTGGCGCAAATGCTATGCGTATACTAAATAACATATTACTATCTGTTCGGGATGTAGTTCTAAAGCACGCAGCATACTCAAAGCCGCTTTTACAGCACATACTAACCACACCTCTAGGAGTAAAAGATACCACCAAAAATGTCAAGCCTCATCAGTACAAAATCAGTGTGAAGTGAAACAAACAATATTGGTCAGCACTGTTTTGACCGTGTAGCATACTGTCGCGCACAAAAAATTAAACAATCCCACGTTTGTCCTGAGTTTGACCTGAGTGATGAATCACTGCCTAATGTTGCCTTCACTGCTTCCAGTTTGCGGTAAATGCTTTTTGGAATGATAGCTTCTTCTCTATCTGGCGGCCAAGACACAGGAGGGGTTGGAATATTTTCATGACCTTAATTCACTCGTGCCTGATAAGCTTTAAGTTACGGAAGCCGTACAAAGACAGGTCTAAAAATTCGGAAAAATTTAGTATAGTAAATGCAAGTCGCGGTAAAAACTGGTGCCTTACTTTCTTTTCAGAGCGTGAAACGAAAAAACAAGACTTCTTCTGCAATGCCCAAGTAAACTAGCTGTGCACCGAGGGATAAAATGTTTTGTTAAGGTGTCAATGGTGCTTTGCCTAAAACTGCCAGCATATTGCGCAAAATATTTTACGAGCCAAGTGGCAAAATCTTGGTCCATGATTTTTCAGCCCAGCGCCAAGTGGTTTACTCGAGTTATTTTATAAGACAGCAGGCTTCATTAATCTGCTTCTTCTCTTTGGTGTTTTCTGCTTGAAGGTAAGTCATTTTCGTCACTTGACGACTATTCATCGTAATTACTTTTACTTTTTCTTTTCTGTATGCAATATATCTATCTATCCATCTATCTATCTATCTATCTATCTATCTATCTATCTATCTATCTATCTATCTATCTATCTATCTATCTATCTATCTATCTATCTATCTATCTATCTATCTATCTATCTATCTATCTATCTATCTATCTATCTATCTATCTATCTATCTATCTATCTATCTATCTATCTATCTATCTATCTATCTATCTATCTATCTATCTATCTATCTATCTATCTATCTATCTATCTATCTAACGGTCAGACAGACACATAGATAAATAGATCTGTCTATCGATGTATCTATTTATTTAATTAACTTTCTGCAGTTGTCCCTTGGGTCAATGCTATAAAGGCCTGTACACACGGTATTGTTTGTGTATTTAGTTTCAAAGCACGTTTGATTTGACCAGAAAAGAAGTGAGCCTGAGATTATATTGCACGTTTAGTAAGCTAAAAATTAAATAAATGATACTCACCGCCCCTATGGATTTCTTTGGCGCAAATGCTATGCGTATACTAAATAACATATTACTATCTGTTCGGGATGTAGTTCTAAAGCACGCAGCATACTCAAAGCCGCTTTTACAGCACATACTAACCACACCTCTAGGAGTAAAAGATACCACCAAAAATGTCAAGCCTCATCAGTACAAAATCAGTGTGAAGTGAAACAAACAATATTGGTCAGCACTGTTTTCACCGTGTAGCATACTGTCGCGCACAAAAAATTAAACAATCCCACGTTTGTCCTGAGTTTGACCTGAGTGATGAATCACTGCCTAATGTTGCCTTCACTGCTTCCAGTTTGCGGTAAATGCTTTTTGGAATGATAGCTTCTTCTCTATCTGGCGGCCAAGACACAGGAGGGGTTGGAATATTTTCATGACCTTAATTCACTCGTGCCTGATAAGCTTTAAGTTACGGAAGCCGTACAAAGACAGGTCTAAAAATTCGGAAAAATTTAGTATAGTAAATGCAAGTCGCGGTAAAAACTGGTGCCTTACTTTCTTTTCAGAGCGTGAAACGAAAAAACAAGACTTCTTCTGCAATGCCCAAGTAAACTAGCTGTGCACCGAGGGATAAAATGTTTTGTTAAGGTGTCAATGGTGCTTTGCCTAAAACTGCCAGCATATTGCGCAAAATATTTTACGAGCCAAGTGGCAAAATCTTGGTCCATGATTTTTCAGCCCAGCGCCAAGTGGTTTACTCGAGTTATTTTATAAGACAGCAGGCTTCATTAATCTGCTTCTTCTCTTTGGTGTTTTCTGCTTGAAGGTAAGTCATTTTCGTCACTTGACGACTATTCATCGTAATTACTTTTACTTTTTCTTTTCTGTATGCAATATATCTATCTATCCATCTATCTATCTATCTATCTATCTATCTATCTATCTATCTATCTATCTATCTATCTATCTATCTATCTATCTATCTATCTATCTATCTATCTATCTATCTATCTATCTATCTATCTATCTATCTATCTATCTATCTATCTATCTATCTATCTATCTATCTATCTATCTATCTATCTATCTAACGGTCAGACAGACACATAGATAAATAGATCTGTCTATCGATGTATCTATTTATTTAATTAACTTTCTGCAGTTTTCCCTTGGGTCAATGCTATAAAGGCCTGTACACACGGTATTGTTTGTGTATTTAGTTTCAAAGCACGTTTGATTTGACCAGAAAAGAAGTGAGCCTGAGATTATATTGCACGTTTAGTAAGCTAAAAATTAAATAAATGATACTCACCGCCCCTATGGATTTCTTTGGCGCAAATGCTATGCGTATACTAAATAACATATTACTATCTGTTCGGGATGTAGTTCTAAAGCACGCAGCATACTCAAAGCCGCTTTTACAAGCACATACCTAACCACACCTCTAGGAGTAAAAGATACCACCAAAAATGTCAAGCCTCATCAGTACAAAATCAGTGTGAAGTGAAACAAACAATATTGGTCAGCACTGTTTTCACCGTGTAGCATACTGTCGCGCACAAAAAATTAAACAATCCCACGTTTGTCCTGAGTTTGACCTGAGTGATGAATCACTGCCTAATGTTGCCTTCACTGCTTCCAGTTTGCGGTAAATGCTTTTTGGAATGATAGCTTCTTCTCTATCTGGCGGCCAAGACACAGGAGGGGTTGGAATATTTTCATGACCTTAATTCACTCGTGCCTGATAAGCTTTAAGTTACGGAAGCCGTACAAAGACAGGTCTAAAAATTCGGAAAAATTTAGTATAGTAAATGCAAGTCGCGGTAAAAACTGGTGCCTTACTTTCTTTTCAGAGCGTGAAACGAAAAAACAAGACTTCTTCTGCAATGCCCAAGTAAACTAGCTGTGCACCGAGGGATAAAATGTTTTGTTAAGGTGTCAATGGTGCTTTGCCTAAAACTGCCAGCATATTGCGCAAAATATTTTACGAGCAAAGTGGCAAAAACTTGGTCCATGATTTTTCAGCCCAGCGCCAAGTGGTTTACTCGAGTTATTTTATAAGACAGCAGGCTTCATTAATCTGCTTCTTCTCTTTGGTGTTTTCTGCTTGAAGGTAAGTCATTTTCGTCACTTGACGACTATTCATCGTAATTACTTTTACTTTTTCTTTTCTGTATGCAATATATCTATCTATCCATCCATCTATCTATCTATCTATCTATCTATCTATCTATCTATCTATCTATCTATCTATCTATCTATCTATCTATCTATTTATCTATCTATCTATCTATCTATCTATCTATCTATCTATCTATCTATCTATCTATCTATCTATCTATCTATCTATCTATCTATCTATCTATCTATCTATCTATCTATCTATCTATCTATCTATCTATCTATCTATCTATCTATAATTTATTGGTCTATATTGTCATATTGATGTTGTTTTCTTTTAAACTAAAAAATTGATTGATCTATTTTTTCAGCATAAGTATCGTACATTCTGGAATTGATGACTACACCTAACGACTTTATTTACTTGAACAAAGCGCTTGTTCTTTATTTGTTAAAACAAGTGTGTCTTCAGTCAAAGACATGTAGCATCTCTGGTCATGACGGTAGCAATGGCGTGGATTCTGACCAATTAGAACCGTCTATTAGTTTGAACTTAGTTAGCAATACTCGAGTACACGAATTAGAGGAAAATCTAATCCGATTATGTGAAGAGTTTGAAGTTAGGCTACAAAAGCGCTTTGTGGATTTCTGTTCATTGTGAGTACTGTTAGAGCTCTGACTTGTTTTTATTTATTTGAGTATCATTTATCGAAAATGTATATATTATCGAGGGCTATCATCAAATCTTCTATGAAGTTACCTCTTACTTTGGACTGTGTGGGGTGCCTTTACTTTTTCAAATTTTTGCCTGATTTGCATAAGGCAAATTAAATACAATGCAATGAGGTCGAGGATCTTTTTATTTCATCTTAAATTTTATATTTAAACATTGACTACTTGTGGGGTCGCAAGACGGACAACAGCTTTACATTCTAATTTTTAATTTAACGCCACTCTGAACTTGAATTAAATCCTGGTACCCGATCTTAACTGGGTGATTGCGGAATAAAGTGTCTTGCTCTTTGGTATTCGGCCCATACGCAATAAAGGAAGCCTCTAAATAATCGAAAAGGGGATAAAGAAGAAATTAAATAGGATATTGTTATGTTTTTCTCCAGTCGCAGAAGGAAGAAGCAAAGTCTTGCACTTATGAGTAGCTAGAGGTAAGTCTATTCATGCGTAAGCGCGGTCCAAGTTGCTCCCAGCTCTTAGCGGCTCTCTTGCTCCCGTCTATTTCACTTGATCGAATTGACCTGCACTCCCGATAAGTGAGCATAGAAATAACTCAAAAGTGTCTGTGGCTTGGCTTCGGCTACTGCCAAGCCTCCCATACAGAGGCAAAGTACGTTCTATCAATTCTTAAGTTTGCAGTTGTTTTCAATTTTCAGTTGTTTCGGTTCAGTTTAGTGGTTTTCAGATTATGTGCGTGTGTGTGTTTGTCATACGAGCGTATTGTGATCAAGTAACTAAAATCTTTAATTTAAGGTTAAATACAGAGCCCGACACATTTCGCGAAGTGCTGATGGCAGAATTAGAAGTGCTATTCCAAGATGGTGAAATTAACTGGGGCCGTATAATCGCTGTGTTCGTACTTGCTAAAAAGCTTTACAAAAAATTTTTGTCTGAGAATCGACCAGACTTGTCCTCTGAGGTTCCGCCGTTGGTGACTGAGTTTATCAATCAGCACCTGTGGCCCTGGATGCAGCAAAACGAAGGCTGGGTGAGTTGATTTGCTGATCTTTACTTTGAGTTAAGATAATATTTATGAAAAAGGTGCATCTATATGAGCATATCACAGCCAACGTTATTCAGTGGTATATTACCAAATCAGTTGTTGCCTTCTAACTTACTCTTTTGACTTAAACTTTCTTTTACGTGGATACATTATGTGGACATACATATTCTTGGGTAAATTTACCAACAGATGGAACTAAAGATAGAGATTTTCACAATTTGGTAGTCATATTTTCGCCCAAACACATGCATGCTAAAGATTTTTAACAATATATTAGATTATAAGTTTTGATATACATTACCGAATATACAAAATAAAACAACAAATGCGTGAAATCAAATCGCATCACTTTAATTTTTTCAGTATGGCCTCATCAAATTTTACCGAGAGAAGCACCATTATCATTTGGTGAATTTTCGTCAGGTGCTGTACACTAATCTGCAATCTGCACTGTTGGCTATTTTTGCCGCTTGGGCCATTTACATGGCAATCAATTTAATCATAAAAAAATAGTTCAGAGAGTAGGAATAACTGGATAATCGCCGTGAACGGTGCGAATCGAGGGTAATAGGCGCTTTACGGATTCCTTCGCTAAACGTCTATTTTGCTCCAGAAGTTTTCTCATATTCTATTTAACTTTTTAGCTGTTTATATTATATAATTTTCTATAAACGCTCTACATTTACCCATCAATCTCTGGCTCTGTAGCTTTCATTTATTTTTATTCTATATTGGATAATGCGAGCAGGCAATTTAATAATCTATGGGCTAGACAAGAACTGAGGGGGCTTTCTAACACTCTATGGTCCAAACCAGGCGCTTTAGAGCAGAAATGTAATTAACAGAGGACCACGGCTTAGCGGAAGGTCGGTGTCATATTAACAAATAAAATCGCTGGCCTTTGCATAATTCTAAAGTTTAATTACTTGCAATATAAGTGTTGCAATACAATAGACTTTCTTATTACCGATTTTAGCTTGTACGAGCGTATCTAATTAGTAACTTATTACTTTTCATGCTCAATCGTCCTCAAAAAACAACGAACATATTTTGTGCCACTTTCTTCTTTTACGACTTTTATTAAGTTATTGAACTGAGGTGCCCAGAGCGAGTGGGCAAGTGATGCTTCATTGAACTGAGGTGCCCAGAGCGAGTGGGCAAGTGATGCTTCATTGAACTGAGGTGCCCAGAGCGAGTTGGCTAGTGATGCTTCATTGAACTGAGGTGCCCAGAGCGAGTGGGCAAGTGATGCTTCATTGAACTGAGGTGCCCAGAGCGAGTGGGCAAGTGATGCTTCATTGAACTGAGGTGCCCAGAGCGAGTTGGCTAGTGATGCTTCATTGAACTGAGGTGCCCAGAGCGAGTGGGCTAGTGATGCTTCATTGAACTGAGGTGCCCAGAGCGAGTTGGCTAGTGATGCTTCATTGAACTGAGGTGCCCAGAGCGAGTGGGCAAGTGATGCTTCATTGAACTGAGGTGCCCAGAGCGAGTGGGCAAGTGATGCTTCTTTGAACTTCAGTGACCTAGGTCATTGAGCAAGTGGATCTAATAAAGATTGTAAAGTCCTTATAGTTAATTTAGGTGGAATCTGATTGTTGGGTTTGTCTGCCCTGGCTATACTTTCCTTTGCTCTCGCGTTCTCTCTACCCAGTGCGCTCGTGCTTTTCTCTCCAGCCAATCAGGCCAGGCCTGATAGCGGTGTACTTTGCTTGATTTGTACTTGGTGTGCGCTCGCATAAATATATCGTCTATTCTGAGCTTTGGGCTAAGTGTTTCGATTCTAACATGAAGCTAACTAGTGCGGCCTTTTCCTAACACTGATCTTTTATTTAACAAGGTTCGGTGCGGCTTAGCGCGCTTAGCGTAAAACATACCCTGTCCGTCAAAGCTCAATGTCTATGAGTAGCATAGCAGAAGAGCTGGTTAACTAAAAGTGCGTCAACGGTGTGACCTTAAGAAATACATCAATGCACTACAGATGTCCCCCCAATGAGAAGTGGAACGCATAAAAATGAGCGAGGCAAACAGAAAGTTCTATGTTGAATAGCGGCGATAGACAATGTGCAACGGTAGTTATATTATAGGAATTCATGGTCACGTCGAAAGGAGACTCGCCATCCTGAGCGCGTCGTCCGTGCAGGACTGGGGTTGTCCGGAGGTTCTGGGTGCGCCTGCGGTCCGGTGCCCGTTCGGTGTGGTTGTCAGCTGTAGGTTGCGGGCGACGTAGAACCCGGGATGAGGGTGCGACGGTAGAGTTAAAACCGCGAAATTGCTTTAGCCGATCAATCGACACAGTATCGGTATTGCCCGATCAGTCTCCATGGCTGCTGTAGGACGAAAAACTTTTCGTGACGCTCGAGGACGGGAAACAGGCCGACGTACGGTGCCTCTAGAGGGCGCCGGACTCGATCGACTCGGACCCAGACCTGTTGCGCCGTGCTGAGTTCGTATGGGAAATGCGCTGGAGGTGAGCTGGTGCGTCTCGTACGGTTCGGTTGGTATGCAGCTAACCGCCGCGACACTTCAGAGGGCTGAAAATTGGCTTCAGTTACTAATGCGTGGGACTAATATGGTGGACTCCCCCGTAACACGTCTGGAGACACGCATAGCTAGCATGCAGGACTTCAGGCAAGCAGTCCAACCAGTTCCCGGTGTTTGCCTTCGAGCGTACGTAACATGGCCTTAAGCGTGCGATGCGCTCTTTCCACCATAATGCCGTTGGACTGTGGGTGATATCAGGCAGCGGTGCGTAAACGGTGAAAACCGCGATGGTCTTGGCCATGGTAGTGAGAAATTTGAATTCGAATTGCCGGCCGGCTGGCCCGCCTCACCGACCGGACCAATTTAATTGTAGAGTACTTAGTTAATTTAGGTGGAATCTGATCTTTTATTTAACAAGGTTCGGTGCGGCTTAGCGCAAAACAGATCCTGTCCGTCAAATCTCAATGTCAATGGGTAGCTATAGCAGAAGAGCTGATAAACTAAAAGTGCGTCAACGGTGGGGCCCTATAAGAAATATATCAATGTACTACAAGATCTAGGTAATAAAGTACAGCACCCTTAGCATTTCTATAATCTAAAAAATATATAGTATGCTCTTTTTCACCTAATTGCAAACAGTATTCACAGTCAGCAAATTTTTAATGCTATCGGTTAGAAAAAACTTTGCAACAATTAGAGCTGATTAAGTGGATTTTGAACCAACCTTGGTATTAACAAACTATATTTTCATATAGTCTATATCTGAACCTAACGGCAAAAGATTTCGCACTATGCAAATTTTGAACCCTATTAGCTACAAAAAACAGACCAGAGTTGATTGCAGATAAAAACAACCTTGCCATTTAGAAACGATAGATTTTTCAGTGAATCTGTCTCTGGCTCTGCTGTACAGCTTTTTTATAATCTCTGCAGGATTGAGAAATTCTGTCTTCAAAACCTCATACTTTCTCTTCGAATCATGAAGTAAGTAAATTATTAGGAATAGAAACACAGAGTCATTTACTGCAGAAACAGGCGTACACCGAGATGGAAGTTTATTTCAGCAAACGTATGGACAAACGTATTATCGTTTTCTTTTCTACTTAGTACGTGTAATTCAAATCGAATATGACCAATGCTAACGATCACTTTTTAATAAAAATGCACAGGACAAGAGATCACTTAATGAAAAATGTTTTTAAAAAGTACAGCGTTTAATAAGAAGCTAAAAGTTTAAAAGTTAAAAAAGTTTAAAAAGAAAAAGCTTACAAAGTGTTTGAAAGAAAATGCACTAAATGCATTATACTTTGGCTGTTTGTCTATAGCAAGCAAGTAAGTAATCATTAACCACAGTAGCTTAACCTGTTAAAAAAAGGACGAGAGCAAAACGGACGGTTAAAAAAAGGACCTGCAACCGAGAGCAAAACGGCCCTTTACAGGACACCACAGTCTGCAAATTCTCAACGCAGGGAAATATTGCTTGGATCCATTTGGTGATTCCTTTTAGTGCACCAAGCGCCTCGGTTGCAGGCCAATAGCTCCTCGAATACGACACTTTTCAATTGGACGTAATCGTTGCACTTTAAAGCGCGCAGACTTATCCTATTCAGTATTGTGGTAGAGAAGCACTCTTGACAGATAATAATAAAACAAAACTCAATATTATTTGCGACGCGTTTCGGCTAAAACTAGCCATCTTCAGGCACTATCGAACAAAATTTTTTTATTTCAACCAATTAAATACTGCGTAGACGACAAAATCAGGCATTGAAAATATATCAAAGGACTAAAAAAAATCAATGTACATTATAACAAAGTTCAACAAATTGAAGTGGAAAAACAAGACAGAGAAAAGGAGAGAGAGAGAGAGAGAGAGAGAGAGAGAGAGAGAGAAAGAGAATGAGGCGTAAACGCCCCAAGAGCGCTCAAACTTAGAACACCAACAGCTGCCCGCTCGCACCTCCTCCCGATAGTTGGACATTGAGATTGGGTTTGTGAAATTTTTCATCTATCGTTTTCGTTGCTCTGTTGATCAGAGCATTACCTATATTGGTAAAACCAAGCGACACCTACTCACGAGAGCCAAGGAACATAGACAGCGAAACTCTCCGATCCATGAACATTTGTTGCAATGCCATGGTTGTTGTGAAGAGCCAGACATAACCTCCCATTTCAAGGTCATAGACAACTGCAAAAACGAGCACAAACTTAGCATTCTGGAAGCTTTGCACATTAAATTTCACAAACCCAATCTCAATGTCCAACTATCGGGAGGAGGTGCGAGCGGGCAGCTGTTGGTGTTCTAAGTTTGAGCGCTCTTGGGGCGTTTACGCCTCATTCTCTTTCTCTCTCTCTCTCTCTCTCTCTCTCTCTCTCTCCTTTTCTCTGTCTTGTTTTTCCACTTCAATTTGTTGAACTTTGTTATAATGTACATTGATTTTTTTTAGTCCTTTGATATATTTTCAATGCCTGATTTTGTCGTCTACGCAGTATTTAATTGGTTGAAATAAAAAAATTTTGTTCGATAGTGCCTGAAGATGGCTAGTTTTAGCCGAAACGCGTCGCAAATAATATTGAGTTTTGTTTTATTATCCTATTCAGGTCTAAGCCTATTCCGACTATTAGTTTCCTGTCGATGCGTCGATAAATTTGTTTAGCCACAATTGAATTAGATCTGTACAAGTCGACCTCTATTAGGCGAGTGATTCTAGTCAGGGCGGCGCACTTGGACAGATGGGACACGCCGTGGACCGGGTTTCCCGGCGCGGTCAGCTCGGCCGACGTTATGTTCAACGAATGGCGAAGATTTTTCAAACCCTCGGAGCCGTTGACCACTTCGGGCCGGCCCGAGCTGCCGTCAACCGGTCGGTACCAGTTGACTGACAGGACGGCCGCGTCCGAGTCCGGCTCGCCAAAGTCGCCGCCTAGACGCAGGCGCTTGCTGGTCCGGCCAAGCCTCAGGTCCGCCAACCAGTAGGGCGGCTTGGCCAGCCGTTGACGCAATTGAGGCAGGCGGCAGAGAAAGCCGCGGGCCATGTCAGCGTGGCTGTAGCGGCCGGCCACGTCTACGGACTGCGGGATGATTGGGTTGGTGGTGATTTGGGAGGGTGATGATTTGGGAGGGTGGTGATTTGGGAGGGTGATGATTTGGGAGGGTGGTGATTTGGGTGGGTGGTGATTTGGGAGGGTGATGATTTGGGAGGGTGATGATTTGGGAGGGTGATGATTTGGGAGGGTGGTGATTTGGGAGGGTGGTGATTTGGGTGGATGGTGATTTAGGTGGGTGGTGATTTGGGTGGGTGATGATTTGGGTGGGTGGTGATTTGGGAGGGTGATGATTTGGGAGGGTTGGATTAGCTAGCTGGAGTTGAATTAGCTAGCTACATAAATTTTTGTCAGCTAGCTAGCTATTTTATGAAAGCATACATAGCTAGCTAGCATACTAGGTGGCTACTAATCATTGTCATTTAGGCTTCTAACATCTTAAAAATTATGATAATTATATTAAAATGCTTTTATGAAAAACATATACAAAAATATTGATGAGTAATTGAGGAAACTAGCTATTATGCTGTAGCTACCTTACCTTCTGTTGTTGATGACACTTAGCTAGGCCTAGCCATAGGCGTTTGATTGAAACAGGCTTCAGTGATAACTAGATATCCTGTTTTAGCTAGCTAGCTACTAGCCAGTCAGGTTAGAAGCCTAAGTCAATAGCTAGATAAGAAGCCAATTTAGCTACAGTCTTTTATAGAAATAGATGCCAGTTTGGAGGCTTTAGCTGGCTATATTTAGGAAGCCAAGTTAAAGCCATAGCAGACTGGTAACAGTAATTTTTTTCTTTGTTAGCTAGCTTATTGTAACAAATTTCACAACTGTAGCTAGCTAGCTATCTTTGCAACCTAGCATTTACTATTTCAATTTTAGACTAATTATTACCAGCAAGTACATTACGATTGCCAAGAATTAGGCCAGCTGGCTATGGATATGAATATAATATAAGGTATAATATAAAGACCAAAAACTGAAAGTTCAACTTTTACATAAAAAATTTTCTCTTTGCTAAAAATGTTTTTATTACTCATTGAGTTTCTAACTTGTAGTCTTTCTGGTTCAAGTCATATGGTACATTAGTACTTCTTTTACTTTTTGACTATAATATTATAAAAGATAATATGCACTATATTCTTTATATAAAGTGGCTATTTGTACTTTAAATTTTTTACCTAATTGTGCATTTGCCTATAAAACCATATCCCAATTTATGCCATGTGCAAATAGTTAGCTATTAAAAAAGGCATTTATTTATCATATTTAGCATTACAAAACATTTTATTAATTTTGTCTCTCACTATCCTACAGAAAAGTTAAAACTACAATACAATATTTGAATCAAAAAATTAATTATTTCTTCTTTATTTGGCAACAATTTTCCATGTCATACTTTAGGTTATAGGTCATACTTAGTCATTGGCAAAATTAACTCATTTAGTCTAAGAAATGTGTTTATTTATAATAAAAAAATCAAAATAAAGACTAAAGATTGAAAAAATACATAGGATAGAGCCATTGTCTAATGGCAAAAATATTGATTGTTACGACCATATTTATCATTACACAACATTAGTACAACTCAAGCATAGGCTTAGTGGATTAAAGTCACATGTGATGTATTAATTTGAAGTTACATTACCTTTCTTTCAAGGTTATTTACTTGGTCTTAGCTATAGGGTATATATTTAATTACAAGCTAGATTTGTGGCACCAGCTAATACCTAGGGATGGCATCTCTGCTCTGTGGAAGTGACAGGAAATGTCCTTCGGATTTATGATAAGAATAGGAAATTCTGCCCTTTACCCTCCTGATTCACTATGGTATTTTATTCTCCAGCTTTGCAAAGCTACTGCAGCTCTATTGATGTACTTTTATTTTCTTTGTATTCAAAACCTTTGACTGAGAAAAGTTTATTGAAGTAAAAGCTTTTTTTCATCAAAACTATTAATATTACTTAGTGGACAAGTAGAAACATTGACATATTACAGATGAAGTCTTGGTGCTAGGTTTGTCACCTGTTGCTGATATGACATTGGTGTCTGGTTGCAGATGAGGATGCAGTTGAGGTTGGTCTGGTTGGTAGGGCACAGCTCCAATAATTGTGGATAGATTAATAGAATTCTTGGCTTTGACCTTTAATATTTTTTCTTTTTTTAACAGACAAACATCTAGACTTGTCACTGTATTTTTACCTATGGTTACTAAGCATTATTGGTAATCTAAGGTAATAATAAGGTTTTAATTAATAATCAAACTGTTTTTTGTATAATTCTGCCTACTGTTTATTATTTTACACAACTTTAATCACTAGTACACCACTATCACATTATTGGGACCATTGTTAATAGATTAAACAGTCCCTTTATTAGATTTGTAATTTACAATGATGATGCCATTCCCTCACTGGCAAAAATAATTGCCTGCAGCTGGCATTTTGGCCCGGCTTTCTGTCTGGCCACTGGCTCAAGCTGGTGCTACTGCTGGCTGCCTGCACAAGCCTGGCGCTGGTCCTGGATGAGGCCACACCTGTCCCCTGGAGGCAGCTTCAGCCTGCTCTCCCAACAAAATTTTATGTGTTTACCACACATCAAGTCATAGCAGCATTGGGCCAATTGCTTAACTAGGAGGGCGCTCTACTGCTTGTTTATTTGTTGCTTTGTTTTACTTGCTTCTAGCAAACTGAGACCCCCAACAAAACCCTCTTTATGTGCTTGCAGGCTTGCTTTCACTGCAAATTTCTTTCCACTTTTTGGTCAGCTGTTGGCACTTGGTTTCAGTATTTGCCTATTTACCTTATTATGTTGGTTTGCAGTGGAGCATTTTTATTAAATTTGGCAATATTAAAATTTTAGCATTGCTCTCTTCTGTGACTTTAATTTTGCATACTTTTAACCATGTACTATTATTCAGTACTTGGTTTTGGCAGTGTGAAATTACAACATTTTGCCATAAAATATAATATTATTTGTCTGGGCTTGTCCTATCACCTGGTTTGACTTATTTCTTTCTTCTGATGATCTAATGCAATAACTGCCATTCAATGACCAAGTAGAATCTCAATGATCCACTTATGCTATTTGGCATTCTGAAAAATTGAAAAGAAAAAAGCTTCCCTATACAGTCTAGGTCCTGCATAGTCTTCTTAGCCAAGTTAAAGCTTGAATTTTAATTTTGGCATTTTGCTTTTATAAAGATGATAGCCAGTTTTACAGTCAGCATAACCAAGTTTGCATTTACCCTTGCTTTTAAGACCATTCTATTATAGTAGTTTTGTTGTGGTGTATTCTTAGTTTTTGTTTTATATAAAATTTGAGCTAATTTTGTATTCTGCTCTTGCTTTGTAATGGTTAGTGTTCTACTTGTCCCTATATCTTATCCTGTTTCTGCTACTTTATTTTAATTTTGGAAATCTTCCCAATTCTTCTATACTTTGCGACATACCCCCTTTATTTTGCTACTTACATTGGCAATTTTGCAACATCTCTTGCTTGGCAGTCCTGTTACCTGGCCAGTTTGGGTAGGTGTTGCACTTGTATGATAATCAATATAAATTAAATAAATAAAAATCAACTTTTAATTTTAGATTATGAATATGGCATTAAAAAAAGGAAATTTGACAATGCATAATGGCCAAAAAATTGTGATGCCATTTTTAATTTTAAAATGTCATGGCATAACTGACACAAAAAACCCAAAGGCTATCATAAAACTTAGCTAATACTAAAATACCAAAAGAGTAACATAGTTAGAAAGAGTAAATATTACTAGAAAATGCAGCATTTTTATGCTTAATGGCTGCTTTATTTCTAACTTTTTCCAAAAACGTAATGTTTAATCCTGATAAAAATTTTTTTTTTATTTGGCAAAATATTAGTAATTAGGGAAATGTTGACTTAAAATATATACACTTTGTGCTAGAAAAAACAGATACCCTCTCGCCCTGTCTCAATTTGCACACTTAAATTCAAGTGGTGGGCTGGCTTTTAGTGGATGGGGTGGGTGGATGGTGGGGTGACTGGCGGAGATGATTTTCACTTCTCCTTTGGTTTTTCCCTCTCTCACTTTGTTATTTACTTTGTTAGTCATGTGACCACGTGGTTGAAAAAATTTCCAAAAGGCTGCTATCTAAAAGGGGTATCCATTTTTTTGGTGCATAGTGTATATTTTCATACTGAAGTATTGAGCAGACCACAAATATTTATGAATTCTGGGAAACACATTAAAAGTACAATGCAAAAAATATTTACTCTATAATTAATTTGCATAGCTAAAATTAGCTGCATGGAATATTTAGTAACACTATTACATAGACAAAAATAAGACTAAACACAACTTTGGTTACTGGGTTTATTTTTTGCTGGGCACAGGATGCGAAATTGCATCAAAATTTTAATTAAAAAGTCTTAATGCGAAATTGCATCCTATATCAAATTTTCAAAGTCAAGATGCTATAGCATCCCTATACTATAGGGATATAGGCTGTAGGCTATAGCACAAAAAATAAACCCACTTTGGTTATAAATCTCTTTAGATGATACCTACGGACCTGTTTGGACCTATGGATTGTCTACTACCAGTTATGTTTTACTTTTAAAGAGATTATTTATTTACTTTTTTTTATTGTACTGTAGTTGCTAAGATCTAGTTTCGAAAAACCCAGCATCGAAAAAAATTTCAGATTAGTGCATAAAATAATGTAAAGAACATTTTTAAGGGCAAAATAAAAATTTTTTTGTGACCAATTTCAGCCCACTTTCGACAAACACGAAGTAGCCAATTCTGGCCCACTTATAATCTTTTTTGTCCCCATACTTCATACGTCATCTCAATTTTTCTACCCTGCGTTCTTCTGTTTGAAGTGTTTTGCTTTATTCTTTATCGTTCAATATTCTTTTATTTTTTGCCAGAATTTTTTACTGCAGTGAAAGGTCAATTTTTCAGACTCGAATTCTACCTTGCTTCATACGTGCCTAATAACAAAATAGAATGGCACAAATTGGTTTAGTCTTTTAGTCAGTTTGTCAACCAGCTATAATAAATAGAATCAAACCTAAACGTGATGTAATGATTTGACTAGACTGTTTTAACTCTGCCATAAAAGCTACAATTCTAAGGTTTATTTTTGTTAGATCAGGTCAGTTAGAGTCCAGCCGAATCATATTATATACATGTACTACCAAAACAAAAATTTCTGCATAAGTGAAACCTGCATTGGCCACTTCAATAAAGGATATTGGCTCAATTCCTTTAGACTTAAGTGTACATTTCACTATGCCTTTTGCATAGCGTTCCCTAGCAAGCCCCCATTAATTTCCCACTGCTAAGCCTAGCCCAAGCCACCTCACCTATATGTTTATTAAATTTATCCCAATTTTTTAGAGACTACATAATGGACTTTAACGGACAAATAGCTGCTGCTCTGTTTGACCTCATCCACCATGGAGCAATGGAAGCCCAAGACAACCCAACTGACAGTCCTCTGACATGACTTCGTCACCTGCAAAACAGGCAACCCCAACAGCCTGTCGATAATCTGGTCCCAGAGTTGGATAATTCGATGTACCAAGTTCTGGACCAGCTGAATCCAATCAGTTCCACTGAAGTGGCAGATAATGTACCTCAACTTTATGATTTATTTATCTTGGTGAATTCATAAATGTTAATGCATTTTTGTTTGTTACCTTTCTTTAATTCAGAAGGAAATTTGCTATCTACTAAAGATCTATCCATCAGAGATCATCCATGGATCAAAAGAAAATACACTGCATTTTATGCCTAGAATGAATTTTACGTCTTTGCTACGAAAATTTCTCAGGATACCATCAAATGCTAAATTCCAACGTGTTTGAAATGTACGCATATACATTTGAGTTGTCATATTCATTAAATAGAAGTATGGTTCAAGTAAGATTATTAAATAGATGGATGGATACATAGATAAATAAATAAATAGATAGATAGATAGATAGATAGATAGATAGATAGATAGAAAGATAGATAGATAGATAGATAGATAAAAAGATAGATAGATAGGTAGATAGATAGTGTGGAGCGCTGAGTTGGCTTGGGGTGGTGGGCGCCTACGTGCGTACACGCTAGTTGGAGTGGCGTGATTGGGGTGGGTGCAACCACCCCATTTGCTAACAGTTTTAAATATACTGGAGCCACTGCGCTCCAACCTTTACGTTCTGACTTATCCAAACTCACGTCTTACACTGGTGGCAGCAGTCTCAGCATGACTAAGCAAGAGCAAACCTCATTATTGCCACAAAAGTTCAGCCGTGATTCTAATGTTAGAATCTGGCTCAGCATGTTTGAGGACTTTGCTGATGACAGCGAATGGGACGATAAGAAGAAGGCAAAGAAGCTGAAGCTGTTGCTGACTGGAGAAGCGCAGATCTTTGTATGGGAGCTTCCTGACGCCAAGGAGAGCTACGCAGCGCTAAAACAAGAGCTGATTGAGCACTTCAGCAATAGCCTAAGCTGCTTCCGAGCCATGGAGGAATTTCAAGAGTGCAAGCGACAGCCAAATGAGTCCCTGAGGGAGCTGGCCTACCACCTCAAGCTGCTGCACCTACGTGCCTGACCTGACGATACCGTTGCCATCAGGGAGAGAGACGTCAAATTTCGTCTATTGCGTCTCCTCCCAGCACCTGAGCGGGACACTCTGCTGAAAGAAAAGGACGCAGACACGTGTTCGCTGACAGTCTTTGTGACATACCCCCTTTATTTTGCTACTTACATTGGCAATTTTGCAACATCTCTTGCTTGGCAGTCCTGTTACCTGGCCAGTTTGGGTAGGTGTTGCACTTGTATGATAATCAATATAAATTAAATAAATAAAAATCAACTTTTAATTTTAGATTATGAATATGGCATTAAAAAAAGGAAATTTGACAATGCATAATGGCCAAAAAATTGTGATGCCATTTTTAATTTTAAAATGTCATGGCATAACTGACACAAAAAACCCAAAGGCTATCATAAAACTTAGCTAATACTAAAATACCAAAAGAGTAACATAGTTAGAAAGAGTAAATATTACTAGAAAATGCAGCATTTTTATGCTTAATGGCTGCTTTATTTCTAACTTTTTCCAAAAACGTAATGTTTAATCCTGATAAAAATTTTTTTTTATTTGGCAAAATATTAGTAATTAGGGAAATGTTGACTTAAAATATATACACTTTGCGCTAGAAAAAACAGATACCCTCTCGCCCTGTCTCAATTTGCACACTTAAATTCAAGTGGTGGGCTGGCTTTTAGTGGATGGGGTGGGTGGATGGTGGGGTGACTGGCGGAGATGATTTTCACTTCTCCTTTGGTTTTTCCCTCTCTCACTTTGTTATTTACTTTGTTAGTCATGTGACCACGTGGTTGAAAAAATTTCCAAAAGGCTGCTATCTAAAAGGGGTATCCATTTTTTGGTGCATAGTGTATATTTTCATACTGAAGTATTGAGCAGACCACAAATATTTATGAATTCTGGGAAACACATTAAAAGTACAATGCAAAAAATATTTACTCTATAATTAATTTGCATAGCTAAAATTAGCTGCATGGAATATTTAGTAACACTATTACATAGACAAAAATAAGACTAAACACAACTTTGGTTACTGGGTTTATTTTTTGCTGGGCACAGGATGCGAAATTGCATCAAAATTTTAATTAAAAAGTCTTAATGCGAAATTGCATCCTATATCAAATTTTCAAAGTCAAGATGCTATAGCATCCCTATACTATAGGGATATAGGCTGTAGGCTATAGCACAAAAAAATAAACCCAGTTTGGTTATAAATCTCTTTAGATGATACCTACGGACCTGTTTGGACCTACGGATTCTCTCTCTAGCTAAGCTTGTGCTTAGCTATAGCGTATATATTTAATTACACACTTAATAACTTCTTTACTTATATTTACTAGACATATATTTCATGGGTTTCGTATATGTTTCGATTATATATTATTAACCTGGATTTTTCTATTTTTTCTGTCATTTTCGTGGAAATAGCTTGTTAAAAAGGTGCTACTTTGCCTACCCAGATATTCTTGCATTAAAATTCACCCACCCCAAAACGCTTCGTACCGTTTTAATGTAAATGAATGGGGATCTACTTTGTATTTCGAAGTTCTATAACTTTTTAAATAATACACCAAATCGAAAAAAATTTCAGATTAGTGCATAAAATAATGTAAAGAACATTTTTAAGGCAAAATAAAAATTTTTTTGTGACCAATTTTGGCCCACTTTCGACAAACACGAAGTAGCCAATTCTGGCCCACTTGTCCACTTTTTTGTCTCTATTGGCCCTTTATTTAATCTAATATTACTTTTTTATTATACTATGCTAGACCAAGTATAAGTACATGTGCAGTAGCATATGGTAGCATTCTTTCTGTACACTGAGTGGTCTCAAATTAGGGCTTTTTGATGGATTAGAGGGTCATGGCCTATCCCTATTTCACTCAGTCATATGACTAGGGTGGTCTGAGTATTTAGTCTGAGTACTTGGTCTCTGTAATCCAGGATGGAATTCTTGCAGAAAAATAGCAACGTGTTTTTGTGTTTCAACAGAAAAATAAGATAATGCGACAAATTTTCAGAAACAAATGCGCACAATACAAAGGGTCTTTGCGCATTTTGGTGCACAAGTGTGGTACACACAGGTTTTTAGGGCAAAATTGTCCGCGGGACCTTTTTTTTGGTCCTTGCAATTTTTGCCCCCAGTAAGTGCACAACTGTGCCACCTTCCTGAGTATGGATTGCGACAAATGAAAGTTAGCCTAACCCTATTATTTACCAAGTCTGCGCTGACAGCTGCAGTCACTGAGCGCTGTACAGTGGCTTCACAGATAGCGCTAATAGCTGCTAGAAGTGGCGCTGGAAGCGGCTCGCTTGAACACCTTGTCAAGCTAGTGCCTAAGGCAGCCTGCTGATGCTCTCGGCTCTTGAAGTCCTTGCAGAGGCTGACGAGGCTTGACTCCTTGAAGGTGCAGCTCGACAACTCTGCAGCTCTGCAATGAGACAGCTCTCGACTCGAGGACAACTATGACTCTTCTCCTCTCAGGCAACTCGAAGACCCCGGAGCGAAGTGATCGTTTGAAGTCTGCTCGATGACTACAAGTCTGCTCTGAATTCAGCTCAGAGCAATCATATTAATAAGGTGCGATGGGGAGATGACCGGGGAATACGAGGAATTTCCTTGTATTGCCCGTGCATGGTGGGGTCCTATTGTGCATTAAAGTGCAGTTAGTAAAAATGTCTTAGTGTGCTGGTACTCACAACTAAGACACTAGTGAAAAATTAATAAGAACTTGCCTGCGCGCCACCAGTGACGATTGTGCACTGGGCTGCACAGGGAGAGAAAAGTTAATGTGCGCTCTCAACAGAGGAGAGGGGTCCTGTAGCTATTTTTAGCTACATGACACTGCTTGTGCGCGCGCGAGAGGACAGGGGGAGGCCGGGTGGAAGGGTCTGCGAGTAAAGGCGGAGGCAGCCAATACTGCAGAGGAGTGTACTCAGTCTGTACACTCAGGAGAGGGAGGTAGGCACTCACTAGCGCCAAGTGGCAGCTAGCAGTCATCCCTAAGCTAATCTACCTACAGGCCTAATCCTATCCTAATCTAAGCGCCAGAGGCGGCTGGGGAACCCTATTCTAAAGTAGTGCAAGATGTGATTCTAAAGTAGTCACATCACAGTTAGAATACACAGTGAGATGTGTATTCTAAAGTAGTGCAAGATAGCTTTGCAGCATAAGGCTGCGGCCACATCAGCATCATGTTCTTAATTTTAGGATGCGATTTCAGGGTTTAGGATGCAATTTTTGAAAAGACTTATTAAAGAGGTCTTTTATTGTGAAGAATTAAAAATCAGGATGCGAAATTGCATCCTATATCAAATTTCAGGATGCGATTTTCAAAGTCAAGATGCTATAGCATCCCTATAGCACAAAAAATAAACCCAGGCTGGAAATATGAAAAAGCTGTAACAGAATAGCTGGTAAAGTCTTGTTGTGAAATAAGCTATTTAATTTGCAAAAAAACTGCAAAATCATGCTGCGCCTCCTGACTTTTATATTTATAAAGTTCAATAACTAACTGAGGGTGAGGGAGCACCTACATATATTGCACAGAGAGACTAATAGAGAGGTCAGAGAGTGAGAGAGATAACACAGTCGGTAGGGGTGCAGGCAACTCAAAAAATAAATCAATAAAGTTATAGCCAGCTCATATGTGCAGACCTAGGGGTGGGGCAAAACATAAAAAAGACTTTCAATTCAGAAATAATCAATTAACCAAGGGTAGGATTTTCTGAACACTCCCCCAAAAGACTGAGGTCTTAAGCAAGGTAAAATTACCATAGACAAAGTAAAAATTATTGAGAAGGGAAAAAGTTAAATAGGCAGCATTAATAAGCCAGAATATGGAATCTATATCCAAAATTGTGAGATGCAATTCACATTTTTAAAACATCATTGAAAATGAGCGCTCTCGCAAGTAGCAATTAGCTCATGAGAAGATTGAATATATAAATGCCAAAATTAAATAATCGATGATTAGGAACATCTAGTGATAGGAAAAAAAGTTAAGGAAAATTTTTGACTTGAAAATAGGAAAAAACACTGAAAAACTTAATAATTCCGCAGAAAAAACAAAAAAATAATTAAGTTTTCTCAAGCAGAACGAGAGCTTGAACGGGTCGCCTGAGATGCTCCCATCACTGGGCATCTCTTATTCCGGCCACCCTCAGAATAGCAGAACAAACGACACTGTCCTGACTAGGCTTCACCTCTTCAATCACACCCAGTTTCCACTTCATCCTTGGCTGATAGGCCTCGCCCAAGATCAAAACCACCTCAACCTTTGGCATTCGACCTTGAGGATAGTGCTTCACTGCTTTTTCCCACAGAGCCTCCAGGTAGGAGGTCTGCCACTGATCCCAAAACCAGTTTAAAGCGGCATGCAGCATCTTAAAGCGTTGTGGCAAGGGAATCACTTCAGACTCCAGACGCATTAGTGAGTTTCTGTTGGCTCTCGCATGAGACGAGCTGCCGTGATGAAATGCGATGGAGTGATTATCTCCATGGTCTCACCTGATAAGGCACACAGAAGCAGATGACAAATTACCATGGCCTCAACTTCCAGCACAAGTGTTAGCAACTGATCGAAGGGACCACTATAGGAAAAGATAAATTCGGGTTTACGTGACATGCACAAGGCGGGCTAGACTTATATTGTTTCGGCCACCGTCGAACCCAGATTTTACTCGTTACCACATTCGTTTACAGCGCGCCTCAGCTTACCTCGAGGTTTAGTTACCAATGAGACCAGGGCTGGCTTTAAGTTCGACTCACCAATTGGTAATCTGATGTCTCTAACCATATCTATCTTTGGGAAAAGCAACCAACCATAGCGGCTACATCTTCCCTTAGACAAACCGGTCTTGACCCACTATAGAGCCCCACTAGATCTGGTGCTGCCATTGTGGTTTTAGTCCCCAACCAAATTTGACTTTGAGAAAAGCACCCGACCATAGCAGACGCATCTTCCCTTAGAAAAATCCGCTCGGGCCTTGACCTGGCCGCTCGATGTAGATCCGGATATAGGTCGTGCTTCCTGGAAGAGAAAAACCCACTTACTCACCTGTTGCCTCTGGTTCGCCTCGCGCCGTCTGGGTCACTGGTCACCTTTCGGGATCGCAGCTAGTTCGGTAACCCAACAAAGCGGGCTGTTCGCAGCTTCACAACGCTCATTCGCGCGGCCATTATCGGCTGAATAAGCGATACAGCCGGATGCTACCCTCGAGCGCTCGGATCACCAGAAGCCAACGCAAAGCGGGTCGATCAATACCCAACGCCCTTAATGCGCTGATGGAGGACTCGCACAGCAAGCCTCGGGTCTCGACCGCAAAACCGAAAAACTTTTCGCAAACGCTACACTGCTGCTCGATCAGTTTTTTCCAACCTGTATTTTTCCACATTTTCCTTGTTCACTTTGGTCAATGTGCCACGGCCCGATTCCCAGACCACCGCTACGTCAATTACGACTGCACGGTGGCCCTTAAGTGCCATGATATCAGGCAGCAGTTCCTGTGGCTGTGTGCCACCCGTTGAGAGGTAAGTGTTTTTCTCTCTCAAGGGTCCATCCATCGGCTTCTGCCTTTTCTATGATCAAATCAACAATTTAGTTATGCCGTGAGCAGCGCGCCTCCGCGAACCTCTCGCACATTTGAAGAATATGGCAGAGTGTCTCAGGCGTCGCACCCATGTCGACACCAGATGTTCTGGTCACCCTGCCGGGCCCTTAAGGGTGCCTCAGCCATGCGTTCGATGCCGTGCCATATTCGACACCTTCGACACCATATCCCTGTAGCGAGTAGTGCCAATCTGTCGTTCCTTTGTATACTCTCTCGGCCAACCATATCGATTTGGAGCAGCCTAGTGAGTTTGCTGAGAGTGCTATTAATGAAGGCGGTCCCGTTATCGGATACCAATTGTTCCATGGCCCCGTACCTGGTTTCAACGCCTACATCCGTGACTGGAACGACTTCAGTGAACCAAGTGAATCGATCTACCATAACTGTGATAATCCGAGATGCTCGAAATTTAACCTATTATAAACAATATTTAACATTCTTCTTGCTTATATTGTTAATTTTTCTCATCTCTGTAACAAATTCTACTAGCTCATTCGTTAAAGTTTGTCAGGGTGCTCCAAAAATGGAGCAAGCCAAGCAAGTGCTTGCCAAATCACTGGCTAAATACACAGAAGCTTATCTCCTACTCAATTCCACGCATATGAAGCATCAGACTCCTGAAACAATGTCAGCTTACCTCAGCTATGCAGCCTCTCTACAGGAGGTAGAGGTAGTTTGCTACAGGAGGTCAGTTAGATAGTTTGCGTCATAATTTGGGCGGAGAGAGTGCCGCGATTAAGTCGGCTACTATTGAGGGGTCTGATTTTTTCAATATTGAAGTGGCGTACTGGCTTGGATAAAAATTCAATTGATGAATTTGGCAGGCCTCTCAGTGTAGGCGGAGAAGAATGTACTCACTGAGGTGGTTAGATACAATGCGTAAAATGGGCTGGGGAGAGTTGACTGGGTTAAAAATTCAACTGATCAATTTGGTAAGCCTCTGTGTCTCAGTATAACTGACGGTGGCTTCCGATGAGCTATCATCGCCAAAAAGCTGCCTCAAAGAGTTGTGGCACTGTTTATACGTTAGACCATTTTTAAGTCGTAAAACATCATAGGTCAAAAACCTGTCTTGGATAGGTGTTCAGAATTAATAGCAACTAGCTATCGATGCTTTGCCATATGTGTTATTATTTTTTGTACAATCATTAAAGATGTACTTGATTGTACACATGAAGTTTCGTAGCTCTAGGTCACGTGGTTTGGTCGTGACTAAAAACTTGCATGACTAAACTCAGCATGCCCCTCGTATATCTGTATTTACCTAGCAATATTTATGTAAATTTGTATATCCAAAATTGATTAATGTCAACTATGGTTTGCAGCTTCCTTCAAAAAAACAAGTATTTTAGCTAGACTATAAAATAATTTTTTCTGGTATAAAGGCTAACTTAATCACTATTTGTAAAACCAGGGAACAAACTCTTGGTTAGGGAAAAATTGTTATCAAGTGCTAGAAAAACATCCCACAGCAAAAACTGTTTTGTATTTAATGTATTGTATTGAAGTGTCACAAGGCAAACCAATTGCTTGCATGCTATTGAATGAACTGCAGCTCCAGTCCCTGTCCAATTTCAGGCCTCAAGCGCAGAGAGCCAGCCAGCCAAGTCGGAATTCGCTGACGCCGAAGATGGCGCAGCCAACGCCGCCGCAGCCCCTCCAGCCAATGCGGGGCCACCCCAGGCTGACTGGTAAGTTGAAAGAAACAGATAGTTTAATTGCAACGGATGTTTCTGTGATTACTAACACTGAGCAGACAATCAAAGGAGTGAATAATTTAACTGACACTTTAGATTCAGTTAGCAATGACAAAGCAGCTGATCAAGCCACTTTGTGCACTGTTCGCGATAAACTTTGCGATTAACTCTCTGAAGCTGCTGTTAGCAATCCTGTTCCAACTGTTGAGAATAATAAACATGATAATTTGCATGACTGTAAATATACAGATAAGACAATTTGACTACTTTAAATTTCTTTCTAATGGCATATCTGTCTTTTACTATAATGAAAATAATCTGCTGCATTTGGAAAATTTTTTTCCAAAAAGGGGCCTATAATTATACGCTTTCTATCATAACTCTGTCTAATATAGAGATTGCCCCCCGAGGTAGGCAAGTCTCTTCTATAAGATGGGCGAATACTTGCTAAACAATTCGTGTATGTTTATCTCTGTCTCATATCGGGATTGCTTCGCGAAGTAAGCAGATCCATCGCTTAAATTTAACATACCTGCGTAAAATACCATTCGGTTGCCATGGATAGTCGCCAGCCACATTGATCTGAATGAAAGCTAGCCACATTTGCTGTATGAATGCTGAGTCAGCTAGCACGCATGCGCCCGTGGTCTCTTGTTTAGTCTGATATAGACAGGGTTTTGCCCAGCCAAGAGTCTCGCATTTTAACCCACTTTGTTTTCGTCTATCCAGGCCTGCCTGTCTGTCTGGGTCGTAGAGCCATCCAATGAGACGCGGGCTCGCGTGCACACATCACTCGTCCAATCCTTCCATTTTATTGACTGCCTTGGCTCGTCTGGCTTTCAATTCGTCCCTTTCTATCTAACTTTCTAAAGTTGTTTACGTCGTACAAAGCCTTTCTAAAAGGCTGCTTTCTAAGAGGGGTACCAGGTTTTTGGCAGACAGTGTATAGGGCAGTGTTTACGCTGGAACTTAGTCAAGAAGCCTTCACTAAGATAATTAATGCAATTATGGCGTTTAACATTGCTTGTCTATCCTGTACGATACGTGTTCCAGCACCTGGTTTTTGTCCGTCTTCGTCCTCATCGCTCATCATGTCTCTGTTCCTTGACATCACCGTCTTAGTGCCTATCCATCTCCTGGCTGCATCAGTCACAATTCGGCGGATACCCCTTTCCACCTCCGACACACTGCTGCAATCCACCGCCATGGTGCTACAGGCTCTCTCTATGTCCTCCCTGAATTCTGGCCATCTCGCCTTCTTCCAGTTCCATCGCACCAGCTTGCGTGCCTTCTCCCTTCTTCCTCCTATCCCGGTACAGAACATGATTGGTAGGTGGTCTGAACTCAATCTGTTCAGCGTTCTCCAGGACCATTCCTGCTCCTTGCTGGCATGGCAGAACGTTACATCCGGTGTAGATTTCGTCCCCGCGCTGACTCTCGTAACCGCTCCATCGTTCAGGCAGATCATGTTGTTGTCGTCGGCCCAGTCTTGCAGCGTTTCTCCGCGCTTGCACTCTCCCACGTAGTTATCCCAGGCTTCGCTGTGTGCGTTCATGTCGCCCGCCACAATCCAATCCTCCTCCGCCTGCAGCTTACGCATCTCTACCTCCGGGTCCGCTCCTCCTCCCGGTGGAAAGTAGCAGTTCATCACCTTAAGCCACGGGCCTCCTTCTGCACTTCCACCGCCATGCTTTCGAGGCCACCCTCCTCCTCTGTCAGAGCGGTCGCTTTTTTCCTGAAGTGCACCCAGCTGCTCACCAAAACCGCCAGCCCGCCGCCCCTCGATTTCCAGCTGCCGTCTCCTCTTCTCCTGTCCCTTCTGAGCAGCGTGGCACTATCGGGTACGCATCTTCCGCTCTCATTTTGGTTTCTTGCAGCAATGCCAAGTCCACCTCCTCCTCCTCCAACAGCTTCCTCAGCTCTGGCAGCTTCGCTTCCCGGTGATCGCAGTTCCACTGGAGTATTCTCCATCGCACCTTCTCCTCCCGACTTTCACTCTCCTCGGGCTTCTTGCCCTGCTTTTCCTCGTAGACCCTCCTCACCAACTCTCCTTCGAACCTAAGACACTGCTGGCATTTCCATCCACCTCTGGTCTTCCAGTGATCCAGTTGCTTTCTGCTGTGTTCGCCGGTGCAGCACCAATGGACTCTTTTCTGGCACCGGGCACATGCCGCCCCCACTCCTCTCCTGCAGTACCTCTGGCATTCGGCGCATCTGACCGGCTCCTTTTCCACCATCTCCTTGCTGGCTTCTTCGTTCCTTCCTTCGCACTCCTTGCATCTCCAGTGTGCTCCTTGGTCCTGCCTCCATCTGGTGAGGCCTGTGCATTTTTTGTGTGCCTTCCTTCCGCAGAACGCACATCCCGCTCCTGCGTAGTCTGCTCTCATAGTTTTCTGGCATTCAACGCAGCATGCCTTCTCCTGCTTCATTCCTCCCTACAACGTGCCGTGCCTCTTCCCTTCGAGCAGGGTGGGTCGGATCCTGATGGCTGCTTCTTCTTCTTTCTCCACTGCCTCCCCTTCTTGGTCTGCCTCGGCTTCTTCATCTTCACACCGGTGGTCTGGTCTCCTGCCTCCGAATTCTGTTGCTCATCAACACAAAACTCTGTGCAACATAAGTCAACATTGTCAACATTGCTGCAATATAGCTTTGCAGAGCGGGGTGCAGATCTCCAATTAGTGCCCTTAGCAGAGTCCCTGATTCGGCTAGTTTCGCTCCGCTGCTAGTGCAAAGATCCCGGAACCATCGGGTGGGACCCCTGTCTCGTTAGGCTGGCTTTTGGCGTACCCAGTCACAAGGGGTAATGGCGGCCTCCGATGTACTTTTACTGTCTCGGAGTACCTTTTATACACCTGTACTGCAGGAGGGGTGGATGTAGGCCTAGCCGTCGTGCCAACGTTACCAAAGTTCATCTCAGGGCGGAGACACTGTAGCCAGAGGCCTGTGGGTCAGCTTAGGATCAACAGGCAGCCCGTAGCTGACTTCGACTTGTTTGGAAACTCCCCTCAGTTCTCTTCTCCCACAACGGGGCGGAGTGGAAGAACGGCCGAATACTACATTATATTTTTAAAAGATGTTAGAAGCCTTAAGCACAATGATTGGTAGCTACCTTTTATGCTATGCATCTTTTAATAGAATAGCTTAAATTTAATTTATATGGTATTATTTTCCTTAACTGTAACAAAATATTAACTGTTTAAGCTTTAATTATGGTACTGTATTATTCTATTTACGAATAAAGCGTTGAAGAATTTAATCACGGTTCTTTTGATTTGATTACAAATGAAGAATTAAAAGAGTTTCTGACATATTTTTTATTTGGAAAACTCGGCTTCTTTTACTGGTGAAAGATCACGTCTTGTAAGTGCTTTTAATACATAAAATTCCCCAAATTAAGCACAAAGATGCTACAAGACAATTGAAAACTGGGTTCGCGCAACTAAGGAGCATCATTTGTTTCAAAAAGCTCGACGAAGCTATCCAAGACCGAAAATTAGTGTTCGGCCTGTCGCTAAGTTTCAATTTCAAACTGATTTAGCAGATTTGCCGCTATACAAGTCCGACAATCGTGGATATCGGTACATCCTCGTACTTATTGATTTTTTACACGAAGTGTACGTCTACGAGCATTGCAAACAAAAAAACTGATGAAGTCGAGTACTTCGAGAGATATTTCAAAGTGGCTTCAAACCAGTTTACTTACAAGGCGATGCTGGATTTGAGTTTCTTGGAAGACCTACTCAAGAAATTTTGAAGCAAGAAGGATTCCATTCCAAGTGTCCATCGTGTGCACCTAACAGCGTACTTTGTTGTTGTTTGTTATTGTTGTTCTTGTTGCACCTAACGAATCCACCAATGTATAAATTGACTGACCCTGATGATAATGACAATGTTTGAAGGGGAGGTTTAACGAAGCAGAGCTACTACTACTGAGTGATACTGATGAAACAATGGTAAAGATTGAGAAGGTTCTCGAAACTGATCGAACAGAAACTGGTACAAAATTGAATTGAAAAGCATTCCCGCATCACGAAGTCAATGGCTAAGAGTAAAATATCTTGATGCCAAGACTGCTAGATTGTTTGCTCGTGTCTATAAGTAAAAAACTATCACGACAGAGTAAAAGAGAGATGGATCCTTTTTACCTTCTATTCTGCACCGAATAACACAGCTGGACTTCGAGGCGGAGGATCAGCTATACCAGTCTACGAAGGCTATGGTTTTTTATCGAACTTGACTGATAGGTTGCTTTTTCCAGTGCTGCGGAACGCTAAGAAAGATCTTTTGGATCGAAGTTTAGAGTAACTAAAGAAAGGAGCTAGCAAATTTGGTTGAGGAAAGAAACGAAACTGGAGAATGCTAGAAGAGGATGGTATGCCGTCGCAGCCACCAAAAATGCGTCCTAGAAAAATGACTGGAAAAGGTATAAGCATTAGACGAAAACAATGAAAACCAAAATCTAAGCGAAAACATCGCGTGCGAAAACTGAGACGCAAAGGGACAAAGAGAAGAAAGGTACGAGCAACTGCCAGTAAAAAACTGTTTAGCCAATTTCAAAAGTAAAAAATGAACCAGCTGCTTGGTCCTGACATTGCTACATTAGCTCAAAAGTGAGCTAAGCATTTTTGATCAGAGTCCTGTTTAATTTAGTGTTTTGAAAAACCGCTACACAGACATCCAACCGCAGCACGGACTGACAAAAGGCTCGCTGGTGCAATCTCAAATCAAATTTGAGATTGCACCAGCTGGAGACTTGTATTTGGAATTGCAAAAAACTTTTCTTACGGTAAAATTCAGCATCAGTGACACTGATGGTATTCTCTTGATTCTGCAAAAATATTTGCGTGTCTGAATAACTTAGTAATTAGAAAAACTATTTAAGGTCGTTCAATTTACAATAGGAGACACTGTTGTTGAATGTAAAAGCTTTATGTATCCCTACAAAGCTTTGCTTCTCACTCAGCTGGAATACGGGCACACTGCTTAAAAAGCCGGACTAATGCTATGGGGTTCAGGATACGGTAGGAAAGATGAACTCGACGAGCGAAAATGAAGGTCGCAAAAAGAGGAATGCATTGATTGCAGTCCATCGGCACTGTCTCTGGTCCGCTTTTTCTAGATTTATTTAGACAGCTGCGGTATTAGCTTTCGAAAACACCACTGAGAATTAAACTGATACCAGTAAAAAGCAAATTTGTTCGCAGCAGATCACCAGTTGGAGCATGTGATGCATTGAAAGACTATGAAATAATTTTTTGCAGACAGAATTGTGCTTGCGACTGCTGCAACCATCTCCAAGTGTCATTAATGCTCATGCTCACGGGTTAAAAAGTCACAATGCCCTGTATCCACATCGAAGCCTAAGCCACGGCTACTCAATTTTCGCCTTTAGTCTAGGATCTGAACAAGGCGTTGGAAATGGCGCGCAAATGTAGTAGGAAAGAAACGTAAAAGTTAAGCTGATATTAATTAAACTCGGCAACTAGTACTGTGTACAACGTCATCTTCGGAGGCATTTTTGACAAGCAACTGCAGCTGACTGAGCTTCAAGACGTTGTGCCAGGGACTGTATGGAAGTGATTGACTCTATTTTGATGCAAGGTGTTACTAATCGCTTCCTTCGCTATGTTTTGCAAAAAATGTGCTCGTACTTTATTCATGCCGTTTTTTAGATGTTATCCCGCAAGATTTTTTTAGACAAACTGAAACGTCTACCACATTATGGTTTAGACTATTTTTTAATGGTCAATACTAATACTTTAAATCGACTCGGTAAACATTGGGTTTTTGTTTGGGTGTCTGCTCATCAACCTCAGCTCGTCGAGGTAAACGAGTAGGTGACTATTTTGACCCACTTGGCTTAAACCCAATACATAAAGTAGCTCGATCGTTAGGAGTTAAGTGCGGCAGTGCAAAGAATTGGACCTATGCACGTTTTGCTACTCAAGATCCTCAAAGTGGTCATTGCGGTCTGTGGGTCATTTTTTATATATTTTATAAACTTAAAACTCGGAAGACTTTGCATTCATTTCTTTGCCATATTGCTTAACAAATTTTTTACGTAGAAATTAGTTTAGAAAAGCCTATCTCAAGTTGCGAAAATTTGGTTTACGAATTCTACCGCAATATTTTTAGACTGGACTTGTAAAGTAAACAGGTACATTATTTAGTTGCATATAAAACTCAGAATTTTTGCAAAATATTTTTTACCTTAGGTCTTCTGCAAAAATTTACTCAAAAAAATCAAGAAAAATTTTTTCAAAGTCTACCTTTCAAACTGCGCGGGACTTGCTATGCATTTTGGCATAAGAAAACCACGCATGTGTCAGATGCAAGATTTTCCGTCGTGCCGATTTGGTAGGAAAAAAGTGACTGAATTTTTGTATACTACTTCCTCATCGGGAAATCTGGTCGGCCCCTGGCGACTTATTGGAAAATGAAAAATTTCCAAGCATCGGGAAATCTAGTCCGATCCCTACGACTTCATGGGGAATGCTGCAGTTTCCAGGCAAATCGTCGGGAAATTTTCTAACTTTCAGACCAGTTCATGCGGAAATTTAGACGTTTCCATGCAACGGGAAATCTGTTCGGATCGCGAAAATGAAAAATTTCCAAAGCATCGGGCAATCTAGTCCGATCCTGACTTTTACATTCGTAAATTCATAATTTCTATATTTGTTTTTCCCGATTGTTCGTCCGGAAATCTGCAACATTCCGTAACACTTCGTCGGGAAATAATAAATTACGGAAATGGGCGAATTTCCCAACGAGGTCAAAAATTTTCTGACCAAATTTCCAGACGAAAGTTTCACAGGGTAGCTATTGAAAAAATGGAAGTGTGTTGTTTAATTATAGCTTTTTGCATTCTATTTGTGACAGCGGGCTTTTAAATTGGACATAGGCTGCCGCAGGCGTCATTCGTCTAATGCTTGCTGTCAGGCGTTCATGCATTGACGGGCAATCAATTGGGGACAGCGGGCTTTCTATTTGGGACAGAAATCAACCGTTAATTGGAATAACGCAAGAACTGATGACATACATGATTAAGCAAAGGTAGATAAACAAACAATGAGCAAATAATTATTTATTAAAAATTCAATTAAAAGAGCTAAGGGGCTGAAATGCAGGCGCGGGATGAAAATAGAAAAATAGGCCAGACTGGCAAAAAAAAAACAATCGATTGGCGCGGCGGTATTTAGGAGTTGAAAAGAGGGATCCTAGGAAACACACACAAGAGGCCCTACACACCGTTGTTGACCCTCCTGTTTCCAGTCCGGCCTCAGAAAGTCGGGCGGGATAGATGGCACTCGTCCGGTCATTAGGTTTGTCACCGGGAGGGCAAAGAGCCGGGACCAGGTGCGGCTGGGCTGTGCCGGCGACTTCGTCCCGGGCGTTCTGGATGCCGAGGTCTACAGCCGATTGACGCTCCTGATCTGTCAGTCCGCGTGCCTCGATAAGATCACGTAGGCCTGGGAACGGCAGTTGGTGGCCAGGATGGTGGCCAGGTTATGGCCAGCTCGGAGGACGAGCTGGGCCCGGCGTAGCGCAATATTATATTTATAAATGAGTTTGAAATCGTAGTGAACCCCCCACCCGCACGAGGGCGCAACACATCTGTACATTTATCTTAGGAGTGCACGAACTGCATTCAAAGTGGCCCGAACTGATGTGCGTGTCTTCAGCGACGTCAAGACAATTATCAGGAGTCTCAAAGGCGCTGTTTTCGCGTTCAGGCATTCCGAAAGGAATCACCACGGACGACGGACCGCAGTTCGTGTCCTAGAAGTAAGACAACTTTCTGAAGGCATAAGGGAGTTTACTTACTTACTACTACTTACTACTGACGGGGGGCTAGTCGCCGCGAATAGGCCGCGAGGCCCCTCTCACAACCCCAAGGTAAAAGAAAAAGAAATTAGCCTTGGGGGTGCGACCACCCCACGTCAGCAGCAGGCAGGTTCTCCAGGGGGGCATCAGCGACCTTCATCCGACCAGTGTCCTTGACGAAGGCGCGAAGATCACGGATCGAGTCCGGGGTTGTCAGCTCGTCCATCCTTTGCGGGAATCCGAGGTAACGCTTGCGTGCCGACTGGAAGTGCGGGCAGAATGTCACGTAGTGCGCGGCGTCCTCCTCGCCTATACCGCAAAAGGGGCAGGTGGGCGAGCAACCATTTTGCAGGGATTTGTGTCTCTGAAAGAAGCCATGGCCAGTAATGACCATACACATCTCTCTGAGGTCAGTTCTATTGAGAGAAATCAGATAGTCAGAGACTTTCCGGTTGATGTTAGGCATGTGTTGGTGTCTGAGCCAAGCGTCAATGGCCCGGGTGATGGTAGACTTGGGCATGGGGGGCCTCACCACACGGTGCGCGCCGTCCGGTTTGCTACCGTCCTTGGCGAGCTGGTCAACCAGCTCGTTGCCAAAGATGTTGCTGTGGCCTGGTGTCCAGATGATACTGACCCTGTTCAGGATCGCTAGATTCTGTAGGCTTTTGAAACAGTCAGAAGTAGTCCTGGTGCTGAGCTTGTTGGCCGACAGGGCTTTGATAGCAGCTTGACTATCGGTGTAGAAGCTGATGTTGAAGTTGCTCACGTTGGCGTTGGTGAGGTGCGTAGCGCATTGGCTAATAGCAATGGTTTCAGCTTGAAAAACAGAGGTGTTCTCACCGAGGTGCAGGCTCTCCTGAAGGAGCACCTTACCCTCATGGAAGATTGCGATTCCGGCCCCAGCCAGGCCGTGGCACAGCGAGCCATCGGTGAAGCAGTGGATGCCCTGGCTGCGCCGATTGACACCCACGTCCTGGGGGTGGCTACCACGATCAGGGATGACAAAGCGGTAACCCCGCCTGAGGTTTAAGGTGGGCGGCTGGTGGTCCACGTCGCTGGGGTCCAGGTGAAGCTGAGAGAGTCCGCGGCGGACGTAGTCAACATGTGGAATGAGAGTTTTCTCAGGCATGAAGCCCGAGGTGGTATTTTTAAAAAATTTGTCGTATAGAAGACGGGAAAGGCATTTCATAGCCTCCGCTTTAATAAACAAATGCAGCGGGGGTAGATTAAGAATGGTGTTGAGCCCCTCGTAAGGGGTGGAAGGATACGCACCAGTAATGGCACGACAAAAGGTACCTTGCAGTTGGAGGAGCCGGTCGCAGGCGGTCTTCAGTTCCAGAACACTGGACCAGATGAGGCTCCAATACGCGATGCTGGGCCTGATGATGCCGGTGTAGATCCAGCGCACTGTCTTGGGGGAAAGACCCCAGGTGGGGCCAATGGCCCGCTTCACCTGGGCGAAGCATCGCCTGGCGCGTCTGATGACGTAGTCGAGGTGCTTTGTCCAGCGCAAGTCATGCGTCAGCGTCACACCTAGATACTTAGTCTCTTTCACGAAGGGGATGTTCTTACCATAGACAGTGAGGTTACGCATGCCCCACTTACGTTTTCGCGTGAAGACGATGGCCACGGTTTTGGCAACGCTGATAGTGAGACCGTGCTTGGTGGCCCAAGCTTCGGCCTTGTTGGCAAACTGCTGCATAAGATTTTGCAGCGTGCTGGTGTCGGGTCCACTGACCACGGCCGCGACATCGTCAGCATAACCCACACGGATAATGCTGCTGGGAATGTTGGCAGTCAGGAGCTCGTCCATAACGAGGTTCCAGAGAAGGGGCGTAAGCACCCCTCCTTGAGCTCCGCCTTTAGTTACTAAGCGGGTGCAGGTAGCATTCATGAGGGTGGAAGTGACCCATCTGTTACGGATCATGTAGTCAATCCAGCGGACAATGCTGGGTCTGACTTTCTTCTGAAAGAGGGAATCTCTGAAGGAGCAGAATTTAACATTGTCAAAAGCTCCTTCAATGTCGCAGAAGAGCCCGCAGGCAAACTGCTTGCTCAGGATGGCTTTATCGATAGCAGAGGTAATAATATGAAGCGCGTGCTCAGTAGTTTTGCCAGGCTGAAAAGCAAACTGGTACTTACTGACAGGATCAGTGCGCAAATCGCAGTCTCGCAGTCTCCACAGGATAAGTCTCCCCATCAGCTTGACGCAGAAGGAGGTGAGGCTGATGGGACGAAAGGATTTCACATTGGTGTAGTCTCCCTTAGCAGGCTTAGGGATAAAGATCACCCTGGCCGTCCTCCAGATGGCGGGAATGAAGCCCGTGGTGAAACAGTCCGTGAGCAAATTCGAGAGGGTCTCCGCGAATTTCCTGAGCTTGAGCGCTTCCTGCAGAGTGCAGGGAGCGATATTATCAGGTCCAGGAGCCTTGAAGGGCTTGAAGGAGCTGGCCGCCAGGCTAAGCAGGCTAGGGGTGGTCCACTGTTGAAAAAGGGCGCGATCACATGGTCTATGATCAGCAGCGATGTACTCGGGGTGCTCCTCTGTGGGGAAGCACGTAGAGAAAAGTAGCTTGAGAGAATCATCGGCAGACTTGGCGTAGTTACCATCGGAGTGCAGAAGGGAGTTGCACTGAGCGAGGTTGTCCTGCTTGAGTGATCTGACGAGTCTCGCCGTGGGATGCTGGCCTTCCAGGCTGGCACAGAAGGTTCTCCAGGTATTCTTTTTCGCCTTCCTTATGTTACTCTTGTAGCAACGCAGGGCCGTGTGGTAGTTCTCCCAGTCATCAGGAGTGTTGTTGCTGTAGGCTATTCGCTGTAGCCTCCGGGTGGATTTCTTCATCCGAGTAAGTTCAGGGTTCCACCAGGGAGAATATTTTTTCCTGCTTTTACACAGAGGGGTGTTGGCGCGTGTGGCGGTATTAAGCATATCAACCAGCAGATTACAGCGGTGCTCGATGCTGCTGATCTCCTCCTCGCCTTGCATGTCAGCGAGAGAGCTGTCAAGGAGGTTGCTCAGGTCTCTCCTGAACCCGTCCCAGTTGGTCTTCTTCAGGTTCAGCCGGTCCGACTGCTTCGGCTGGGTACCAGAGGTGGAAACGCTGTACTGAATGAAAAAGTGGTCAGACAGCGAGGGAATGTCATCTCTGACACACCAGTTCTGGACATGATTAAAAGCTTGGTTCGAGGCCAGAGTGAGGTCAATGACCTCCTTTCTGGCCGAGTTAGCAAAAGTAGGCTTGTTACCCCTGTTGCAAATATGCAGAGCAGAGGTGTTGATGAAGTCGATGAGCAGGTCTCCCCTCATGTTGGTATCGCTGCTGGCCCAAGCAGCGTTGTGTGCGTTGGCATCACAGCCGATGATGAGCTTCCTGTTTTCAAGGTTGCAGAAGTCCACCAACTCCTGGAGTAGTGGAGTAGGGATCTCCTCCTGGAAATCCAGGTAGGCAGAAGTAAAAATCAGCTCGTTAAGGATAAAAGTACACATATCTTTGACCGGTAGGTTATTCCTTACCAGAGCAATCGCCCTCGGAGTATCACCAGTGGGTAGATGCAGGGTTTGAAAACCGCCAGGCAAAAGGGCGGGTTTGTGTCTGTGCGTGTACGGCTCCTGAATGAGATAAATATCGACACTTCTGCCATCAAGGGTGTCGGTGAGGCTGGTGGAGGCAGCGATGGCATGATGCAGGTTAATCTGAACAACGTTCAGGTTGGACACGCAGCCGTTCGCCAAGGGCGGATAACAGTTTAGGTTGCGTGTGGAAGGATCATCATTGGACCTTCCGGTCCTCAGACGGTCACGCCTCATCATGATTCAGAGTGCGTGAGTGAGAACGAGCCTAGGCAGCGTTCTCCGAGCCATCCGAGCTCACGGACTCACCTCGTTGGAGTCCTTGTCCGCCACCGGTGCGCTTGCGCCTGGCCAAGAGATGGAAGACGACCTTCCAGGCTCCGATGTAGGCGGCAAACTCGCTCATTTGCAGGGCGGCTTCCCACTCTGCACTGAACCCCATGTAGAGGTTCTTGCCAGGACCGTCTCTGGCCGGGACCTCCTTGAAGGCCCTGATGCCGTCGGTCGGGAGCTCCGGGAACTTGCTGATCAACCGTTCCCGGATTTCCTCGATAGAACGCGAGCCAGAATAAAAGGCTCGGTAACGCTTGCACGGCGGGGGGGCTTGGCCCGTTCGACCGTCATCTCCGGAAGAGTCGCCGGACAGAGCTCCCAGGAGATGTGGGGAATATGAGCGAGGGCGAGCTCGAGCTGGGCCTCGTCCTTGAAAACGAGGATAATTGCTCCGTTGGCGTGGCGGATCGACTCGACTTGAATGCCGAGCCCGTCGTTGTCCCAGAGGAAGGTGTCGATGGACTCGACCACCCCGTCCTGCTGGGCAGCGTCCAGCGTGCCGCTCTTAGCTCGCACGCAGATCTTAAATTTCGGCTCCGCCACAATTTTGGCGTAAGAGCCGGCCCTCTCCTTGGATCTCTTAGGATCCTCGGGCGTGTTGGTGCGGTCGTCTGGCTGCTGCCGCTTACGCACCGTGCTGGTGCCAGCCGCAGGGTCAGCTGCAGCCGCTGGGGTTTTCTCGTTCCTCTTACGGTGGGAAACGAGCTGGAAGTCCTCGCTGACCTGCGAGGGGGTGGAAACAGCCCCAGGGGGCTGGACTTCAGCATCCGCGGGGTTCGCGGTGCGATTGGTAACCTCCGAGTTGGAGGGTTGGGGGATTAACGGACCTCCGACCGCGGGGATTGTCGGCCCCCGCGCCGTGTCCGGATTTTTGTTTTTATTGTTGTCCATGCTGAAATGGGAAGAAGGAAAAGTAGAAAAACCAAAAAGGGGGAACCGTTAAGGGGCTGGATATACCCCCAGCCAGCCTCGAAAGGCTACCATCCACCACGGTAAACAGCTTCAGGCTTTGGGTCGCCATTATCCACCAAGGATTCCTCCCTGGTGAGGCTCCGGCGGGGCCCCCAGTCCACACTCTGCGAGAACAGGGGCGGGGGCCGGGTGTAGATTTGGGCTGTCGGTGTCGGGTCGAGTTGACTGCCAACACCGCTAGCCCTCCCCTACAGGACCGGCACTCGTGAACCCGTGTGGTACCAGTTGCGACTGCTTGGCTGTCGATGGGTGCCTGACGCTTAGTCAGCGGCCAGACACTTAGCAGCCACCTACCCGCAAAAAGGCAGCGGGGGAGCCCCGTCCTCCGCCAGCAGGGAGCGAAAGGAAGGAGGGGAAAAACTCCTTCGGAAAAGCGAAAAGCTAGCGGATGTCACAGAGCTCCACGGTTTGCAGACGCCAAAAGCCCCCATAAGGGAGTTTACCCTTACTCAAATTCGGTAGACGCTCATCGCTCTACTACTCACTCTACCCTCTCCCTCTGCCCACTGTACCCTGTCTCTCAACCCACTCTACCCTTTCCCTCTACTCGCTTCATCCTCTTCCTCTCTTTACTTCATAGTAAAAAATTGCGAGACATTGCAAGATTTTCGAGCAAGAAAAAAACTTTTTTATACGGCCCAGTGAGTTAATTGTTGAGCAGTTTCTCCCGTAGAGTGATCAGTTCACTGAATAATCTATCTTCCTTGGTTAATCATTTTTACAATTAAAAAAGCCCCACATGGATCAATTCCCAGCTTACATCAGGCATAGATGATGTGACCTCGATCGAAGTCTGTCGTGAATCATGCTAATGATGTGAATTTCAAAAAAGTTTTTGTCTTTTGGTTTAATATTTTACAATTCTAAACCAATTTTTATGAAACATTTTATTTTATTAATATAAAACAAGCTGACAAGTGAAACTTACAAGCATAGACCAAGTAATTAATTTTTTTAGGGATAAAGACTATAATTTTTTAACAAACAACAACGAGCAATGTCAAAGATGCTACGCAGTAATTTGTTAAAAAAAGTTTTTTCCTTTAGTGATTGTTTTTAACTCAGCACTGAACAGAATGCCAAAAATGTAGAAAAAACAGGCTGCTAAAATAAATCAGTGATGGGAAAGGTACAAATACTATTCAACTGCATGCGTGGACGGAAAATAGAGGAATTATTAGGGGATAATTTCATTTATAATCCTGACTGGTGCAGTAGCGAGCCCATCGATAGTCACTGGACACCCCAGTCTTGGATCAGCGCAGGCGCGGTTTCATTGGCGGCGCCTGGGCGCCGGCCGACTTCAAGCCGCGCGAATCAACGCTGCGCCGATTCAAATTGGCGCGATAGTCGCCCAACGGGTCCGTGTAGACTCGGCGCGCGCTGGCGCCCATAGCGCGCAGCACCGGCGCCGACTGGTGCGCCAGCTCCCATTTCCATCTGCGATCTTTTTCAATGCACAGCGGGCACGAAGGAGAATTTGACGCCTCGGCGTCTTTTGGTTGCTTAGCAACGGTTGCCATGAGAACCGGGTGACCGGCCCGCCTGGCCGCCTGGAGCGAAAAGGAACAAAACAGGGAAACAGTGAGGCCGGACAGTCAACCCAGCTAAAAATAGCAAGTGGGCAGCAGCTCGTCACCTGGGCGCAGGTCTCCCCCCGCTGGTTGGTCAGCTCCGCGTCCCCGGAGTGGCGCAGCCAGCAGGCAAAGCAGGCAGCCTGGCCGGACAGATTCGCCCAGTGACCGGCCGTGTTGCCTTCGCCTGTTGGTCGGTTGAGGGGGGGGGAATCGGCGGTCTGACTCGGGGCTTAGCGATTCCATTGAAACTGCACTTATTTTGACGGCCGCCATTGTTTAAACACAGATTTTGACTGACTAGAAAGCTTTCGGTGCATGACAGTAGATTGAGGGGTTTGAGGTAGACTGAGATTAGAGATGATAGAGGCGGTTGGGGTAGACTGAGATTAGAGATGATAGAGGCGGTTGGGGTAGACTGAGATTAGAGAGGATAGACGCGGTTGGGTTAGACAGGGGAGATTAGAGTTGATAGACGCGGTTGGGGTACACAGGGGAGATTAGAGTTGATAGACGCGGTTGGGGTAGACAGGGGAGATTAGAGTTGATAGACGCGGTTGGGGTAGACAGGGGAGATTAGAGTTGATAGACGCGGTTGGGGTACACAGGGGAGATTAGAGTTGATAGACGCGGTTGGGGTAGACAGGGGAGATTAGAGTTGATAGACGCGGTTGGGGTACACAGGGGAGATTAGAGTTGATAGACGCGGTTGGGGTAGACAGGGGAGATTAGAGTTGATAGACGCGGTTGGGGTACACAGGGGAGATTAGAGATGACAGAGGCGGCACAATGCGGGCAGAACCTCCCATTCCAAAGCGAGACAGCAGCCGCTTACCGTCACGTGCGTTGGGATCAGCTCCCTGCTCGAGCAGCCAGTGCAGGCACTGCAAATTCCCGAACTGGGCAGCCTTTACAAGTAAAATAAAATAAAATTTAATGAAGCAACCGTGTTAAAAAGATTTTTATGGGAGAACGGAGCTTTGAGGAAATATGGGGATAAAATGGGAAAAATTTACTTAAGAGACTCACAAAGTGCAGCGGCAGCTTGCCAGCCCTGCCCGGAGAGTCCAAGGCGACCCCCCGGTCAGCCAGGAGCTGTAGGCAGCCGAGCCTGTTGCGCCTAGCCGCCAGGTGCACCGGCCTGTTGCCCTGACGATCTGGCGAGTCCACAGGCGCCTTCAGCTCAGCGGCCAGGCTCTGCAGGGCCCGCGTGGCCCCGCTGCTGGCGGCCCAGTGGGCCGGGGTCAGGCCCTTCCGCGCGTGGGGGATAATGATATCTTGTTTGGGCTTTGCTGCGTTTTTGTGGTGCATAGAAAATTGCTCACCTGCCCCTTACCTGCTCCATCCTCACCTGCCCCTTACCTGCTCCATCCTCACCTGCCCCTTACCTGCTCCATCCTCACCTGCCCCTTACCTGCTCCATCCTCACCTGCCCCTTACCTGCTCCATCCTCACCTGCCCCTCCCTCACCTGCCCCTTACCTGCTCCATCCTCACCTGCCCCTCCCTCACCTGCCCCTTACCTGCTCCATCCTCACCTGCCCCTCCCTCACCTGCCCCTTACCTGCTCCATCCTCACCTGCCCCTCCCTCACCTGCCCCTTACCTGCTCCATCCTCACCTGCCCCTCCCTCACCTGCCCCTTACCTGCTCCATCCTCACCTGCCCCTCCCTCACCTGCCCCTTACCTGCTCCATCCTCACCTGCCCCTCCCTCACCTGCCCCTTACCTGCTCCATCCTCACCTGCCCCTCCCTCACCTGCCCCTCCCTCACCTGCCCCTTACCTGCTCCATCCTCACCTGCCCCTCCCTCACCTGCCCCTTACCTGCTCCATCCTCACCTGCCCCTCCGTCACCTGCTCCTCCCTCACCTGCCCCTCACTCACCTGCTTCTCCCTCACCTGTCCCTCACTCATCTGCTTCTCCCTCACCTGTCCCTCACTCACCTGCTTCTCCCTCGCCTGTCCCTCCCTTACCTGTCTTTTATCACCTTTTACTTGTCTATCTTGCACCCGCCTCTCTTGGGGTTGCCCCTATCTAACCAGTTACTCTCTCACCTGATTCTCATTCATCTGCCCCTTCGCAGTTCTTACCTCTTACATCTTCCATTCCTAATCATTCCCTCTCAACTCTCTCGTACTCCTGACTGCAGCACAGGGGGGGGGGGGGCGCTACATTTCTGCTGCTTAACTCTGCGGCCTGTCCCTCACACCTGTCCACCTCTCATGTTTCTCTATTTTTCCCATCTCTCTCTCTCAGTTGTCTCTTTCTCGTCTGTCTTTCTTTTAAGTTCCATTTCTTGCTCGCCTGTCCTAAAGCTTCACTCTGTAACCAGAATCTTTTTTTGCAGCCACCTTTGCGTCAGCCGCCGCCATCAGCGCATTGCCAGCAGCCGGGCCGCAGCGCTTCCTCAGCCGCTTGAGCAGCTCGGCGTGGTCCCTGCCGGCCGCCAGGTGAGCCGCCGTCGCCCCCGAGGCGTCGGCCAGAGTGAGGGAGGCGCCGGCGGCGGCCAAGAGCTCCAGGCAGGCGAGCTCGCCCTGCTCGCAGGCCGCGTGCACCGCCGTGCGGCCTCGCTGATCAACAGCGTCCAAGCCCTCCTGCGGGCTGGCGGCGCAGCGGCGGAGCCACGGCAGCAGCTCGGCCAGCACCGAGTCGAACCCGGCTGAGGCGGCCTCGTGCAGCGGCCGGCGGCCCGAGCCGGGGGCGGCCAGGCTGGGCGGCACGCCGCGCTGCGCGGGTCGGGGAAAATCGCTGATTGGGGATTTTCACAGGCTGGGTCGTCTAGCAATCCAGCGATTAAAAATCCCAATAATGCTCGCCTGTGAAAAATCCCTTCGAATCCAAAATCTGAAAGATCATCTCTGAACTCTAAAAATGTCCTATAAATATTGTTTCTAACATGCATTATCCAGCTATCATAATCCCTAAAACTATTCCTCATTTATAAAATTTCCACTTTGCCTTTAATTTTTGTTTAGTTGATAATTTCTTAATTAAAAATTCATAAATTTCTAGTGATTTAAAAAAAAAATCCCATTTAAATGATTTGGCGTGAATTCACTAACTGCCCCAACTTGACATCCTTGAAATCATCTATTTTTATCATTCATCATGCAACCGTAGTTATTTTTCCCATTTTTGCGCCCTTCCCGCTTTATAAATGGCAAAGTACCCTATATGAGTTTAATATAAATTATAAAAACTTTTTATAAATCCCGAAAATCAATATTTACATCCTTTATACCTACTGTGGTCCTTCTAGTCCCCTAAGTCCTCTTCATCGCTACGTATTTTTTTAAAGTTTTTTTGGCACCTCAAAACCACACTTGCTGTTTAAAGTGCAGTTTAATTTTGGGAGCAAAGCGGCATTTCAGGCGATTTTGGGGACCATCAAATTCGGCAGCCTCACCTGCAGCAGCTCGCGCACCACCTCCAGATGGCCGAAACCGCAGGCCACGTGCAGCAGGCGGTCCCGCTCCACCAGCAGGCGCACCTGGGTCTGGTTGCTAAGGAACAGGTCCCGGACTCGACCCGCGTCGCCTGAACGAACAGCTTCAGCAAGATCAGCCTGGAATTTTGCAAGAATTTGGTTTAGTTGAGCGTGCGAAATTTTTGAATATTCAAGTTGACAAAATATTTAGAAATATTCCGAAATCCCTAAATATCCCAGCCTCCTCTAATTATCCAGCATTTCAAAATCTCCCAAAATCCCAAAATCTACAAGCATCCCCAAATCCCAGCATGCCTAAACTCCAAGAATCCTAAAATCTCACAGAATCCCCAAATCCCAGCATGCCTAAACTCCAAGAATCCTAAGATCTCCCAGAATCCCCAAATCCCAGCATCCCCAAACTCCAAGGATCCTAAAATCTCCCAGAATCGCCAAATCCCAGCATGCCTAAACTCCAAGAATCCTAAGATCTCCCATAATCGCCAAATCCCAGCATCCCCAAACTCCAAGAATCCTAAGATCTCCCAGAATCGCCAAATCCCAGCACCCCCAAACTCCAAGAATCCTAAGATCTCCCAGAATCGCCAAATCCCAGCATCCCCAAACTCCAAGAATCCTAAGATCTCCCAGAATCGCCAAATCCCATCATCCCCAAACTCCAAGAATCCGAAAATCTCACAGAATCCCCAAACTCCAAGAATCCTAAAATCTTCCAGAATCCCAAAATCTACAAGCATCCCCAAATCCCAGTATCCCCAATCTCCCAACATCTCCAAATCATTCAGCATCCCCAAATCATCGGGAACTACCAAATCTCATAGAATCCCTAAATCTTCCAGAATCCCCAAATCTCCCAGAATCCTTAAGTCTCCCAGAATCCCAAAATCTTCCAGAATCTTTAAATTTCTCAGAATCCACAATATTTCAGAATCTCGAAATATCCCTTGAATAGCTTTTTTTAGCGCCTTAGTGTTCTTAATTTATCGTCTCAAAATACTTTTATTTTCTAATTAAAACTCCGAAACTTGCAATATTGGTGATCACTTGAGTTTTGTTTAAAAAATCCCAAATTTTATAGCAAACTGAATCTTTGCAAATGACACAAACTCGATAGAAATATTTTCTCCAATAAGAGCTGATTTTTTCTTATATAAAATCATTAAACAAGTAAATCTGACGACAGACCGTTTGACAAAAAGTCTCTCTATGGACTGGGTAAGGCCACTGCAGCAGCGGCCAGCTCAGCCCCGTAGTCTGTGGCCAAAACTGCGGCTGCTGATGAAGGAAACCCGAGGCTCTCTGCTAGAGAGACAGAGAAGGCAGCCCGAGCTCATTAAGCAAGCAACCGCCCGCTGGGTCTTCATCACCCCCCGAGAATCCCCGAAACCGCAGCGCCGCCGCCATGGCCCTCGCCTGGGTGTCATCGGAGAACGTGTACGACTACAAGTACAGCAGCAACCGCGTGGAGATCCTGCTGTACAGCGCCCAGACCTGCCAGATCTGCCAGGGCAAAATGGTGCCCATCTTTCAGGAGCTGAGCGGCTGGAGCGCCGCCAACTGGAGGGCCAGCGGGCTGAGCTCCAACGTGCCGATGCGCCTGTCAGCGCTGGACACCTCCAATAATCCGCGGCCGAACCTCCCGGAGGCGCAGGACATCACCAACGTGCCCTACGTGCAGATGTGGGCGCCGTCGAGGCTCAGATACGCACCGCTCAGCCTGGCCATCAACTTTCAGGACACGGGCTACCATGAGATCCGGGCCCGCCTCATTGAATGGATCGTCACCAACGTGAACAACATCTGACCTTGGGGATTCCTTAATAACAAAACCAACTTCAAAGCTTGTTATGCGGCGCTTGCCTTTAACTGTGGAGTTAATTTCTCGAATTGCTTTTATTCATAAAAAAACCTTGAAGATTTTCTGTTTCATTAATAACAAAATGATTTTAACACTGAGACGCGACAGTTTGGTGCCGTCTCGATTTTCAGGACATCGAAAATTAATTGAATTCAAGGCTTAACTTCTTGCTGAGTGCTCAGCTTGCTACTTGTGGAAAGCGAGCTAAAATGGGAGGAGGACCCAATGGCGGGCAATGTTTGAAATATTTGTTAGTGCATTGCATTCTTTAAAACAAAAACACCATGTAGGGGGGTCACATCATAACGCCTAAAATTTTGCATGCCCCTTCACAACGCCTAAATATGAACAGTACATGCAAACTTAGAGAATCGCAAACTTGACAGCTAGAACAAACATACAGCTTGCAAATGGAAGGTTGCTGCGTTTTTAAGTCCAAGCGTTGTGATTTTTAGGCGCTGTGAAGGGCTATGCACAGATATTAGGCGTTATGAATTTTATGCCTTGTGATTTTTAGGCCTTGTGATTATAGGCCTTGTGATTATAAGCCTTGTGATTTTTAGGCCTTGTGATTTTTAGGCCTTGTGATTATAGGCCTTGTGATTTTTAGGCCTTGTGATTTTTAGGCGTTGTGATTATAAGCCTTGTGATTTTTAGGCCTTGCGATTTTTAGGCCTTGTGATTTTTAGGCCTTGTGATTTTTAGGCCTTGTGATTATAGGCATTGTGATTTTTAGGCATTGTGATTATAGGCATTGTGATTTTTAGGCCTTGTGATTTTTAGGCCTTGTGATTATAGGCCTTGTGATTATAGGCCTTGTGATTTTTAGGCCTTGTGATTATAGGCCTTGTGATTTTTAGGCCTTGTGATTATAGGCCTTGTGATTTTTAGGCCTTGTGATTTTTAGGCGTTGTGATAGCACCCCCATGTAGGTTGAGCTTTTTTATTTTGGGCTTAAATTTGTAAATTTAAATTTATTTCTTATCATTTTCATTTCAATTTGTAAAATCAAAATGACAAAATTATTAGCTTGCAAACTAGAATTAAAAAATTATAGGTATTTAAAAAGTTTCTTGCATTCTAGTAGCAGCAATATTTCAAAATAGTGTACTTTTTTACTTAAATACAGCTAAAATATTAATTTGATTGCAGAAAATATTTTTAATGAAAAAAATTTGCAAATAACTTGAAGCTGAAAATAAAAATTGAAGCCTGGATTAACCTACTTTAGAAAGCAATTTATGCAGAATATTTAATTATTTATGGTGTGAATGCAGGCATTTTCTTTATAGTTATGTAGTAATAGAAAAACAATAACTATAGCCGACAATTTATACCATATATACATAAAGTTTTCTATTGTACTAATGCAATGAAACAGGCATGTAAAAATATTTTGATTACAGATTATGATATTTTTATCTTTTAAATGCTTACGAGAGCTGCACGTTTAAGTTAAGGGAGAATTATAAGCACACAAATTTAATTTAAATTTACGCCAAAGACCACTCGAAGTCACTTGTGTTGGGACGCTACGTGAAAAAAATTGAAGGCCAAAAATTAACTAAAATATACAAATACAAAAACGGCCTTCGAATATTTGGAGTGTAGCGTCCTTCTACTTTAAAAGTCCTTTATTTGCGAATGTACAAATACATATATATTCAACTAATGGAATTTTTGGGTGATTACATTTTTCGATTAGCAACAGAAAATTGCAAAATTGTGAATTAAGAAACAAGTTGTAAATTGTAGATATCGCAACCATTTTTTACATATAATAGCAATTACTGTAAACTGAAATATAACGCGTTTAAAAATAATTTATTACAGCATAAAAAGTTTTAAGCAACGCTTTGCTTTACATCCATAAGTTTTCATTTGTTTGGACGATTTAACACCGTTAAATATGACACGAAAATTGCAACTTTTGCATCCATAGATTTGGACGTCTAATTTAGCTCCAATTAGGTGTTCAAATCTGCATTTTATTATAATAACGTAGTAAATCTGATAACAATTTTGTATTCAAGCATAAGCTCAAGGAATTCTAGAGCATATACATACTATGTATACATATACGTATATACGTACTAGATATGTATATATATGCTCTAGTCGTCCTTGCATAAGCTATTCCGTTCTTTTTTGCGAGAGATCGCTTATTATAACGATGCCAAGTATACATTTAAATATCCTGTGAATTTTCTAATATTGCTACTTCCAGTAAATTGTAACGTACAAGTACGAAATTTAGTAGCAGCGAGTATTTCAGTTTTGTTAAAAGTTGAATCGAAAACGTAAATATGTTTTATTGGCACACTGATTTCGGTTGCGACTGATAATAGGAGCGGAGCGAAATTTGCGGCAATTATAAGCAGCAAACGCTGAAGTTATTTCATTCGTTTCGCACATAAAAATAAATATCGAGCGGAGCGAAATGCTGATTCTTCCTGTCACCCTCTCCACCCAGCCCTCCTCTCTTCCTCTATCTACTCCCCCCTCTGTTTCCTTTCCTCCCTTCTGTCCGTCCTCTCCTTCCCTATGCTCTCTAACTTCCCCCCTCCTTCCCACTCTGCGTATGAATAAGAGCTAATGAAAGCAAATGACTTAAAGGAGGCTGAAGCTTCGAGTTTTGCATAATTTTCGCTTTTAATGTTGAGGAATTAGGTGCGTTTTTGTTATGATACGATAAATTTATTCAATGCTCAATAGAGGAGAATTCACATGAAATTAAACTGTTTAGCGCAAATCCCGCTGCACTTTGTAAGCGTAACATTTTATAAACAGCAGTGGCTAAAAATATAAATTATGCACCTTGCTGGCTGTTGCTTAATTTTATGTGTCTTCAATTCTTCCCTCCAATTTTCCACCTAACACCTACTCCACTCACCTACTCCCTTCACTTTGCTCCCTCTTTCCACCCCCTTTCTCTCCTCTGCAATCCTGTCTTGTCCCCATTATCATCTCTCCCCTCTCATCTTTGATCGCATCCTCTCTGCTCTTATTTTTCTTCTCTCCCCTGTCCTCTTTTTCGTCCTATTCCTCCTTCCGTCTCATCTTCTCCCTCCCATCTGCTCTGCCCTTCTTTCTCATCCGTCTTCTCTCCACTCCTGTCACCTACCTTACCTCCATTCTCTTTACCTCATTTCCATCCCTCCGATATCCTCTCCTTCCTATATTTTTACAGCCTATCTTCTGTCAGTCTCCTTCCCTCTCACTCATCTTGGGTTTCACAGCCCCTATCTTATCATCTTATCCCATCCTTCCCCTCTCTTTTCCTCTGCTCTCTTCCCTTTCTATGCCTTGCATCCACTTTCCCTCAGTCTTTTCCCCCTCCCCACCTTATCTTATCCCCTTTTAATACCTCCCCTCTATCGTTTAATCCCATCATCTCTCTTTTCTTCTCTTCTCACACAGCTCGTTCCTCTCAATTCCTCCCTCTGCCTCACCTTCTCCCCTCCTCTTCCTCTTTTCTCATCCTTAGGGTCCTTGATCCTCTCATCTCTTTTCTCATTCATAGGAGAGCTAGATTGGGTGTCAGGGGAGCCAGATTGGGTGTCAGGGGAGCCAGAATGAGTGTCAGAGGAGCCAGACTGAGTCTCAGGGGAGCCAGATTGGGCGTCAGGGGAGCCAGATTGGGTGTCAGGGGAGCCAGATTGTGTGTCAGGAGAGCCAGATTGTGTGTCAGGAGAGCCAGAATGAGTGTCAGGGGAGCCAGATTGGGTGTCAGGGGAGCCAGAATGAGTGTCAGGGTAGCCATATTGTGTCAGTGGAGCTATATTGAGTGTCAGGGGAGCCAGATTAAGTGTCAGGGGAGCTAGATTGGGTGTCAGGGGGGCTAGATTGGGTGTCAGGGGAGCCAGATTGGGTGTCAGGGGAGCCAGATTGGGTGTCAGGGGAGCCAGATTGAGTGTCAGGGGAGCCAGATTAAGTGTCAGGGGAGCTAGATTGGGTGTCAGGAGACATATAGAGTGTCAGGGGAGCTATATTGAGTGTCAGAGGAGGCAGATTGGGTGTCAGGGGAGCTAGATTGTGTGTCAGGGTAGCCAGGTTGGGTGTCAGGGGAGCCAGAATGAGTGTCAGGGGAGCCAGATTGGGTGTCAGGGGAGCCAGAATGAGTGTCAGGGTAGCCATATTAAGTGTCAGGGGAGCTATTTTGAGTGTCAGGGGAGCCAGATTGAGTGTCAGGGGAGCCAGATTGTGTGTCAGCAGAGACAGATTGGCTGTCAGGGGGGCTAGATTGGGTGTCAGGAGACATATAAAGTGTCAGGGGAGCTATATTGAGTGTCAGAGGAGCCAGATTGAGTGTCAGGGTAGCCAGGTTTGGTGTCAGGGGAGCCAGAATGAGTGTCAGGGTAGCCAGGTTGGGTGTCAGGGGAGCCAGAATGAGTGTCAGGGGAGCCAGATTGGGTGTCAGGGGAGCCAGAATGAGTGTCAGGGTAGCCAGATTGGGTGTCAGGGGAGCCAGAATGAGTGTCAGGGTAGCCAGGTTGGGTGTCAGGGGAGCCAGAATGAGTGTCAGGGAAGCCAGAATGAGTGTCAGGGTAGCCAGGTTGGGTGTCAGGGGAGCCAGAATGAGTGTCAGGGGAGCCAGATTGGGTGTCAGGGGAGCCAGAATGAGTGTCAGGGTAGCCAGATTGGGTGTCAGGGGAGCCAGAATGAGTGTCAGGGTAGCCATATTGTGTCAGTGGAGCTATATTGAGTGTCAGGGGAGCCAGATTGAGTGTCAGGGGAGCTAGATTGGGTGTCAGGGGGGCTAGATTGGGTGTCAGGAGACATATAGAGTGTCAGGGGAGCTATATTGAGTGTCAGAGGAGCCAGATTGGGTGTCAGGGGAGCTAGATTGTGTGTCAGGGTAGCCAGGTTGGGTGTCAGGGGAGCCAGAATGAGTGTCAGGGGAGCCAGATTGGGTGTCAGGGGAGCCAGAATGAGTGTCAGGGTAGCCATATTAAGTGTCAGGGGAGCTATTTTGAGTGTCAGGGGAGCCAGATTGAGTGTCAGGGGAGCCAGAATGAGTGTCAGGGAGCCAGATTGGGTGTCAGGAGAGCCAGATTGGGTGTCAAGGGAGCCAGATTGGGTGTCAAGGGAGCCAGAATGAGTGTCAGGGTAGCCATATTGTGTCAGTGGAGCTATATTGAGTGTCAGGGGAGCCAGATTGAGTGTCAGGGGAGCTAGATTGGGTGTCAGGGGGGCTAGATTGGGTGTCAGGAGACATATAGAGTGTCAGGGGAGCTATATTGAGTGTCAGAGGAGCCAGATTGGGTGTCAGGGGAGCTAGATTGTGTGTCAGGGTAGCCAGGTTGGGTGTCAGGGGAGCCAGAATGAGTGTCAGGGGAGCCAGATTGGGTGTCAGGGGAGCCAGAATGAGTGTCAGGGTAGCCATATTAAGTGTCAGGGGAGCTATTTTGAGTGTCAGGGGAGCCAGATTGAGTGTCAGGGGAGCCAGATTGTGTGTCAGGAGAGACAGATTGGCTGTCAGGGGGGCTAGATTGGGTGTCAGGAGACATATAAAGTGTCAGGGGAGCTATATTGAGTGTCAGAGGAGCCAGATTGAGTGTCAGGGTAGCCAGGTTTGGTGTCAGGGGAGCCAGAATGAGTGTCAGGGTAGCCAGGTTGGGTGTCAGGGGAGCCAGAATGAGTGTCAGGGGAGCCAGATTGGGTGTCAGGGGAGCCAGAATGAGTGTCAGGGTAGCCAGATTGGGTGTCAGGGGAGCCAGAATGAGTGTCAGGGTAGCCAGGTTGGGTGTCAGGGGAGCCAGAATGAGTGTCAGGGGAGCCAGAATGAGTGTCAGGGTAGCCAGGTTGGGTGTCAGGGGAGCCAGAATGAGTGTCAGGGGAGCCAGATTGGGTGTCAGGGGAGCCAGAATGAGTGTCAGGGTAGCCAGATTGGGTGTCAGGGGAGCCAGAATGAGTGTCAGGGTAGCCATATTGTGTCAGTGGAGCTATATTGAGTGTCAGGGGAGCCAGATTGAGTGTCAGGGGAGCTAGATTGGGTGTCAGGGGGGCTAGATTGGGTGTCAGGAGACATATAAAGTGTCAGGGGAGCTATATTGAGTGTCAGAGGAGCCAGATTGAGTGTCAGGGTAGCCAGGTTTGGTGTCAGGGGAGCCAGAATGAGTGTCAGGGTAGCCAGGTTGGGTGTCAGGGGAGCCAGAATGAGTGTCAGGGGAGCCAGATTGGGTGTCAGGGGAGCCAGAATGAGTGTCAGGGTAGCCAGATTGGGTGTCAGGGGAGCCAGAATGAGTGTCAGGGTAGCCAGGTTGGGTGTCAGGGGAGCCAGAATGAGTGTCAGGGGAGCCAGATTGGGTGTCAGGGGAGCCAGAATGAGTGTCAGGGTAGCCATATTGTGTCAGTGGAGCTATATTGAGTGTCAGGGGAGCCAGATTAAGTGTCAGGGGAGCTAGATTGTGTGTCAGGGGGGCTAGATTGGGTGTCAGGGGAGCCAGATTGGGTGTCAGGGGAGCCAGATTGGGTGTCAGGGGAGCCAGATTAAGTGTCAGGGGAGCTAGATTGGGTGTCAGGGGGGCTAGATTGGGTGTCAGGGGAGCCAGGTTGGGTGTCAGGGGAGCCAGAATGAGTGTCAGGGGAGCCAGATTGGGTGTCAGGGGAGCCAGAATGAGTGTCAGGGAGCCAGATTGGGTGTCAGGAGAGCCAGATTGGGTGTCAAGGGAGCCAGATTGGGTGTCAAGGGAGCCAGAATGAGTGTCAGGGTAGCCATATTGTGTCAGTGGAGCTATATTGAGTGTCAGGGGAGCCAGATTGAGTGTCAGGGGAGCTAGATTGGGTGTCAGGGGGGCTAGATTGGGTGTCAGGAGACATATAGAGTGTCAGGGGAGCTATATTGAGTGTCAGAGGAGCCAGATTGGGTGTCAGGGGAGCTAGATTGTGTGTCAGGGTAGCCAGGTTGGGTGTCAGGGGAGCCAGAATGAGTGTCAGGGGAGCCAGATTGGGTGTCAGGGGAGCCAGAATGAGTGTCAGGGTAGCCATATTAAGTGTCAGGGGAGCTATTTTGAGTGTCAGGGGAGCCAGATTGAGTGTCAGGGGAGCCAGATTGTGTGTCAGGAGAGACAGATTGGCTGTCAGGGGGGCTAGATTGGGTGTCAGGAGACATATAAAGTGTCAGGGGAGCTATATTGAGTGTCAGAGGAGCCAGATTGAGTGTCAGGGTAGCCAGGTTTGGTGTCAGGGGAGCCAGAATGAGTGTCAGGGTAGCCAGGTTGGGTGTCAGGGGAGCCAGAATGAGTGTCAGGGGAGCCAGATTGGGTGTCAGGGGAGCCAGAATGAGTGTCAGGGTAGCCAGATTGGGTGTCAGGGGAGCCAGAATGAGTGTCAGGGTAGCCAGGTTGGGTGTCAGGGGAGCCAGAATGAGTGTCAGGGGAGCCAGATTGGGTGTCAGGGGAGCCAGAATGAGTGTCAGGGGAGCCAGAATGAGTGTCAGGGTAGCCAGGTTGGGTGTCAGGGGAGCCAGAATGAGTGTCAGGGGAGCCAGATTGGGTGTCAGGGGAGCCAGAATGAGTGTCAGGGTAGCCAGATTGGGTGTCAGGGGAGCCAGAATGAGTGTCAGGGTAGCCATATTGTGTCAGTGGAGCTATATTGAGTGTCAGGGGAGCCAGATTGAGTGTCAGGGGAGCTAGATTGGGTGTCAGGGGGGCTAGATTGGGTGTCAGGAGACATATAGAGTGTCAGGGGAGCTATATTGAGTGTCAGAGGAGCCAGATTGGGTGTCAGGGGAGCTAGATTGTGTGTCAGGGTAGCCAGGTTGGGTGTCAGGGGAGCCAGAATGAGTGTCAGGGGAGCCAGATTGGGTGTCAGGGGAGCCAGAATGAGTGTCAGGGTAGCCATATTAAGTGTCAGGGGAGCTATTTTGAGTGTCAGGGGAGCCAGATTGAGTGTCAGGGGAGCCAGATTGTGTGTCAGGAGAGACAGATTGGGTGTCAGGGGGGCTAGATTGGGTGTCAGGAGACATATAAAGTGTCAGGGGAGCTATATTGAGTGTCAGAGGAGCCAGATTGAGTGTCAGGGTAGCCAGGTTTGGTGTCAGGGGAGCCAGAATGAGTGTCAGGGTAGCCAGGTTGGGTGTCAGGGGAGCCAGAATGAGTGTCAGGGGAGCCAGATTGGGTGTCAGGGGAGCCAGAATGAGTGTCAGGGTAGCCATATTGTGTCAGTGGAGCTATATTGAGTGTCAGGGGAGCCAGATTGAGTGTCAGGGGAGCTAGATTGGGTGTCAGGGGGGCTAGATTGGGTGTCAGGAGACATATAGAGTGTCAGGGGAGCTATATTGAGTGTCAGAGGAGGCAGATTGGGTGTCAGGGGAGCTAGATTGTGTGTCAGGGTAGCCAGGTTGGGTGTCAGGGGAGCCAGAATGAGTGTCAGGGGAGCCAGATTGGGTGTCAGGGGAGCCAGAATGAGTGTCAGGGTAGCCATATTAAGTGTCAGGGGAGCTATTTTGAGTGTCAGGGGAGCCAGATTGAGTGTCAGGGGAGCCAGATTGTGTGTCAGCAGAGACAGATTGGCTGTCAGGGGGGGCTAGATTGGGTGTCAGGAGACATATAAAGTGTCAGGGGAGCTATATTGAGTGTCAGAGGAGCCAGATTGAGTGTCAGGGTAGCCAGGTTTGGTGTCAGGGGAGCCAGAATGAGTGTCAGGGTAGCCAGGTTGGGTGTCAGGGGAGCCAGAATGAGTGTCAGGGGAGCCAGATTGGGTGTCAGGGGAGCCAGAATGAGTGTCAGGGTAGCCAGATTGGGTGTCAGGGGAGCCAGAATGAGTGTCAGGGTAGCCAGGTTGGGTGTCAGGGGAGCCAGAATGAGTGTCAGGGAAGCCAGAATGAGTGTCAGGGTAGCCAGGTTGGGTGTCAGGGGAGCCAGAATGAGTGTCAGGGGAGCCAGATTGGGTGTCAGGGGAGCCAGAATGAGTGTCAGGGTAGCCAGATTGGGTGTCAGGGGAGCCAGAATGAGTGTCAGGGTAGCCATATTGTGTCAGTGGAGCTATATTGAGTGTCAGGGGAGCCAGATTGAGTGTCAGGGGAGCTAGATTGGGTGTCAGGGGGGCTAGATTGGGTGTCAAGGGAGCCAGATTGGGTGTCAAGGGAGCCAGAATGAGTGTCAGGGTAGCCATATTGTGTCAGTGGAGCTATATTGAGTGTCAGGGGAGCCAGATTGAGTGTCAGGGGAGCTAGATTGGGTGTCAGGGGGGCTAGATTGGGTGTCAGGAGACATATAGAGTGTCAGGGGAGCTATATTGAGTGTCAGAGGAGCCAGATTGGGTGTCAGGGGAGCTAGATTGTGTGTCAGGGTAGCCAGGTTGGGTGTCAGGGGAGCCAGAATGAGTGTCAGGGGAGCCAGATTGGGTGTCAGGGGAGCCAGAATGAGTGTCAGGGTAGCCATATTAAGTGTCAGGGGAGCTATTTTGAGTGTCAGGGGAGCCAGATTGAGTGTCAGGGGAGCCAGATTGTGTGTCAGGAGAGACAGATTGGCTGTCAGGGGGGCTAGATTGGGTGTCAGGAGACATATAAAGTGTCAGGGGAGCTATATTGAGTGTCAGAGGAGCCAGATTGAGTGTCAGGGTAGCCAGGTTTGGTGTCAGGGGAGCCAGAATGAGTGTCAGGGTAGCCAGGTTGGGTGTCAGGGGAGCCAGAATGAGTGTCAGGGGAGCCAGATTGGGTGTCAGGGGAGCCAGAATGAGTGTCAGGGTAGCCAGATTGGGTGTCAGGGGAGCCAGAATGAGTGTCAGGGTAGCCAGGTTGGGTGTCAGGGGAGCCAGAATGAGTGTCAGGGGAGCCAGATTGGGTGTCAGGGGAGCCAGAATGAGTGTCAGGGGAGCCAGAATGAGTGTCAGGGTAGCCAGGTTGGGTGTCAGGGGAGCCAGAATGAGTGTCAGGGGAGCCAGATTGGGTGTCAGGGGAGCCAGAATGAGTGTCAGGGTAGCCAGATTGGGTGTCAGGGGAGCCAGAATGAGTGTCAGGGTAGCCATATTGTGTCAGTGGAGCTATATTGAGTGTCAGGGGAGCCAGATTGAGTGTCAGGGGAGCTAGATTGGGTGTCAGGGGGGCTAGATTGGGTGTCAGGAGACATATAGAGTGTCAGGGGAGCTATATTGAGTGTCAGAGGAGCCAGATTGGGTGTCAGGGGAGCTAGATTGTGTGTCAGGGTAGCCAGGTTGGGTGTCAGGGGAGCCAGAATGAGTGTCAGGGGAGCCAGATTGGGTGTCAGGGGAGCCAGAATGAGTGTCAGGGTAGCCATATTAAGTGTCAGGGGAGCTATTTTGAGTGTCAGGGGAGCCAGATTGAGTGTCAGGGGAGCCAGATTGTGTGTCAGGAGAGACAGATTGGGTGTCAGGGGGGCTAGATTGGGTGTCAGGAGACATATAAAGTGTCAGGGGAGCTATATTGAGTGTCAGAGGAGCCAGATTGAGTGTCAGGGTAGCCAGGTTTGGTGTCAGGGGAGCCAGAATGAGTGTCAGGGTAGCCAGGTTGGGTGTCAGGGGAGCCAGAATGAGTGTCAGGGGAGCCAGATTGGGTGTCAGGGGAGCCAGAATGAGTGTCAGGGTAGCCAGATTGGGTGTCAGGGGAGCCAGAATGAGTGTCAGGGTAGCCAGGTTGGGTGTCAGGGGAGCCAGAATGAGTGTCAGGGAAGCCAGAATGAGTGTCAGGGTAGCCAGGTTGGGTGTCAGGGGAGCCAGAATGAGTGTCAGGGGAGCCAGATTGGGTGTCAGGGGAGCCAGAATGAGTGTCAGGGTAGCCAGATTGGGTGTCAGGGGAGCCAGAATGAGTGTCAGGGTAGCCAGGTTGGGTGTCAGGGGAGCCAGAATGAGTGTCAGGGGAGCCAGATTGGGTGTCAGGGGAGCCAGAATGAGTGTCAGGGGAGCCAGATTGGGTGTCAGGGGAGCCAGAATGAGTGTCAGGGTAGCCATATAAAGTGTCAGGGGAGCTATTTTGAGTGTCAGGGGAGCCAGAATGAGTGTCAGGGTAGCCATATTGTGTCAGTGGAGCTATATTGAGTGTCAGGGGAGCCAGATTGAGTGTCAGGGGAGCTAGATTGGGTGTCAGGGGGGCTAGATTGGGTGTCAGGAGACATATAGAGTGTCAGGGGAGCTATATTGAGTGTCAGAGGAGCCAGATTGGGTGTCAGGGGAGCTAGATTGTGTGTCAGGGTAGCCAGGTTGGGTGTCAGGGGAGCCAGAATGAGTGTCAGGGGAGCCAGATTGGGTGTCAGGGGAGCCAGAATGAGTGTCAGGGTAGCCATATTAAGTGTCAGGGGAGCTATTTTGAGTGTCAGGGGAGCCAGATTGAGTGTCAGGGGAGCCAGAATGAGTGTCAGGGAGCCAGATTGGGTGTCAGGAGAGCCAGATTGGGTGTCAAGGGAGCCAGATTGGGTGTCAAGGGAGCCAGAATGAGTGTCAGGGTAGCCATATTGTGTCAGTGGAGCTATATTGAGTGTCAGGGGAGCCAGATTGAGTGTCAGGGGAGCTAGATTGGGTGTCAGGGGGGCTAGATTGGGTGTCAGGAGACATATAGAGTGTCAGGGGAGCTATATTGAGTGTCAGAGGAGCCAGATTGGTTGTCAGGGGAGCTAGATTGTGTGTCAGGGTAGCCAGGTTGGGTGTCAGGGGAGCCAGAATGAGTGTCAGGGGAGCCAGATTGGGTGTCAGGGGAGCCAGAATGAGTGTCAGGGTAGCCATATTAAGTGTCAGGGGAGCTATTTTGAGTGTCAGGGGAGCCAGATTGAGTGTCAGGGGAGCCAGATTGTGTGTCAGGAGAGACAGATTGGCTGTCAGGGGGGCTAGATTGGGTGTCAGGAGACATATAAAGTGTCAGGGGAGCTATATTGAGTGTCAGAGGAGCCAGATTGAGTGTCAGGGTAGCCAGGTTTGGTGTCAGGGGAGCCAGAATGAGTGTCAGGGTAGCCAGGTTGGGTGTCAGGGGAGCCAGAATGAGTGTCAGGGGAGCCAGATTGGGTGTCAGGGGAGCCAGAATGAGTGTCAGGGTAGCCAGATTGGGTGTCAGGGGAGCCAGAATGAGTGTCAGGGCAGCCAGGTTGGGTGTCAGGGGAGCCAGAATGAGTGTCAGGGGAGCCAGATTGGGTGTCAGGGGAGCCAGAATGAGTGTCAGGGGAGCCAGAATGAGTGTCAGGGTAGCCAGGTTGGGTGTCAGGGGAGCCAGAATGAGTGTCAGGGGAGCCAGATTGGGTGTCAGGGGAGCCAGAATGAGTGTCAGGGTAGCCAGATTGGGTGTCAGGGGAGCCAGAATGAGTGTCAGGGTAGCCATATTGTGTCAGTGGAGCTATATTGAGTGTCAGGGGAGCCAGATTGAGTGTCAGGGGAGCTAGATTGGGTGTCAGGGGGGCTAGATTGGGTGTCAGGAGACATATAGAGTGTCAGGGGAGCTATATTGAGTGTCAGAGGAGCCAGATTGGGTGTCAGGGGAGCTAGATTGTGTGTCAGGGTAGCCAGGTTGGGTGTCAGGGGAGCCAGAATGAGTGTCAGGGGAGCCAGATTGGGTGTCAGGGGAGCCAGAATGAGTGTCAGGGTAGCCATATTAAGTGTCAGGGGAGCTATTTTGAGTGTCAGGGGAGCCAGATTGGGTGTCAGGGGGGCTAGATTGGGTGTCAGGAGACATATAAAGTGTCAGGGGAGCTATATTGAGTGTCAGAGGAGCCAGATTGAGTGTCAGGGTAGCCAGGTTTGGTGTCAGGGGAGCCAGAATGAGTGTCAGGGTAGCCAGGTTGGGTGTCAGGGGAGCCAGAATGAGTGTCAGGGGAGCCAGATTGGGTGTCAGGGGAGCCAGAATGAGTGTCAGGGTAGCCAGATTGGGTGTCAGGGGAGCCAGAATGAGTGTCAGGGTAGCCAGGTTGGGTGTCAGGGGAGCCAGAATGAGTGTCAGGGAAGCCAGAATGAGTGTCAGGGTAGCCAGGTTGGGTGTCAGGGGAGCCAGAATGAGTGTCAGGGGAGCCAGATTGGGTGTCAGGGAGCCAGAATGAGTGTCAGGGTAGCCAGATTGGGTGTCAGGGGAGCCAGAATGAGTGTCAGGGTAGCCAGGTTGGGTGTCAGGGGAGCCAGAATGAGTGTCAGGGGAGCCAGATTGGGTGTCAGGGGAGCCAGAATGAGTGTCAGGGGAGCCAGATTGGGTGTCAGGGGAGCCAGAATGAGTGTCAGGGTAGCCATATAAAGTGTCAGGGGAGCTATTTTGAGTGTCAGGGGAGCCAGAATGAGTGTCAGGGTAGCCATATTGTGTCAGTGGAGCTATATTGAGTGTCAGGGGAGCCAGATTGAGTGTCAGGGGAGCTAGATTGGGTGTCAGGGGGGCTAGATTGGGTGTCAGGAGACATATAGAGTGTCAGGGGAGCTATATTGAGTGTCAGAGGAGCCAGATTGGGTGTCAGGGGAGCTAGATTGTGTGTCAGGGTAGCCAGGTTGGGTGTCAGGGGAGCCAGAATGAGTGTCAGGGGAGCCAGATTGGGTGTCAGGGGAGCCAGAATGAGTGTCAGGGTAGCCATATTAAGTGTCAGGGGAGCTATTTTGAGTGTCAGGGGAGCCAGATTGAGTGTCAGGGGAGCCAGAATGAGTGTCAGGGAGCCAGATTGGGTGTCAGGAGAGCCAGATTGGGTGTCAAGGGAGCCAGATTGGGTGTCAAGGGAGCCAGAATGAGTGTCAGGGTAGCCATATTGTGTCAGTGGAGCTATATTGAGTGTCAGGGGAGCCAGATTGAGTGTCAGGGGAGCTAGATTGGGTGTCAGGGGGGCTAGATTGGGTGTCAGGAGACATATAGAGTGTCAGGGGAGCTATATTGAGTGTCAGAGGAGCCAGATTGGGTGTCAGGGGAGCTAGATTGTGTGTCAGGGTAGCCAGGTTGGGTGTCAGGGGAGCCAGAATGAGTGTCAGGGGAGCCAGATTGGGTGTCAGGGGAGCCAGAATGAGTGTCAGGGTAGCCATATTAAGTGTCAGGGGAGCTATTTTGAGTGTCAGGGGAGCCAGATTGAGTGTCAGGGGAGCCAGATTGTGTGTCAGGAGAGACAGATTGGCTGTCAGGGGGGCTAGATTGGGTGTCAGGAGACATATAAAGTGTCAGGGGAGCTATATTGAGTGTCAGAGGAGCCAGATTGAGTGTCAGGGTAGCCAGGTTTGGTGTCAGGGGAGCCAGAATGAGTGTCAGGGTAGCCAGGTTGGGTGTCAGGGGAGCCAGAATGAGTGTCAGGGGAGCCAGATTGGGTGTCAGGGGAGCCAGAATGAGTGTCAGGGTAGCCAGATTGGGTGTCAGGGGAGCCAGAATGAGTGTCAGGGTAGCCAGGTTGGGTGTCAGGGGAGCCAGAATGAGTGTCAGGGAAGCCAGAATGAGTGTCAGGGTAGCCAGGTTGGGTGTCAGGGGAGCCAGAATGAGTGTCAGGGGAGCCAGATTGGGTGTCAGGGGAGCCAGAATGAGTGTCAGGGTAGCCAGATTGGGTGTCAGGGGAGCCAGAATGAGTGTCAGGGTAGCCATATTGTGTCAGTGGAGCTATATTGAGTGTCAGGGGAGCCAGATTGAGTGTCAGGGGAGCTAGATTGGGTGTCAGGGGGGCTAGATTGGGTGTCAGGAGACATATAGAGTGTCAGGGGAGCTATATTGAGTGTCAGAGGAGCCAGATTGGGTGTCAGGGGAGCTAGATTGTGTGTCAGGGTAGCCAGGTTGGGTGTCAGGGGAGCCAGAATGAGTGTCAGGGGAGCCAGATTGGGTGTCAGGGGAGCCAGAATGAGTGTCAGGGTAGCCATATTAAGTGTCAGGGGAGCTATTTTGAGTGTCAGGGGAGCCAGATTGAGTGTCAGGGGAGCCAGAATGAGTGTCAGGGAGCCAGATTGGGTGTCAGGAGAGCCAGATTGGGTGTCAAGGGAGCCAGATTGGGTGTCAAGGGAGCCAGAATGAGTGTCAGGGTAGCCATATTGTGTCAGTGGAGCTATATTGAGTGTCAGGGGAGCCAGATTGAGTGTCAGGGGAGCTAGATTGGGTGTCAGGGGGGCTAGATTGGGTGTCAGGAGACATATAGAGTGTCAGGGGAGCTATATTGAGTGTCAGAGGAGCCAGATTGGGTGTCAGGGGAGCTAGATTGTGTGTCAGGGTAGCCAGGTTGGGTGTCAGGGGAGCCAGAATGAGTGTCAGGGGAGCCAGATTGGGTGTCAGGGGAGCCAGAATGAGTGTCAGGGTAGCCATATTAAGTGTCAGGGGAGCTATTTTGAGTGTCAGGGGAGCCAGATTGAGTGTCAGGGGAGCCAGATTGTGTGTCAGGAGAGACAGATTGGCTGTCAGGGGGGCTAGATTGGGTGTCAGGAGACATATAAAGTGTCAGGGGAGCTATATTGAGTGTCAGAGGAGCCAGATTGAGTGTCAGGGTAGCCAGGTTTGGTGTCAGGGGAGCCAGAATGAGTGTCAGGGTAGCCAGGTTGGGTGTCAGGGGAGCCAGAATGAGTGTCAGGGGAGCCAGATTGGGTGTCAGGGGAGCCAGAATGAGTGTCAGGGTAGCCAGATTGGGTGTCAGGGGAGCCAGAATGAGTGTCAGGGTAGCCAGGTTGGGTGTCAGGGGAGCCAGAATGAGTGTCAGGGGAGCCAGAATGAGTGTCAGGGTAGCCAGGTTGGGTGTCAGGGGAGCCAGAATGAGTGTCAGGGGAGCCAGATTGGGTGTCAGGGGAGCCAGAATGAGTGTCAGGGTAGCCAGATTGGGTGTCAGGGGAGCCAGAATGAGTGTCAGGGTAGCCATATTGTGTCAGTGGAGCTATATTGAGTGTCAGGGGAGCCAGATTGAGTGTCAGGGGAGCTAGATTGGGTGTCAGGGGGGCTAGATTGGGTGTCAGGAGACATATAAAGTGTCAGGGGAGCTATATTGAGTGTCAGAGGAGCCAGATTGAGTGTCAGGGTAGCCAGGTTTGGTGTCAGGGGAGCCAGAATGAGTGTCAGGGTAGCCAGGTTGGGTGTCAGGGGAGCCAGAATGAGTGTCAGGGGAGCCAGATTGGGTGTCAGGGGAGCCAGAATGAGTGTCAGGGTAGCCAGATTGGGTGTCAGGGGAGCCAGAATGAGTGTCAGGGTAGCCAGGTTGGGTGTCAGGGGAGCCAGAATGAGTGTCAGGGGAGCCAGATTGGGTGTCAGGGGAGCCAGAATGAGTGTCAGGGTAGCCATATTGTGTCAGTGGAGCTATATTGAGTGTCAGGGGAGCCAGATTAAGTGTCAGGGGAGCTAGATTGGGTGTCAGGGGGGCTAGATTGGGTGTCAGGGGAGCCAGATTGGGTGTCAGGGGAGCCAGATTGGGTGTCAGGGGAGCCAGATTGAGTGTCAGGGGAGCCAGATTAAGTGTCAGGGGAGCTAGATTGGGTGTCAGGGGGGCTAGATTGGGTGTCAGGGGAGCCAGGTTGGGTGTCAGGGGAGCCAGAATGAGTGTCAGGGGAGCCAGATTGGGTGTCAGGGGAGCCAGAATGAGTGTCAGGGTAGCCATATTAAGTGTCAGGGGAGCTATTTTGAGTGTCAGGGGAGCCAGATTGAGTGTCAGGGGAGCCAGATTGTGTGTCAGGAGAGACAGATTGGCTGTCAGGGGGGCTAGATTGGGTGTCAGGAGACATATAAAGTGTCAGGGGAGCTATATTGAGTGTCAGAGGAGCCAGATTGAGTGTCAGGGTAGCCAGGTTTGGTGTCAGGGGAGCCAGAATGAGTGTCAGGGTAGCCAGGTTGGGTGTCAGGGGAGCCAGAATGAGTGTCAGGGGAGCCAGATTGGGTGTCAGGGGAGCCAGAATGAGTGTCAGGGTAGCCAGATTGGGTGTCAGGGGAGCCAGAATGAGTGTCAGGGTAGCCAGGTTGGGTGTCAGGGGAGCCAGAATGAGTGTCAGGGGAGCCAGATTGGGTGTCAGGGGAGCCAGAATGAGTGTCAGGGGAGCCAGAATGAGTGTCAGGGTAGCCAGGTTGGGTGTCAGGGGAGCCAGAATGAGTGTCAGGGGAGCCAGATTGGGTGTCAGGGGAGCCAGAATGAGTGTCAGGGTAGCCAGATTGGGTGTCAGGGGAGCCAGAATGAGTGTCAGGGTAGCCATATTGTGTCAGTGGAGCTATATTGAGTGTCAGGGGAGCCAGATTGAGTGTCAGGGGAGCTAGATTGGGTGTCAGGGGGGCTAGATTGGGTGTCAGGAGACATATAGAGTGTCAGGGGAGCTATATTGAGTGTCAGAGGAGCCAGATTGGGTGTCAGGGGAGCTAGATTGTGTGTCAGGGTAGCCAGGTTGGGTGTCAGGGGAGCCAGAATGAGTGTCAGGGGAGCCAGATTGGGTGTCAGGGGAGCCAGAATGAGTGTCAGGGTAGCCATATTAAGTGTCAGGGGAGCTATTTTGAGTGTCAGGGGAGCCAGATTGAGTGTCAGGGGAGCCAGATTGTGTGTCAGGAGAGACAGATTGGGTGTCAGGGGGGCTAGATTGGGTGTCAGGAGACATATAAAGTGTCAGGGGAGCTATATTGAGTGTCAGAGGAGCCAGATTGAGTGTCAGGGTAGCCAGGTTTGGTGTCAGGGGAGCCAGAATGAGTGTCAGGGTAGCCAGGTTGGGTGTCAGGGGAGCCAGAATGAGTGTCAGGGGAGCCAGATTGGGTGTCAGGGGAGCCAGAATGAGTGTCAGGGTAGCCAGATTGGGTGTCAGGGGAGCCAGAATGAGTGTCAGGGTAGCCAGGTTGGGTGTCAGGGGAGCCAGAATGAGTGTCAGGGAAGCCAGAATGAGTGTCAGGGTAGCCAGGTTGGGTGTCAGGGGAGCCAGAATGAGTGTCAGGGGAGCCAGATTGGGTGTCAGGGGAGCCAGAATGAGTGTCAGGGTAGCCAGATTGGGTGTCAGGGGAGCCAGAATGAGTGTCAGGGTAGCCAGGTTGGGTGTCAGGGGAGCCAGAATGAGTGTCAGGGGAGCCAGATTGGGTGTCAGGGGAGCCAGAATGAGTGTCAGGGGAGCCAGATTGGGTGTCAGGGGAGCCAGAATGAGTGTCAGGGTAGCCATATAAAGTGTCAGGGGAGCTATTTTGAGTGTTAGGGGAGCTAGATTGAGTGTCAGGGGAGCCAGATTGTGTGTCAGGAGAGCCAGATTGTGTGTCAGGAGAGCCAGATTGGGTGTCAGGGGAGCTAGATTGGGTGTCAGGGGACACATATTGAGTGTCAGGGGAGCTATATTGAGTTTCAGGGGAGCGAAATTGGGTGTCAGTGGAGCTATATTGAGTGTCAGGAGAGCCAGATTGAGTGTCAGGGGAGCCAGATTGAGTGTCAGGGGAGCCAGATTGGGCGTCAGGGGAGCCAGATTGGGTGTCAGGGGAGCCAGATTGGGTGTCAGGGGAGCCAGATTGGGTGTCAGGGTAGCCATATTAAGTGTCAGTGGAGCCAGATTGAGTGTCAGGAGAGCCAGATTGAGTGTCAGAGGAGCCAGATTGGGTGTCAGGGGAGCTAGATTGGGTGTCATGAGACATATTGAGTGGTCTAACACTGCCATTGTTAGACCGGCCATTTCCTTCGCCGGCTTCATTTGGAACAGTGCCCTGGAGACCAAAGGGGTTCTGGAGGCTCTTACCAAAGTGCAGGGCCGCGCTTGTCGGGCGATCACGAGTGCGACGCTCTCCACCCCCTTTGCTGGCCTGAACTCCTTCCTGGGGCTTCCTCCTCTGGATCTCTTCATCAGAGGAGAAGCGGCCAAAACTGCCCGCCGCCTGCTTGACGCGGGCGTGACCATCCAGAAGCAGTTCGCCTTCAGGAAACGGAACCTCAGACCGCACGGCGACCTCAGCCTGCGTGACCTCGACGCTGCGGGAGGCCTCTTGGTCCTTTCCGATGGCATTCCATCGACGCTCTGCCCGCAGCCCAGGTTCCTTACCAGCATCCCCCCCGTCAGGAAGCGCGCAATTACGGCAACTCCCGTGATATCCACTGCTTCACTGACGGTTCTCAAATCAACTCTGTCTCTGGTTTCGGTTACTGCATCGTGTCTGGAGGGAGTACCGCGGCTACCTACTACCAGTTCACCGGCACGGGCTCTACCGTCTTTCAGAACGAAGTTCTTGCTATCAGCTCCTGTGCCGCGGAGCTCCTGAGCTCGCAAATCTGGGGGAAGAACATCACCTTCCACTCAGACAGCCAAGCGGCGATCCACGCCCTTGGTCGCACCTCTACCTGCTCGCGGACAGTCCTCGACTGCATCTCGCATCTTAACTGCTTAGGTGCATCTAACAAGGTGTCCCTAAGGTGGATCGCCGGGCACTCCGGGCACCCCGGCAACGAGCTGGCCGACAGCCTTGCCAAGGCCGGCTCTTCCGGGTCGCTTTTCGGCCCCATGCCCGCGGCTCCCACGCCTACTGCTGTCGTCACCGCTAGGATCAACCAGTGGGTGACCTCTCTCCACAAGGACAGATGGACGAGAACGCCCGATTGTCGTCAGTCTCGCGAGGCCGTTCCCTGCCCTTCGCCTGCCCTCCGTAAGTCCCTGCTTAGCCTCAACTGCAGGGACATCAGGGCTGTCACCATGGTCCTCTCTGGCCATGGCTGTTTTGCTAGGCACCGCTACCTGCAGGGTAAAATCTACAGTGAGGAGTGCCCCTTCTGCCTTTCTGGCGCAGAAAGCGCGGCGCATTTCATTCGTGACTGCCCCGTCTTTACCCAGGACAGGCTTAAGTATCTCGGACCAAACCCGGACCTCTCCGACGTTTGCAGGCCAGAGAATATCTGCCAGCTCGTCCGTTACCTTCGGGCTACCGGGCGAGCAAACATCCACCTCCAGGACCTACCGGAGGAGGACCACGCTGCAGGACCCGGCGCCACCGGATCCCCCTGCACGACACCGCAGCGCTAGCTGCCCGTGGTCGCCAGGGGTTTGCGCAAATGGACGGCCACGGCCCAGTCGCTGTATCCGGCCCGGCCGGATGCCCCCTGCAGCTAAGTCAAGTAAGTCAAGTCAGGGGAGCTATATTGAGTGTCAGGGGAGCCAGAGTGAGTGTCAGGGTAGCCAGGTTGGGTGTCAGGGGAGCTATATTGAGTGTCAGGGTGGCCAGATTGGGTGTCAGGGTAGCCAGATTAAGTGTCAGGGGAGCCAGATTGGGTGTCAGGGGAGCTAGATTGGGTGTCAGGGGAGACATATTGAGTGTCAGTGGAGCTATATTGAGTGTCAGAGGAGCCAGATTGAGTGTCAGGGTAGCCAGGTTGGGTGTCAGGGGAGCCAGAATGAGTGTCAGGGTAGCTAGGTTGGGTTTCAGGGGAGCCAGAATGAGTGTCAGGGTAGCCATATTAAGTGTCAGGGGAGCCAGATTGGGTGTCAGTAGAGCTACATTGAGTTCAATTGGAGCTACATTGAGTGTCAGAGGAGCCAGATTGGGTGTCAGGGGAGCCAGAATGAGTGTCAGGGGAGCCAGATTGGGTGTCAGGGGAGCCAGAATGAGTGTCAGGGTAGCCATATAAAGTGTCAGGGGAGCTATTTTGAGTGTTAGGGGAGCCAGATTGAGTGTCAGGGTAGCCATATTGAGTGTCAGGAGAGCCAGATTGAGTGTCAGGGGAGCCAGATTGGGTGTCAGGGGAGCCATAATGAGTGTCAGGGTAGCCATATAAAGTGTCAGGGGAGCCAGATTGGGTGTCAGGGGAGCTTGATTGGGTGTCAGGGTAGCCATATTAAGTGTCAGTGGAGCTATATTGAGTGTCAGGAGAGCCAGATTGAGTGTCAGGGGAGCCAGATTGGGTGTCAGGGGAGCTATATTGGGTGTGAGGGTAGCCAGATTGGGTGTCAGGGGAGCTAGATTGGGTGTGAGGGGAGCCAGATAGGGTGTCAGGGGAGCTAGATTGGGTGTGAGGGAAGCCAGATAGGGTGTCAGGGGAGCTAGATTGGGTGTCAGGGGAGCCAGATAGGGTGTCAGGGGAGCTAGATTGGGTGTGAGGGTAGCCAGATTGGGTGTCAGGGGAGCTAGATTGGGTGTGAGGGGAGCCAGATAGGGTGTCAGGGGAGCTAGATTGGGTGTCAGGGGAGCCAGATAGGGTGTCAGGGGAGCTAGATTGGGTGTGAGGGTAGCCAGATAGGGTGTCAGGGGAGCTAGATTGGGTGTGAGGGTAGCCAGATTGGGTGTCAGGGGAGCCAGATAGGGTGTCAGGGTAGCCAGATTGTGTGTCAGGGGAGCCAGATTGGGTGTCAGGGGAGCCAGATTGGGTGTCAGGGAAGCCAGATTGGGTGTCAGGTGAGCCAGATTGGGTGTCAGGGAAGCCAGATTGAGTATCAGGGGAGGTAAATTGGATGTCAGAGGAGCCAGATCGAGTGTCAGGGAAGCTGGATCGAGTGTCTCCGCCACCCGCCGTAGCGTCCACGAGCCCTCATCGGGGGATGATGCCACTCGAAAACGAATCAGAAGCCCTCGGTTGGCGTTGGGGCTAATCTTTCCTGGGCGATGATCCTATAGCTGCTCGGTCCCACGCTGAGTTGGGGTTTTGAATCCCTGGCCATCGGGGGTGCCCGGTGCGCGACCCCTCCCGCCGCGGGCGTGGGATGGGGCAAAGTCGGGCTACTTAATCCAATTCACTGACTAGACAGGAGCGCTCGAACTTCGCTCTCACCGCCTGTCCAGCCGCATTTGCTCGCTAGCGCAGCTTATTTTCCACCTGCCCAGCCGTGCCACGCTGAACTGCCGATCACCATCACCGGTCTAGTCGAGCGCCATCTCAGCTCAATAGCAATCTCATGTGAGATCCTTCTTGATTCTGCTGAGTGACCTTCTCAACCTTGACAAACCGAGCCACACCCTGCATCTTTCCCTCTCACCCAGCAACCACTCGGGAATCTTTGCCTTCACCCATTCACCCAATCTTTGCTGACAGAGAACAGGATTTGGATCCCGCTAAAAACATCAATTTAGCTAACACTGATTTAGGATAAAGAGGCAATAGATGCAATTGATCACTAAAGTTAAGGTTATTAAAGTTCACGTAAATGCTCCGAATTCTTACTGACAAATAATATGCTTTAACAGTCCTAGATTTTGTTTTACATAAGTCGCTACTGCCGTAGTTTAGTCAGTAGTCAACATCGCTTATCGCATGCCAATTTCGAGCAGATAGCCTACATTTTTGATAAATTTAACAGATCAGGATAAAGACTTATTCCTACTATACTAAAATCTGAAAGTCTTCTACTATACTAAATGTCTAATGTCTGTCGGTGTTTCTGTCTCCAAATGCTCCAAGTGGAAGGGGATTAAATATTCGAAAAACGAGTTTTTCCTATGCTTTTAATGCGAGAACAACAAAGGTCAAAGTCTTACAAAAAGCGCATGTGTCTTTGATAAGGCGTTAATAATGGGCGATTTTCTACCTGCTCGCATTATCTGCTGAAGTGATTTTCCTACAAGCTCGGGAAGCGATTTTCTACCTTTAAGGGATTTCCTAGATGATCAGGGGATTTGCAAACTGCTTGGGAGACTTTCTAACGACTCTTATAGATTTTCTGACTTCTCGGGGAATTGCGGGATTTCTAACTGCCGAAAGGGGACTTTCTAACTGCTTGGGGGATTTCTGACTGCTTCAAGGGGTTATTCTAAATGTTCCATGAGACTTTTTGAACTGCTCAAGGAGATTTTCGGGTAAATTTTCTATCTGATTAAGGGATTTCTAACTGCCGAAAAAGGACTTTCTAACTGCTTGGGGGATTTTTAACTGCTCGAAGGAGATTTATCTAAATTCTCAGGGAGATTTTTGTAAATTCTCAGTGAGATTTTTATAAATTCTCAGGAAGATTTTTATAAATTCTCGGGGAGATCTTTCTAAATTCTCAGGGAGATTGTCTATCTGATTGGGGGATTTTAAACTGATCCGGAAAATTTTCTATCTGATTGGAAGATTTTTAAGTGCCCCAAGGGAACTTTTTAACTGCTTGGGGATTTCTGACTGCTCGATTATTATTTTCTGTTTTCTTAAGGGGACTTTCTACCTGCTCGGGGAGCTTTTCTGACTGCTTGGGGGATTTCAAACTGTTTCGGGAAATTTTCTATCGGAATAAGGGATTTCTAATTTTCAACTGTTTGGGGGATTTCTAACTGCTGGAAAGATATTTTCTGTCTGCTTAGGGGATTTAAGACTGCTCGGAGAAATTTTGTCAGCTTTTAGGATTTCTAATTGCCTGAAGGGGATTTTCTAACTGCTCGGGAGATTTTCTAACTGCTCGGGAGATTTTCTAACTGCTCGGGAGATTTTCTAACTGCTCGGGAGATTTTCTAACTGCTCGGGAGATTTTCTAACTGCTCGGGAGATTTTCTAACTGCTCGGGAGATTTTCTAACTGCTCGAAGGTGATTTTCTTAACTTCTTAGGGAGATTTTTTAACTACTTGTGGGACTTCTAACTGTTCAAATGGAATTTTCTCAATGGAAGAAATTGAATTTTGAAGATTTTTGAGAAATGGAATTTTCTCAATGTTCCCGGAGACTTTTTTGAACTGCTCAAAAAGATTTTCTAACTTCTCGGGTAAATTTTCTTTTTGATTAAGGGATTTCTAACTGCTGAAAGGGACTTTCTAACTGCTTGGGGGATTTCTAAATGCTCGAAGGAGATTTTCTAAATTCTCGGAGAATTTTCTATCTCCTCCGCAATCAGATAAGCCGGGGCTGCTACTTTAAGTGCGGACTTTTGATTCGACAGTCTCGAATCACACAGCATATAGAACAAAGCCATCAAAAAGAAATAAAACAATTTATGAGCGACGGCAGCGACTATAAATCCGTCATTGCAATGATGAAGGCTGTGATACAAAATGAGCATGACATTTCTTCGGGCCGGCTAACGGACGAGTAAGTGCAGTTTTTTACTAATCCATTAATTTTGCAATAATATATATTATGGAGTATATTTCATTAGTAATTCCTTCGTATCAATTTTGTCTATGTTTTTTAAAAATAAAAATTTTAAGATAAATTACCTTAGGCATAGAATTAAGTTACAATAGTTAAAAACTAGCAACCTTGCCCCCCTTGGGGGGCGCACAGATATTAGGAATTTTCAATTGTTGGTAAAACTAATGTTATATCTTTTGACTGATTCTAGCGGACTTTCAAGTGATATAAAACAAACTGAAATATTATTTTACCGACCATGTAGCATTTTCTCTGAGCATGTAATATTCCCCTGAGCGTGTAGCATTTCCCACAGGTATTCAGAATTACCCCGAGCATATAGGATTCAAGGATTCCTAGTGTAAAAGTGACTTCTAGTGGTCCTTGTCGGATTCCCCGAGCATTTAGAACTATATACCCACCATATAAGCATTTACCCCAAGCATTCAACAGTTTTACTCTGACCATTCAAAATTACCCAACATGTTGCATTTCCCACGAGCATTGAAAATTATCCACAAAGCAGCCTTTCCCCCGAGCATGTAGCATTTCCCATAAGCATTCAGAATTACCCTCCCCGCATGTAGCAAGTCCCGAGCATGCAGCGTTTCCCATAAGCATTCAGAATTACCCCTGACCATGCAGCATTTCCCTCGAGCATTCAGCGTTTTCCCCAAGCATTCAGGATTACGCCTGAGCATGCAGTGTTTCCCCCGAGCATTCAGAATTACCTACAAGGTTGCCTTCTCCTGAGCATGCAGTATTTCCCCCAAGCATTCAGAATTTTCCCGAGCATGGTGTGTTTCCCCCAAGCATTTAAAATTACCCACCATGTTGCACGTCCCCCAAACATTTAGAATTACCCCCGAGCATATTTTATTTCCCCAAGATTTCAAAATTACCTACAATGTAGCATGCCCCCGAGTATTTAGCATTTCCCCTGAATATTCAGAATTACCCCTTAGCACGTAGCTTAGAATCATGATGCATAAGCCTAAAAAATGACACAAGTCTAGAATAGTGATGCATAAAATAGTCAACGGAATGACCAATTAGCCTTGAATCATGTGGACTGATAAGCCGCTCGCTGGGCTTCCGTTTCATTAAGGCGACTTTTCCTGGCATCTCGACTTCTTTTAAGACTTCTGGAGCCATAACATTGATGTTATTGTCTATGGAAAATCTTCCCTCTGACTTTTGAGATATTTTAGATCTTTATTGGCCTTGCGTTTAAAGCATAGGAAAAGCCTGTTTTTCGAATATTTAATCCCCTTAGCATTCGAATTATTTAATGCAAAAAGTTGTGTACCACAACTGGAAAATTTGCAATTTTTTGGTGCAAATTTGATCAAAATCGGTTGAGCCGTTCTTTTAATAATCCATCACACAGACAGACAGACAGACAGACAGACAGACAGACAGACAGACAGAAACAGTTCACAATTAGTATATAGATTTATGGATGGCGATAGTTAAGTCTGCTCATTTGCTTATGCTTCCTTAGTATAGCTCCTAAATGTCGGACTTTATACACATGTACTTTTACGCACTCAGCGGGCGGGCCGCCAGGCGTTTCGATCCCGTTTTAACACACCCAGACTAACTATGAAATGTAAATCCCGTTTATTGCTCAGGAATTCAGTTGTGTGCCCCACATGCAACAAGCGCGTAAAGGGCGGCAAGGAGAGCTTGCGAAAGCACTCAGTTCGCAATGGCTGCGCTGCAAAGCAGAAGCAGCAGCAGCAGCAGCAGCAGCAGCAGCAGCAGCAGCAGCAGCCTGACGTGTTGGACCTGAAAGGCATCATCGCGCGCCAGAAGGAGATAAGCTTTTCTGTTAGTTGTGAAAAAAAGATTGGGAACTATGTGATATTGTACATATGTATATGTAATGTAGAGTGTATAAAATTATATATACACATGTAAATCTCCTGTATGCGCAAATATTCTTATCCTGATCTCTAGGCAGTTCTTTCATAGAATTATTAATTTGGCCTACTTACTGGTTCTTGTGGTTCTTTTGAATGTTAGTGTTGAATTATCGATTGTTTCATTGACGCTTACTTGCTTTGAGCATCTTTAATTTATGAACCAGCCCTTTTAAATAATTGTGCGCCAAATCTGTCATTCTCTCTGCTTAAATACTTTAACCTTGAGTAGCTGTGAGTAGTCTCTAAAAAAATTATTGCCATTTTAATTAACAGGAAATCGAATCAAGGAAAGATGAAAACGCCGAAATGACCGAGTTTCTGGTAAGCATCTATAAATTTGTAAAAAACATAATGACAAGTCTGGTATTTCATAATAGAGCTAACTACATCGACAATATACAGGATAGACGTATGTTTAGCAGAAATAGAGCCATGCCAAACCGAAAACACAGAGCCAAAAACCTGGTTCAATGTAGTGCGTTTATATCGTTTAGCTAAAGAATTTAGAGTGCATTGTGCTAAAAAAAAATACAATTACCCACTTTTACTTTTCCCAAACATTCACAAAAGCACCTGGTCAGAGCTAGCGGCGGTACTCTGAAGCCTGCCACGATTGAAAAGGTCCAGCGTTATACAAAAAACCTCATGGATGAAATTGGCGCCGCCACGTTCGCAGAACTCATTCACCGTGACATGCGTCCAAAGGTAAGTTTTCATTACCTTTCACTCCTGACGGCGTCTCTGATACAGATCTCTCACTCCTGACGGCGTCTCTGACACAGATCTCTCACTCCTGACGGCTTCTCTGACACAGTTCTCTCACTCCTGACGGCGTCTCTGATACAGATCTCTCACTCCTGACGGCGTCTCTGACACAGTTCTCTCACTCCTGACGGCGTCTCTGACACAGTTCTCTCACTCCTGACGGCTTCTCTGACACAGTTCTCTCACTCCTGACGGCATCTCTGACACAGATCTCCCACTCCTGACGGCGTCTCTGACAAAGATCTCTCACTCCTGACGGCGTCTCTGACACAGTTCTCTCACTCCTGACGGCGTCTCTGACACAGATCTCTCACTCCTGACGGCTTCTCTGACACAGATCTCTCACTCCTGACGGCGTCTCTGACACAGATCTCCCACTCCTGACGGCGTCTCTGACAAAGATCTCTCACTCCTGACGGCGTCTCTGACACAGTTCTCTCACTCCTGACGGCGTCTCTGACACAGTTCTCTCACTCCTGACGGCTTCTCTGACACAGTTCTCTCACTCCTGACGGCGTCTCTGACACAGATCTTTCACTCCTGACGGCGTCTCTGACACAGTTCTCTCACTCCTGACGGCGTCTCTGACATATTTTTTGCGTAGATTTGCAAAGCTGTAACTTTTAAGAGCTGTGTAGTTCTTATGAGAATTATTAACAATTATAAAAATTAATCTAAATTTAGGTCGAATGCCACAAGACAGACGCCGATTATGGATCGGCAAAAATCAATGTTCAAGAATGCCGAGAGCTTCTGAAGCAGCTGGCGGAATCGCGAGTTGAAAGCGGTGCTGGCGACGATGAGCCGCTGATGCAGTTCCCGTATGGGGGTTTCGGTCGGCTTTTTGCTGCCTACAGAGACCGATTCGACCCGGTGCTCCAAGGCGTGACCAACACTGATTTTCGCAAATTTGTGGAAACCGTGGTAGGCTATAAAAATATATATTTGACTTTCAATGTATATTTGACTACATTTGACTTTAGGAATAAAAATAACTTGCAACATGTGCGTGTGTTAGAGGAAGAATATAGGCAATAAAGAGGATATTTTACAAAAATTACTTGGTAAATTGAAATGCTTTTTCTTTCCGGCAATAAGCGTCAGAAGTAAGAAAATTTGCTATCATGACCAAACCTTGTATTGTCACAGTATAATAGCTGCTTTGTGTGCTTATTCGTACTCATTTTTTCATGCATGGGAGAAAGTTACTTTTTAAAGGAAGAAAAGTATTTGCTAAGAAATTTATCTTTTAAAAACTTTATTCTTCTTAACTTTCAAGGGCAAAAGTGAAGGCCAGGATTTGAAGGTCCTCGGTGACCGCACAGCGCAGCAACTGTAATGAATCACTATCAGTTGCACACTGAAGCCTACCAGCACGCTGGAGCCCGCATAGTCGAATCAATTGTTGATGCCGCCGTGGAACGGGTAAGAAATTATATAAAACTACTCTCTTTAGTCTAGGCTGTAGGAAATAGCAGCTTTATAGATAAAAGTTGTTTCACTGGCCATACTTAAAGTCAGTTTATTGACCTCAGAAGTTTAAGCAATCCTTACATCCATTGGAAGCGTACGAGTGGCCTGAATAACGATAGCCTGACCGTGTGTAGTAGGGCGTAATTGGCACTGTTCTTTGACATTTAGACAATGCCACTCCACTTTCTCTCCTAATGCATCTTTGACATTGCTTAAAAATGTAAAAAAAATATTACCAGATAATGCGTTAGTTTCGTTTTTGAAAAGACTTGCTGACCATCCGGCTACCGAATACCGAAAATTACCGAGCAAAATATCTGCGTGCAATAGTCCCAAATAGCCATCGTTAATTTTAAAGTCCAGCAGCCCTAAAATAAAAACTTTGCTGACACATCGGCTTGGCGTCTTAAGTAGCCTACTTGACCCACCTCATTGAACTACACGGAAACGCACTACACCTTATGGGGAAAAATCCGGATTTGCTCATTTTTACTTGATATATTTCTAAGAATTGGTACGCTTCAATTTGTAATTACCAAAAATTTACGTAGCGTTCTTAAAATACTTTTATATGATTTTTTCAATTTAAAGGCAAAGATTTCAAGCCAGCAAGCCTCAAGCCAGCAAGCCTCAAGCCAGCAAGCCGAGGCTGCAACCATCACCAAGGCGACTTCAGTACGTCAAACGAAGTCGTCGAAGCTTCGTGCGAAGACAGCGTCTGCAAAGTTGTCGGCCAGCGCCAAGGTGGCTGGTTCAATCAGTGCGGCAACTGTTTCAAACAGTGGCGCAACCAGAATTTTGTGAAGGGGGGGGCGGACCCTATGAGTTCGGTTCGATGGGGGGGGGGGCGGTTTGGGTCCGGATGGCTTTTTCGTGAAAATTCGCTTGGTCCCCCCTTACTGCATTTTTCTTCCTTCTCCGAAAAGGGGGGGGGCGGTTGCCCCCCCGCCCCCCCCCCCCTAGTTGCGCCACTGGTTTCAAAGCCCGGCTCCGTCAAGATTCGCAACAATAAGGCCTGTCAACTTAGAACGAAGGCTTCAATTGCAAAATATAAGGCTGCCAACGACTCTAATTTGAACAACGCCGGCTCCGTCAGTCGCGGCGAGCCGCTTCGAGCCGACACCAGCGACGCCGGCTCTCGCGGCAAGCTGCTTGTAAAATCCAAGGGCCACGTGACCGTCTCTGGACGCAAGTTCAAAATCCAGCCAAAAATACCTAATTTTCAATGAACAAAAAATTTAGCAATTTTTTTCTAGAAAACTTCTAAAAAGTGCCAAAGCCGTAAAGTAGCAATATGTTCAAAAGTGCACCTTAAGAAAACATAATAGTCTGCGGACACTTATGGCCTACACTAAAAAATTAGCGGACAGAATTGCAGGAGTCCCGCTCCCCACACTAAGAGGCCGTGGCAGCTTTATAAGTTAGCGGACAGAATTGCAGGAGTCTAGATTGAGAGCTTCGCTACAGAAACTTTGCTGAGGCGTAAAAGATCTGTAATACGCTCGTAAGTACTTATTTCTATATCTTTTTATTACTTGTAGTTTTTAATGCATTAGTTATTCGATACTCTAAAAAATAATGCATTTATGCCTAGTAATTAATGTATTTGTGATACAAAAAATTAGTTATTTAAGGAAACTCATCAGCAGAAATTTGGCAGTAAGCAATCGGAAAGTGTTATTTCCTGCAGAAAAAAGACAATACGTTTATTTAAAGGATTTCTAACCATTCCGACAAAGCATAAAATGTTTAAACGAATGAAAATGCGCATATTTACATAAACATTTACATTTACATAATTAGGTCATATTGCAGGTAATAAAAGTTCGCACAAAATGTTTAAAAGCATAAAAACGTGCATATTTACATTAACATTTACATTTACATAATTAATTAGGGTATACTATGAGTACTAAGGGTTCGCACAAAATGGTTAAAAGCTGGAAAAGCTTGTAGAGCTGGATAGGGTTGTGGGCCTTGAGGTTGGGGAGTTTGCACTTAAAGTCAAAAGAGTCTCGGGTGTATGAAGGTTGGAGTCGGGCCAGGGGCTTGAGGAAGAAATCAATGAGGACTTCCGCCCCCAGGGCTTCCGACGAACAACCGCTGACGATGGGGCGACCCTTGGGAATGTGGAAGGGGATGCGCCAGTTATTGGGATCTTTTTGGATCTTGGGGAGGGTGTAGAAGTGGCGTGGGCGTGGGTGGTCAGGTGGCTTCAGGAAGTCTAATTGGCGGTCATTGGGGAATTTTAATCGATAGGCATCTTCCAGGGTTTTGAGAATGAGGGTTGCTGTTTCTGGGTATAGGGGTATAGGTTTGGGTTGGGTATGGGTTTGTAGAAGGTGGTGTCTGAGAGTTGGTGTATAGCTTCCATGATGTAGTCGGCGGCGATGGAGGTAGGGTGTTTGGAAAGTGAGTTCAAGGCTCTAAGTTCGGCTTTAGCTAGGTTTGGGGGTATGGGGGTTGAAGGGACGGGAGGGTGGGTTGAGAGGAGGGTCAGGGAGGAGATCCGGGTGGATCGGGTGGGTTTTTTGGAGGGGCCAGACAGTGGGGGATGGGTGGTTGTTCTTCTAGTTCTGGTGGACCAGAATGCTGTCCATTTTAGTTTCTTGAAGAACTTGGTATTATCAGATTTGAGGGTAGAGGTGGGTGTGGGTTAGAGGTGGGAACAAAGGACAGTCCTTTGTTGAGGAGTGACAGGTGGTGTGGCGAAAGGGTCAGCGTGGGGTGCAGGTTGAGAACATTCGAGCAGAGGTTCAGGGCACTGGTGTTACAGTTTAATCTAAAAAACTGATCAAGTCAGTAAACATTGAGCAGACCTCGTGGGCTAAGGAGGTGTTTAAGTCTTTGTTGGCCACCACTTTCGGGCGATTTGGCGAGTCCGGCAGGAGCTGGTTTACTAGGTCGTCCAGGTCGGTTGGCGGGGCGTCGGTGATAAGGGCTGTACGGCAGTTGAGCCGACCTAGGCGTTTGAGGGCTCCGAGTGCCAATGTGGCCGAGGGTGAGCTCGGTGCCCCGGAGGGGCGGGGGTGGAGACGTGGGGGGTACTGTTAGGCACCGTTCGGGGTGGAGTGGATGGAATGGGTGAGTCCGGATGGCCCTGGCTGGGGATGGAAGGGCCCGCATGGGCCTGGCTGGGGACGGGTGTGCCTGCTGGGGCTGGGAGGTGGCTGGGCCCACCTGGACCCCGCTTCCCAAAGAAGCAGCGGTCTGGTGGGTAGGGCGGCGGGCCTTCGACGGGGTGGCGATGGGGAGGTGGGAGGGTGAGTCGGCGGGGGCGCGTTTGCGCGAGGCGGTAGGAGCCGGGGGGGAAATGTTGCGGAAGGTGAGGTTGATACGTAGCGACTCACACGGAGGTTCAGGGGGTGAACAGTGTAGGTAGCGTCGTTGGGTTGCGCCTCCCATGATGAGTACGTCACCGTGACTCAGGTCGAGGGAGAAACGTGCCTCTGAACTCGCAAAACTGGCGCCGAAGGAGACGGAGGCGATAATAGGATCCTGGCCTAGTTCAGGTTCGTCGTCAGCGTGCCAGCCGATTGAATTGATCGTGGCCCGACTAGTAGAAATTCAGAAGGACAGAGTTGAAGTCGGGAAGGTCCAAGAACTTCTTCAGTAGGTTGTACTTGATGTTATTGATCTCGAAGGGCTAGGGGTGGGCGTTGATCTTAGACCCGCCGTAGGAGTGGGCCGGGCCGCACCAGAAAATGCGGCGGGGTTCCGGTCGGCCGTTCGAATAGTGGGTGAAGGCCCTAGGGAGGAACGTGTTGCTTAGGACGTCCAAGAAGGAGTCGGCTTTGACCGGAGAGGGAGGGAGTTGAACGCCGTCGAGAGGTGGACGACGACAGTCGTTTTCTGTTGGGAGAGCTATTGGCGATGGAGGTCTGGCCGGAGGTTCGGACGGCAGGGGAGGATTTGACGGTGGCGGCAATGGTACAGGCGGCGGGACGGGCGGCTGAGTAAGCGGGGCTGATGTCGCTGTCTCGGTTGATGACGTGATGGGGACGGGTGGGGACGGGTGAGGGTGTGTGGGGACGGGTGGGGACGGATGGGGTAGGAGAAATCGAGGTACGGTTACTGTGGACGCTTATCTATTTCAGGCTAATGACGAGGCAACAGATCCTGTTGTGAGGCAAGTACGTCTGGAGTATGTAGTAAGTCATCATGCAAGTGGGCGCATCACTGTGAGTGAGGTCGAGGCGCCTGTGTCCGAGGGCGAGGAATGGGACCCAGAGGAACTTGCGCTCATGGCGTCTGTGGAAATCGAGGAGCAATTGGAGGAGGTCCTGGCAATTGGAGACTCGGTCGAAGCGGTTGGAGAGGAAGATGTGGAGTTCGGTGAGAGCAGGTCAATTAGCTCGGAGAGTACTACCGAGGACTCTGGGCCGGAGGGTTCGTTGAAAGAAGTCGTACGACAAGCCCTAATTCGTTGGCCTCCCCCCGCGGAGCAGAGGTATCGGCCTGGGCGGAGGCGCAAGCTACTGAGGCGCTGGGGCGCCGGCCGGGAGGGTCTAGAAGAGGCCTTGAAAGACAGGAATGTAGAGGGTTATTACCATATTTGGCAGAAGCGTTATTCCCGGCTGCGAGCGAAGATGGGGATGTAGGTCCGATCAGAGGTTTGGACGCGTGCTGTCCTGTATAACCTTATTCTGAGAATAATCGGCCGTTAAGAATGGACCACTAGGAGAGTTTGTGTACTATTATTGTTCAATGGTGCGTTGAGAAATACATAAAGAGGAATAGTGATGTTGCCGGTTCTGACGTTATATTTTTTTACTTCATCTTTTGACGTGGGAGCGACGGGGGGTCCGAAGGTGTAGAGGTGGGTACCCTGAAAGTCATCCGGAGGTCCCGACACCCTAGCATAACCCTTGGGACCGAGGTCCCAGGCGCGCGCTCTCTCCTAGGAGGATGGCCCCGGCCGAGTCAGGGTTAAAGGGTTAGGGTTAGGGCTAGGAGTTAGGAAAACAATTAGGGTTAATAAAGAAAGAAATTAGGGTTAAAGGGATTTTGCGTTACAAGTTACAGTCAGTTAATGGTGCAAAGGAACTTCAGTAGAAGCTTAGGAATAAGGGTTAAGGCTAGAATTAGATATAGCTGCAGCGTTCCTCGTTCCATTTCCCACTATAACAGCAAGAGTAATTGGCGGGAGTAAAAGTCACTAGCTTAATGTGTCGAACTAGGGGTCTGTTAAGGTTTGCATAAGGTTTGACTCTCTTAGCCCAGTATTGACGTGCGCTGTGTGGAAAGGAACCCGAAAGGTACTCTGGCTGAGGCGGGGGCAGGCTTCAGTCGTCGTTGTTTTGCTGCCCTAAGGTGTGTTACGAATGTCGAAGCGGTGTATTGCAGTGCGGTTCGTAAATGACGTTGGACCTTGGGGGCGGTGAAGGAATGGCGGCTGGAGGCCGGGGGGACTCCATCCGAAAAATGGCTCCACCAGCGGGGAAACTCGCTGGAGGGTGAACATTCCTGAGCTGCTCACTAGTGTTCGGCGAAGTTTACTTGGTCGAAAGATGGTGTGAAGCAAGGGTCTGCTCAAGGTCGTTTCGAGGAGGTGTCCCCCCGCACCGAGTCGGAACGTAGGGCAGGTTCTTGCGAGGGGCCCCTCCGTGGTTCTTTGGACCCCGGAGGTATCTTCTTGTTGGGATCTGAACTATGCTACGATCTCGGGCCTGTATCCGCTTTGGTCGGGTGCGGCTCGGATTTTAACATACTTACGTCGTTTTTACTGCAGTCGTAGACTGGTTCAGATCCTGTAGCGTTTGTTCTTGGCGCTCTGATTTGTTCGGTGATGATCGCAGGTTAAAGGCCTTTTTCGATCTAGGCTGATTCCTGTCAGACCGTTGATGCCTCCAAGTGGCGAGAGTCGGGCAACGTTGGGTGTTGGTACCTATTATTTTCTCATTTATTTTCCTTTTCGTTATTTATATGTGCATTATATAAACCTTATTACCGTTATTTCTTAACTTGTTTTGCCTTTTTGTTAAATTTTGAATACTATTAGTACTGTCACCTAGCGGCTGAATCTACGGTTTAAAACGGCTGGGCTTGGGTTAGCTCCCCGGGCTTGGCTTAGTGTTGTCTACAGCTCCGAAAAAATCAAGTGAAATTAAGAACTCGGCCACTGCCGGGTCACAGGACAACACCTGTGCCTCTCCGAAGGGTAGCCAAGGTGTCGGGTTTGAGTGCAGTGAGTGTGGTAGAGTGTTTAGTACGAAGATAGGATTAGGAGTGCATAGAAGAAGTCAGCACGAGAAGGTTTTCCATCAAGAGAAGTGTAGTGCACTTGAGAAGCAAGTAAAGAGAAGGTGGAGCGCACGGGCATTGCGGAACGCCAGCTGTGTATGAGCCAGATTAGGCCCACGGGCTACAATCTGCGATGCTCAGCACCTGCCTCCCTCTTTTTTGGCAGGCATGGCAAGGTGGTGATTTGCGCGCACTATTTCTGCCACTGGCAGCCGCAAAACGCCACCCCCGCTTTGCAAGTCAACCTAAGGGTTCTCGTCCCGCGAGCGTTAAGGCTGGCCTTAGGCCAACCAAACTGCTTGGGCTCTGGCGCCGGCACCACCCAGCCGGTATACAAATTTGGGTACAGGGTTTCATCCGTGGCTCGCTTACCCAGGCCTTGGGTACCCAGGTACCTCTCTGAGGAAGCTGAGGCCGAATTTTGCCCTAAAACCATGGCTAGCATGGTACGTGGCCAGTCCACGGGCTTTGGCGAGGCTTAAACGCGCCCTCTAACATGCCCCAGTGTTTACCGCGCTGATGGGTTTTTGGCCAGGGAGTATTCTGGTCCCTAGCGGTTCCCCCTCTTGGTGTCGGGCCAGTCCTGAGGGTTTCTTTTCGGTCTACTGCCCGGTTTTTGGTGAATCGGCCGGGCGGGTACCTTGCCCTTAGGGGAAGACCACCTACATTTACTCATGGCCTTCGAGCCGATTATGGATGATAACCAAAATTCTAGGGACGGAGACCCTTCCAAACTCCAACCTCAGTCTGAGGGACCGGCCGGCTCAGCTGGCAGATCCCAACTGACTGAATCTTATACCGTGGCGAAGGAAGGACCGGCCGGCTCTGCTGGCAGATCCAACCAACGCCGAAATCATCCTGAGGGTCCGAAGCGACCTGCCAGCTCCGCTGGTGGATCCAAATGACCCATGGGCACTGAGCCAAAAGGACCGAACAAAATTGGCAGATCCGACGAGGCTCAGAAAGCCCGGCTTGAGCGCAAACGCGCCAAACAACGCGCCAAAAAGCAGGCCAAAAAGGAAGCCGAGAGGGCTCAAGCGGCGGCGCCCGCCAAGGGTGCTGAAGCAAGCAGCTCCTCAAAGCAACCTGACAGGCAGGCTGGTGGAGGCTCCAGCAGTGCTGCGGCGGCGCCCACTGGGGAGGCTGCCGTGGCGGCTGGGGCCCAAGCCGCGGCGCAAACAATGGCCCAAGCTAGTGGGGAAGCTCCAACAGGGGCGACATTCGCAGCAAAAGCCAAGGGCAAGATCCCGGGAGTGATCGTTCAGTGTCGCGACCGGGACTGGTCCACAGATCAGCTACAAGAGGTCTGGTGCGCCATTGACTCTCTCCTTATTGAGCTGACTGTCGAGGGGGGTATCTCCATCGGCATCGAGCGAATGGTCCTTCGAGGACCAACTATTTTCATTGCTCCGAGCAGTGAGGAAGACGCCCGGCAGCTGCTCCAACGGTTGCCGGCGGTTTCCTTGGGCGCTGATCTCGGCCGCCCCCTTTTTTCGCGGGAGGGTCAGCGTCCAAAGACCTTCTGCGCCTGAACCCCGAACTCCCTGCGAGCGGACTGATTTATCATCGGAAAGTTCGTAGGGCGACGCGGGAAATACGGTTGTCCTCGGTCTGTCTGAGGCCTGGACAAAAAAGTACCCCAGCGACTCTCTTTTTCAGCTGGGTGCTTGGAAGCTCAGGCTTCGCCGAGGCAAAACTGCCAAAGGGAAGGCGAAGGCCAACCCTAGTGTCTCCAGCGGCGGGAAGGCAAAGCCCAAAGCCAAAGGAAAGGCGCAAGCTGATCCCAAGGTTGCCACTGTGCCCGACCCAACTGGCGAGAGCTCTGCGACTGAGTAAGAGGCTTCGGCCAAACCCCAGGCGCAAGCCGATCCCAAGGCTGACACTGAGCCCGACCCAACTACAGGCGAGAGCTCTGCGACTGAGGAAGAGGCTTCGGCCAAACCCCAGGAGCAGGAAAACTCTCCATCTGGAGAAGGAGCTGCGGAGGAGACCACAACTTCGGACTCCGAGCCCTCTTCGGCGACTCTGGTGGAGTCTGCAGACGACGATTCAGATGGAGATACCCTCTCCAACCTGACCTCGGAGTCTGTGGAGTCTGCCGGTGAAGCCGGGGAGGAGGAGGAGGCCATGGACGTGGATCGACTCCCCTCTCCCAGCCATCTCCCGTCGACCTGGGATGAGGACGAGCTTTTACGCGACTCCCCTTGAAGGTCACGGGTACAAGCCATTTTTGCATTTAGTACAGTATGGCTCCACAACGCTAACAGAGCGACCTATTGTATACAAATAAATTTACAACATTGCGTATCAGCATCAGTTAATCTGATGAAGATTGCAGAACTGCATCAACCAGGTTTCATCCTGATCCAGGAGCCCTGGATTTACAATGGTAAGTTAACCAATATCCCTTCTGGCTACTGTGATTTTTGTGTGTGGCCCGCGAAACAGCCGCCCGCGTGCGGCCATCCTTGCTGCCAGCCATCTACAGGCTTGGCTGAGGACTGACCTTTCGGATGGGGACCTCTGTGTCATCCAATCCAATTACCTATCTCCTAGCCAGTGCTTCATCGCCTCCATTTATATTCCTGGCGACGGAGACCCAGCTCCAGAGAGATTACTGCGCCTTGCGCAATACTGCGAGAACCAGAATGCTGATCTCCTGGTGGGCGACCTTTTTATTAAAGGGGAGGCGGCTAGAGCAACCCGGCGGCTCCTTGACGCCGGTATTAACTTCCGCTATATGAGAGGACCAGCTAAGTGGAACCTGGTCCCACACAGCGATATGTGCCCCAACATCCTCAGTGAATGCGAAGCTTACCAAGTCCTCACGGACAGCATCGCTTCAACGCTCAACGTGAGACAACGCTACTCGGTAGCCATCGACTCGCGTGACTCCATTAATGACAATTGGAACCCTGAAGAGATCCACTGCTATACCGACGGTTCCAAGCAGTCGGCAAACACCGGCTTTGGTGTCTGCATCCTTCTCAATGGGCGGGTCATAGCCACCCAGGCCCAGTACACTAGAACCAGCTCTAGTGTCTTTCAAAATGAAGTCCTAGCTATTAGCTGGTGCTCAGCAGAGCTTCTCGCCTCTGGCGTTGCTGGCAAGGACATCATCTTCCACTCTGACAGCCAAGCTGCACTGCACGCCATCTGCAGCTGCAGTGTCAGCTCAGCAACAGTCCTGGACTGTGTCAAGCATCTCAACATGTTGGGCTCATCCAACAAAATCACTCTTAAGTGGGTGCCGGGACACGAAGGTTTCCGAGGAAATGAGCTTGCGCTTGCAAAAGCCGGCTCATCTGGATCCTCCATCGGGCCTGAGCCCCTCGTCCCGACCCCCTCCTGCGTCATCAACTCACGGATCAGAAACGTGGGTCAGGACCCAGCACTACTCGCTCTGGGCGAACTGCATCACTTGCAGGCAATCTAGAGGTGCTGTTCCACAGCCCTCTCGCCAGCTCCGGAACTTTTTCCTTCGGCTTTCGCGAAGGGACATCCGGGCTCCCACTATGACCCTCTCAGGCCATGGTTGCTTCTCCAGGCACCAATACCTGCAGGGCAGCATTCCTAGCGCCACCTGCAGCTTCTGCAACTCTGGTGACGAGTCGGCTGAACACTTCGTCAGCATCTGCCCCGCCTTCACGTGGGCCAGACTTAAATTCCTCGGGCCACACACTTCTACGCTCGTATCTATGATGCATGCAAACCCGAAAACTTTAACCAGCTCATGCGTTTCCTCCAAACAACCCGCAGGGCTGAACTCCCAATTCCAGGGAGCAAGATAGCTGCCGGCGACACCGAGGGACCCCCCTTGGCGACGCCAACCATTCGTCCATAACGGCGCGTCGGTCGTCCAGGGGTTAGCGGAATGGGCGGCTGCGCCTTCCCGCTGCGTCCCCTCTGGGACCTCCCTGCAGCTAAGTCAAGTAAGTCAAGGAGGTGGAGCGATGGTGAGCGGCGTATAAATGCTGGTTGAGAAATTTAGAAGTGAGTTAAGTGAGGGAGTCAAACTTAGGACCGTCAATGAGGAAGATGAAGGTAATCTGAGTACCGGATTAGATACTAGACCTGTTGTTAAGATTAGGGATGGATTAGAACAAGTTGCCGATCCGATTAGCTTAGATGAATGTAGGAAAGCTCTCAAGGAATTAACTAGGACAGCTCCAGGACCGGACGGCATTAGATGGGACGTAGTTAAAGTACTTCCAGCTGAGTGGGTCCAGTACGTCTTTAACTCCATCTTGGCGTGCGGTATTCCGCCAAAATCTTTTAAAAATTCCCGCACAGTACTGATCTTTAAGGTTAACCATCAGGCAATTATCCGTGCTGCGCGTAGAGTAGGGATCCCGGGTTCGATGCTCGGGTACCTGAAGAACCTGTACTCAGGAGCGCTGACGGATCTTGAGGGGGAAGCTATACCAGTTAATAGGGGAGTTAAACAGGGGGATCCATTATCGCCTATTTTGTTTTGTTATGTTATTGATGAGGTTCTAGATAGCTTAGATAGTGCTCTAGGTTTTAAATTAGCAGGCCAGAAGGTGAACTCGGCTGCCTTTGCGGACGATCTTGCCCTTTTCTCCAGCTCGAAGGTGGGTCTGCAAAGTCTTCTTGACAACTTTGCTTCTTCTTTGGGTCCTACGGGTTTAGAGGTTAATCCTACTAAGTGTTCGACTATAGTGATTAGGTGGGATGGTAAGAATAAGCGTTGGTTGCATGATGAAAGTATTAAATTCAATTTCCTTAGTTTCGAGCTGCCAGCTTTAGGTATCGAGGATGCTTACAAATATTTAGGTTTAGCTTTTGGGGCTAAAGGTAGGCTAGTAGCGGGGGACGATAAATTAAAGCAATTACTTAACGAGCTTAAGCAGGCTCCTCTAAAGCCGCAACAACGTGTGTTTATGTTACGTACCTATGTATTTCCGCGTATTTTGTACTATTTAGTCAATGGTAGGGTTCATTTATATACTTTGCGAAATTGTGATAAATTAATTAGGAAATTCCTCAGGGACTGCCTTCACCTGCCGCACGACACTCCGGTGTCGATGTTTCACGCAGAAGTTGGTGATGGCGGCCTGGGTGTTGGTTGCTTAGAGACTCTTGTGCCTATGTACAAAAGGCTCAAACTTGAAGGTATGAAGGCAGCGCCTGACGCGCTCATCCAAAAACTTGCTGTCCTTCCATATATTACTAAGCGCTATAATATTAAAGGCTCTAGGATAGAAATTAATAACAAGAATGATTATAGGAATTTCTGGAAAAATAAATTAATTGAAAATCTTGATGGCTTTGGTTTGGGTGAAGCGAGTGACGTACCCTCAGTACATCGTTGGACTGTGGATGGTTCGTCCTTGCTCACAGGGGAAATGTATATTAAATGCCTTAAGATTAAATGGAATGTTTGGCCAACTGCAGCTAGAGCCGCAAGAGGGAGATGTCAGGCACCTCTTTGCGATGCCGGTTGCAGGCAGATTGAAGGCTTGGGTCACATATTACAACAGTGCGAACGTACGTGGGACAAGCGAAACGAGCGGCATAATAGAGTTGTAGATCTGCTTGCTAGTGAGTTTGAGGAGAAGGGCTGGTGTATTAGAAAGGAAAAGAGCTACTCGACTCCGCAAGGGAACCGTAGGCCAGATATCATTATTTATAGGAATGGGGAAGCGTTTATTATCGACGTGACGATTTGTGTGGATAGAGGTGGGGGTCCTATGAGTAAGGCTAGGGATGGTAAAGTGAAGTATTACAGTAATGAGGACTTGTTCAAGGAAGTCGAAGAGGATTGTAAAGCGAAGGTCAAGGGGGTGATTGGTCTAGTGTGGAACTGGAGGGGGTGTATGGAAAAGAAGACTTTTGATTGGCTGAAGAGGCTTGGGGTGTCCGAAGGTACCAGACTCCTGGCGTCAGTCAGAGTCCTGGAAGGCTCCGTTTGGGCCGCTGAAGTATTCCACAGAAGGACGGGGATCAAGTATGTTAGGACTGGGGCACACAGAAGGTGTTAGGCTGCACGTCGGTAGGTTAGGTTAAACTTAATGTTCTATTTTATCAATGTCTATGTTAATGTTTGTGGCAAATAGGTATATGTTAGGCTGTAGTTACGTCTGCTACTACTTCGAATTTAGATTAGGGCTAATTTAATTAAATTTTGTTGTATGGTGGACCGGCTAATCTTCGTGATTGGTAGGTCGTGGTTGAGCGAGTCTTTTTGTGTTGGCGTTGATTGGCCGCCTCGACTTGGCGACCAATTGACTCAAGGCATCGCCCTGGCAGTTAGGTACGGCATCCTTTCTATGACGCGGCTCTATTTAAAGAGTTCGCCGACTGGCCTACCTGGACGAGGGGGTGTACCGGTTCTAGCGGTTCCACGCCATAAACCAGCTAACATGCTACCCGGATGATAGGACAGTATAGTCCTAGGCATTAGCCCGATGTCTTCTTCGCGAAGACCTTCCGGGACAGCACTTCCATAAATGGGTCTGTTAAGGTGCAAGGTGATTTAGGGAGAATAAATTGAACAGTTGGTTTTTCTTTTCTGTGAGTGGCGGCAGCGCAATATTTGTATCTTTTACATAATTTTTTATTAGAGAAAATTTTAGAATAATTTTTAGAGGCAGCTTTTAAACATACCGTAGCAGATTATTCAGGGCTTAACCTGACTGGCCTGCTATAAGCAGGCGAGCTAAGACACTTGCCTGTTGCAATTTATTTTATGTAAAAAAAGCTGAAAAATATTTTTCTTAATGACACGAAAATTTGTCACTAAACCAGTTAATTTGTAATTAGTCTTGGCAAGGAGGAGGAAGGTGGGATTCGGGCAGCCAAATATATTTCCTTCCAAGCAGCAGACGGGTATTTTACGAGCGTATTTTAAGTCTTGAGTGATTCTGATTCTTGATTCAAATTTTTTAAGCGTTATCTGCAAACCAATAATGAAAATATTCTTTTTCTGCAGGTCAAATACACAGGGCTTGGACTTGGAGTGAACTTATGCAAATTAGTTAAAAATATGGCTTGCATAATATACGCCAATATAAGACTTTTTTTAATTCAGAATAGTCCGCTCCGCACGCAATGCAAAACTATGGAGTAGCAAGATAAGTATTGCACAAAATACAGCATATAATTTTTCCATGGCGGCTTGCTTAGTGCAAAATATTAATGATAGTAATGTAAGCAAAAAATTTACAAATCTATCCCGATGAATTTTGGCGTTTGACTGTCTCAAATGAGCCGTTTTAGAGACACGTTAGCCGATTTTGCGACGTTTACGCTTATTTGGAGACTTTTTCAGCCGCTTTTCCGCCTCTAGCGTCTCTAGCGCCTCAAAATCGGGTGAAAAACGGCTCAACCACCTTGGCGGCTCAAGAAGGTCAAGCGTCGCAAAAGTGGCGCAAGTGTCTCTGTCGACGCAAATTCGTCTCTAAAGTGGCTAAAGTGTCTCAAGCGGCTGGAATTCGTCTCAAAAGCGGCTCACATGGTGTCGACGCAAATTCGTCTCAAAAACGGCTCAAGTGTCTGTGTCGAGTCAAATTCGTCTCAAAAGTGGCTTAAGTGTTAACGTTGGAAATGCATCGCATTGCATTGAAATAGGTTGGCATTGAAATATTGGCATAGCAAAAGCAGTGTAAACTTTGCATTGTCGAACTCTTGTCTGTCGTTTTTTCCCACAATCGTCAGGTCCAGTTCGAACTTTTCCGAACTTTTTGCATAAATTCTTCCAGCTTCCTTCCCTGAAGTCTGCCACCCCACTGACCATTCGAGTTCGAGCTTTTTTTCCGAACTTTTTGCATACATTCTTCCAGCTTCCTTCCCTGCAGTCTGCCACCCCACTGACCATTCGAGTTCGAACTGTTCGAACTTTTCGAACTTTTTTCGAACTTTTCCTAACTTCTTGCATACATTCTTCCAGCTTCCTTCCCTGCAGTCTGCCACCCAACTGACCATTCGAGTTCGAGCTTTTTTCGAACCGGCCCTTTTTGTAACTAGAAAAGAAATTTATAATCCCGCAGTGAACGCGAGGCTGTCGTACTGAGGGATCGCATTACCAACAACTCCTTTGGAAACTGCCGGCATGGCGGCTCGTCATGTGGCAGTTGCGACTTAAAGGCTACTGCCGGCGAAGGAAGGAGCACTGCACAAATGGCTGACTTTAAATTTCCTGTTAAGTACCGTGTGACTGTGCGGAATTTAAAGTAAATGATGTGGCAGACAACGTTGTACGGCTTTTGGATATCATTATTTTACTGTCTGTGTAGTGTAGGGTAAACTTTAGGTAGCACGGATACACACGCATCTAAAGACTTAGGATAGTCCACCCGTAGCTATTGCCGAATCCCCAACGGCGTAGAACTGATAGGCACACTAATTGAGGAGCTCCTTTATACCTGAACGTGTGTGAGTTTCGCGTCGCCAACAGTTTTAAACCTTTATGCGAAAAATTTTAAACCTGCTTTTAGTCATAAAGTTTGATAAGATGTTCCGTCTTACTTTCATTTTTATACCTGAACACGGGTGTTTTGGCGTGAGACTCAGTTTTAAACCCATTCATGTTAATAAACGGTGCGTAAAGGTGAAAAAAATATTTTACCTCCTATACAACCCTTATTTATTTTAAAGGGCACGTACAAGGCCATTTTATTCCTTGCCATCTCTTTGAGTCTTACTCATTTTACGGAGCAGAATCTTACACCGCAAGATTTCCGACTTGATGCGAAATCACCTGCGACTACTGTAGTTGGTGTCGATGAATCCCATTGAACACAGAATTAACCACGCGGGTTACCAGGGTTATGGACTGCTGTTGTTTCACCGCGGAGTTCGCCGTAGAGTGTGTAAAGCAAAGTACCTTATTAGCTACTTGTGGTTCCAGTTATTCAGTTCTTGAATCATGGTCAGCGCACTCAACGTCCGCGTGTGCATCCGCGCCTTTGTGTTCCGCCTTGGTATCGTTAAACTGACCGTTCTGCACGAACTCGGCGCGGTTCTGCTGGAGCTAGAGAACTTCTGGCTCCCGCACTACGGCTCGTTGCAGGAAGCCATAATTGCCGCAGGCGACATCGCCATCGTCTTTTAGCCATTAGCCATTGGTTTTAGCAAGTATGGGAAGAAGCAGGGAATCAATAACAGCGTGGAGTATAGATGTCATCTGTATCTTCTTTTGTATCCTCTTCTGTTTTGTCTTTTGTACCCTATCTTTTGTATTCTTTTGTATCCTTCATCTTTATGCGTCATTATGTTAATTACTACTTACTTTGGTACGAAGCGGACAGTTTATGAAATGATAGACGCGAGCAGCACAGATCATACAACGAGCGCCGCAGGCAAGTCATAGCTGCTAATCCAGCTCTACAAGCCATTCAACGCGATCGGCTATCAGCGGCAGAGCCGGGAGCGTCGCCAACAAGCTGTCGGTGCTGCGGCTCCTACTGTTGACGACGTGGTGGAGGAGCCTGTCATTGGCTTAATGGACCTCGACATCGACGTCACTTTGGAAGCTGCTGCTGACGCTGCTGCGGTACTGGAGGGCTGGGATGGCATTCGCGTCGACGGTGACAACCCATTTCAACAGGCCGACACGTTGAATGACATTGCTGCAGTGATTGCCGAGGATGATGAGCATTCGTCCGATGGCTCCTGGCTGTCCGAAGATTCCGACGACGATGAAGACGAAGAAAACGTCGCCTTTGGAGATCTCGATGCTCCCTTGTATGCTGGCAGCAGGTTGAGTCGAGGCGTCTACATCGCCAAGTTTTACCGGCTGGCGCAGAAATTCAAGCTGAGCCAGAAGGGTCAAACTGCCTTTCTAGAATTTTTCTGCATGGCGAAAATTCTGACGTTCCGGCGTCCGCAGCTGCACTGCAGAGAAGTCTAAAAGTGAAGCGTACAGTTGTCAAGCAAGATTTCTGTACCCATTGCTTGACAGTCGTTGACGCATCATCAGAGCTGTGTGCATCATGTGGGGGTCAACTAACTGAAGACTCGCGATGCTCCTTCTGGAAGTGTGACGTCATCGATCAAGTTCGTCACCTGATCGAGGCCGAGGGCCTGCTGCGCTGCGTCATGTACCCTGTTGAATAGGCAGCCGAGGCGAACGGCCTTCACGTAGGCAGCTCCCCTGCGTATCAAGCTGTGATGGGACGCATCGCTGCTTGTGAACGTTCTGACTTGACGTACACCGTCAACATCGACAGCTTTCAGGTAATCCTTGTTACATGCCATCCCTGATTTCCTACAAACAAGTTTGCGCATGCATGACATGTCACGTCCTAACAGGCATTTTGAACAGCTAAAATGAACGTATGCCCAGTGTACATCAGCATCACTGAGGTGCCGGAGCGCCGCAAGTCGCAGTTCATCGTCATAGGTGGCTTCTGGTGCGGCAGAAAGAAACTGGGCTGCATGGCGTTTTTGCCGATGCTAGTTCAGCAGCTGAACAGCCTCCAGACCTCCGGAGTGTCATACTCTCGGGGGGTGGCCCTGATGGCAACCAGTCGGGCATTCTGCGACTGCATCCACTGGTGTTCATGATGGATGCGCCCCAAAGGGCGGAAGCAATATGCCTGAAACAGCACAACGCCAAGTACGGCTGCGACAAGTGCTACATCAGTATTGACAGCGTGCAATTAAATACTAACCGCACTGCTACGGTTCTATCCACCGGATGTAGCCATTGCTAACATGGAGGAGGCTGCTCAGTTGGGCTGCGAGACTGTCACACGGCGAACATTGGCAGACACAGTTCACTTGGCAACAGTGCGGCCGCGCCACGCGGACAGTGTGCTCGGTGTAAAGCAGCTGTCACCATTGTCCGGTTTATGTGGCTTCGACTACATCGCTGCGACTCCGCCGTGCTACTTGCACCAGTTGCAAGGCGGAGTACTGAAGTATATTTTTACTCAGTTATTCCACTCCAGCAGGGATCCGGACGCCAGTGAGTCGCTAGTAACAGAAATGTTGTTAGGAATGCCTACGTAAAACTATTACCCTCGTTCACCCGTCCCAACCACAGACAATCCAGACTTCTCCAGTAGGATTGACGCCATCGATTTTTGCAAATGCGTTTGACAATACGGCTCAAAATCGGCGCAAGTGGCGCAAATTTCTCCACTCCTAAAATAGCTCAAGTTGAGCCGTTTTTACGCCACTTGACCGATTTTCAGCCGCTGCAGCGGCGCAAAAAATTCATCGGGTATGCGAATTATTCTACAACGCAGGGAATTTCATCCAAAGTAACTTTTTTGGCCAGCTCTGTAAGCCCCTACCCATTATAGAGAAAGAATGCTAAGTGAAAGCTTCATACTTCCAGCCGGTAGGACGCAAGCGGCAGCGTCGCTCGAGTACTGGCAGCAAGCGCAATATCGGCAGGCGTTAGGGCCGGCAAAGCCTAATATCAGCGGCGGAACTCCGTCCGAATCGTGAAGGCAGCCAGGTCCTCGAGCTGAAACAAGGTTCGTCCATCTCCTACTATCCAAAGGCCCTTCAATTTGTCGAGTCCACTCTCTTCGAGACCATCACCTGAGACTTGCAACCAAAAGCCTTCCGCCACTCCTCCCACGGCCGTCCTCAACCTCGTCTTATCTTCTGGTGTGGTCCCAGGTACTCTTAATCTGGCGAGCGATCCCCTTGAGGAAAACAACGAATGGCATCCGACAGTCACGAATCTTTCAATCTGGCTATGAACCCAATTTCAACTCCCGGTATTCAACTCCGTCCTTATCAACTTTTACGATAACGGTAACTCCTCCTGCGGATGACACACGGACTCTGAACCGGAACTAGGATCCAACCCGACGATCGCCTCCGTCTGCCTAGGCGCCCCCAGGCTCTTACAGGTCGGGGAAAATAGCTCTGGCTCTCTCGCCTTCTCCGAACATCTCCAATCTGGAAGCTTGTTAGTGATGGCAGGTACTCTCCAGGTCTACTACAAACATGCAGTCCCAGCCGATCCAAGCTGCAAGGGCAGCAAGGCACCCCGTATAAACCTTACCTTCCGACGCACCCTCCCCCCGCCGCTGATGGGCTCCGATTTGCCGTCGAAGCCTCCGTCCACGGCTCTTAAGGCGACCATCCGGTCGTCGATTGGCTCGCGAAGCGACAGCCCCATGACCAATCAGAAAGCCGCTGAGGCTGCCGGCCCAAAGCCCGAAGACGTCAGCGACTGTTCCCTCTGGCAACGGCATCTACGGCGGACATGGCCGCACTCTGGGCCGCTGCATCGGCAACGTCCCGCCAGCCTGCGACGATGGCTGCGACGTCGGCTGCAGCACCGGTCGAGGCGTTGACGGAGGCGCTGGCCACGAAAGCGGCAACGGCAGCCACGACGACTGAGGCGCCGGCTGCGGCGTCGGCGACCACGACGGCAAAGAAGACCGCGGTGCCGGCTGCGGCGGCGGCAACGGCACCTGCGGGGGCTGCGGCTGCAGCGGCCGAAGACGACTATGAGCTGACCGGTCCATGGCGGACTCAGCAAAGGCCAGCCGGATGGACGACGCCAGTGCTATTCAATGTAGCCGCCGACGCTGTCGACCCAGTTGCCTTTGCCTCCGCAGGCTACCTCGCCCGCCACTATGCAGGTGTCCGCGTTAAATCAGTCAGAGAGCTGCGTGGAGGTCCGGGATTCCTGGTGTACCCCGTCAAGCTTCGGGACCAACAGCACCTACTTCATGACCATGACCCGCCGCCTGATTTCAAAAGCCAGCTGGTGACCACCCAGCTACGATGTCGGCCAGAACCAACGCAGGCGAGGCCAAGCCGCCCAAGTCGCACGCCGTCGTCATCAAGGGCGTGCCACTCAACACCGACTTGGCGGCCGCGACGACATCAACGAAGTCGAGCAGATCGTGATCATGGGCCTGCATCGCATCACTGCCAGAGCCACCGGCCAGCCGACGATGCTCGTGCCCGCCTTCACCACCAGCCCCAGCGTCGTGGAGCGGGTCCTGGAGCAAGGCATTCGGCTCGGCTACACCCGCTTCAGATGCGAACCCTGCCGCAACCAGCCAGCCCCCAAAGCCATCCAATGCGGCAACTGCCTGGGTTTCAACCACCCAACTGGCCGATGCATCGCGATATCCCGCTGCAAGCACTGCGGTGGCCAGCAGCGCGATGACATCAAGTGCTGCAACTGCGGAGCTCTGCATCGCGCCACTTATCATCAGTGCGAGGCAGCCGTGCGAGCCAATGAAGCAGCGCGGGCCCGAGCGACCGCCAAACACCAGCGAGCAGCTGCCGCCGCCGCTGCCACCTCGACGGACGAGGAGCCGGTGGCCTGAGACAAGCGACTGCGGACGAAGCGAAAACGCAGACGCCGTCGACGAAGGCCTAACGCCAGACCGGCCGAAGTCCAAGCAGGCCTGACTACAGCCAGGCCCTACAGGGCCAAACTGCACGCCCAGCGGACCTGCCGCCGGCAGCTATAGCCAGCACCGCGGCCAGAGAAGGCGAACAGCAGCCAGCAGCAACCCTAGCCCCGGTCACAATTCAGCTAGGTGAGCTGCTGAAAATTCTCGCCCTTATTGTCTCTGCCTTAAGCCATAGAACCGCACCGCTTGCTCCTGCTGACGCGCTATCCCTAACATTGTCCGCTGTCTCCTCAGTACTAAACTATACTCCACAAAATCCACATGCTCTGTCAAGCTGGGAAAAAAAGCACATTGGCTAGCTCGCATCGTGCAGTTTATACCTGAATAAGGATAGTGGTAAACAGCTTACCAAAATTATGCACCTGAACTGCAGTAGCATAATCAACAAAATTTTTGAGATTTGGAGCTACCGTAAGCATGCCAACATAGAGTTAGCCCACTTCTCAGAAACAAACCTAACAGAAAATAGCAGGTTCTACCTCCCAGGCTTCTCTATTGTTCGCCTAGATCAGCCAGACTGTAGGAGGGGACTAATAGCAGCCTACAGGCCACATGTCAAGGTCCTCAGTGCCAGAAGCAAATAGCCTGACAAGCATACCATTACGGAACTTTTAGTACTTTCTTTGTGCCACACTATAGTTCCCAATGTCAGGTCAAAATTCCAAACCAGCCCCTGTGGCTAATCCAACATCTGATAGGCGACAATCTGGCCTACGTCCGCCATCAGAAACTTATGGTAGGCAGATGCTCGGACTGCCGCCAAAAGAAGCTGCTGCACCAAGTGCAAAACGTCGCAACGTTCGCAGCTCAACCGACTATGCACCAGGTGCAACAGCTAACGCTCCAAATAACCAGGTCTCCACACAGGCACCTAAGTCTAATACACCAGTGGAACAAAACCCTGGACCAGCCAAAAACTCTATCATTGAACTTACGGACAGTAGCAGCACGGAAGACGAGGTATATGCCGATGCCTATGATGTCCAGGCCAGCAATACGACCGAGCAGCCGGAGTCGGTAGAGAGCACTCCCGACGACGGCCAGCCAGCGACATCCGAGTCAGCCGGCGCTGCTGCTGAGCCCAACGACCTAATAAATATTAACAATATCCAATATTATGAACATCCAAACAATGTCAAAATTGCGTACGCACAGAATTATCTTGGTTCTTCAGCGGACGCTATTTACGAGACGCTCATCAAATATATTTTTTCACAGGCGCACCGGCATAGGCCTCTGGAGAAGCGTCTAGTCTACTGGGTCGGGCCGGAGTACTCGTACTCTGGCAATGCCCTACCTGTCAACCATGAATGGCCTGCAATTTTGCAAAACTTAAATAATCTACTCGAAACATCAAATCTAGGCCTACCTAAATTTAACAGTTGTCTAGTTAATTTTTATCTGGACAATACGGACTACATACTATTTCACCAAGACGACGAGCCGGAGCTCGGTACTGATCCAGTCATCGCCATGTTGTCGTTCGGTGCAGTACGGACGTTCTGCATAAGGCGTGATTGTGATAAGACAATGCTGCATCAATTCGATACCCTGCCCGGCTCTCTTATAGTCATGGGCGGTGGCAGCCAGGCGCACACCTCGCATAGTGTGCCACGCAGCACAAAGGAACAAACTGGCTACAGAGTATCACTCACTTATCGTGTCACGGGCCAGTCAAATAGAGCGGCAGCAGCAGCGCCGGCCCAATCAGCGGCAGCAGCACCGCCGGCCCAATCGGCAGCAGCAGCAGCAGCGGCCTCGTCGTCGTCGGCAGCGGCGGCGGCAACGTCGTCAACAGCGGCGGCGGCAACTTCGTCGGCAGCAGCGGCGGCAACGTCGTCGACGGCGGCGGCGGCAGCGTCAGCAGCGCCAGCGGCCTCATACGCCGTAGCCGCAAGTCGATCTAGACCGGTACAGCAGCGTCGACCTGCAGCAGTCATTCCGGTCATCTTCGAGACGGCGGAGGCTTTAGTGGGCAAACAACTGAACTTTATCAAATGGCTACAGGCCAACTTTCAAGGCAGCGCCCGAGCGACGGACGTCAAACCGTTGCAGTTTCAGCCGGGCTTCCTGGTTCTGCCGGCGACGGTGCGCGACCATCAGGTGTTCCTGAGCGGTCCGCTGCGCGTGCCGGAGCTGGCGGGACAGCAGGTCCGGAGACGTCTACCGCGCTCGCGGCCACTGGACAACAGGACCGGGGCTGACTTCCGGCCAAAGTCCCTGGCGGCCCCTTCGACGTTCGTCGTCCAAGGCGTCGCCCTGAGCATCACTAATAACGAATTTCTGAATTTTCTAAAAGAGGACCTTAAGCTAGAAGTTACGCGCGTCGTGCGTATCAAGAGCAGAAGCAGCGGAGAGCCGACCTGGATGGTGCGCGTTTTCGTCCCGCACATCGAGACGGCACTCCACTGCATCAAGCACGGACTGCGCACAGAGTTCAAAACCTTCAAGTGCGAAGCTAGCCGCACCGAAGAACCCCGTCCGAGCCACTCAGTGCCAACGGTGCCAGGCCTTCGGGCACGGTACCAAGAGTTGCCGGGCGGCGCAGCCCAAGTGTAGGATTTGCTCCGGCCCCCAACTGCACGGCGACTGTCCGGCTGCTGACCAAGCGCCGACGTTCGCCAATTGCGGTGGCCAGCACAGGGCCAACAACAAAGATTGTCCAAAGGCGATTGAAAGCCACAGAATCGCCGAAGCCAAGGCTGCGGGCATCAAGGAGGCCCGGCTCGCAGTGATCCAGCAGATGCAATCGGTCGGACCTCAACCAGCCGCCGCCGCCGACCCAGTAGCCGCAGCCGCCGCGGCGGCTGCAGCAGCAGCAACCGGTGACGAGTCGGACGACACCTGGCTATTCCAGCGCGGCAACGGGCCACGCAAGACCCAGGTCGGCACCTGGCCCACCTCCCAGGCGCCGATGAGACCGGCGGCTCCGGCGACTGCCTCGGCCTCGCAGCCGAGGTCCATGCCGGCACCCGCGCCCGCCGCGGCTTCGGTCGCGACCCCGGCCTCGTCTGTAGCTGGTGAGAGAAACGTTGGGGGGCTGCTGCTTTTGTTCCCGCTGTTAATGATCTAGTGGGCGCTATCGTCCCCGCTCTCGTCCAAGTTCTGGTCGAGCTATTCCTCAGCGTCTGGACAAGTCCTCTTGGGACCCCGGTCAATGCGGAAGGTGCCCGTCAAAAGGTGCTGGAAGCATTGAATCGAGCAATCCCGGAAGCTCTTGGAAGGATACTGGGGGGTGGCTCCGGTCTCGCGCAAGCGCCCGCGGCTGGTCAGCCGCAGTCGGATGCGCAGTCCTAAGGCTGTGTAAAATAAAATTCGGGTCGAGTAACAATAATATAGCTCCCCAAACTAATGATGGCCTAAAAATATCACATCTAAACTGTAGGGGTATTATCCCCAAACTAAACGAGTTGCACATCTGGATCCGAGAACAGAAAATTGATATTGCCCTTTTCTCGGAGACACTCCTTAAAAGCACTCATCTATGCTCTTTTCCTGGCTACTCAGTAGTGAGGCTAGACCAACCCAAAGTCAAGCGCGGCCTACTACTGGCGCACTCACCGCGGGTTAACATTAAGAACGTTAAGCTTCATGCTGATAACATTAATCAAGAAGTGCTCACCTGTACTGTAGTCCCTCGTGACAACACGTCCCCGGAGTTTCAGTTGTCCCTCGTTTATAGATCTCCTTCACCAGACAACTTGAACACCCGGCTCCTTCGCACGCATTTATCTGCTGGGAGATTTGAATGGGAGGCACGATTTTCTAGGTGGTGAGAGCCGCAACAACAACGCATGGCTGACAAATACATCCTCCCCACCCTCCGTCCTAAATGAGTATGGGCAATTCACCAGGATCGCGCATCGTAACGGGGTCGTTTCCAGAAACGTTGTAGATCTAGCACTGGTGACGGACTCCATGCTGCCCCTGGTGACCAACTTTACGGTGGGTCCCGACTTGAATAGCGACCATCTGCCCATTTGCATTACTCTACAATCCAATGCTCCGAGTTGGAACGGACCAGAAAAGCCCAGGAACTACAAGAAGGCAAACTGGGAACAGTTCCAACTAGCTATGCATATCTCCCTCGGACCCTCGCAGAATATCGTTTTAGAGTCCGAGGACGACATCAACAAGGAAGTTGCTACCATTACTGGAGCCATTCACAACGCTATAGAAGAGGCGGTCCCGTATGTTAAAGACAAAGACCCTCTTCCCCCGCATATTATAGCACTAATTAAGCAGGGAAGAAAGCTTCGCCGGCAATACCATCGCACCCGTGACGATAGTTTCAGGGTACAGGCGAACAGGGTGGCCAACGAAATTAAAAGGGCCATACATTCTTTTCAGCAAAACAAGTTCACTAAACTCTGCGAAAGCATAGTAGAGAACAGCAAACGCCAGGAGGTTAAAAACTTCTGGAATGATACTAAAAAGCTTATGGGGCGTTCCAGGGCGACCACCATCCCGTCCTTGACACTTGGCTCGGCTACCGCACATACGGATCAGGATAAGGCCGACATGTTTGCGGACACCCTCGATGCCAGAATGCGTCCCATTCCCTCGATCAGCGGGGAACTGACAGACGAGGTGGCTCGTATTACCAGCCTTCCCGTCTTCCATCCCACCCGACCTGGCAATATTCCAACTACTCATCACCCTCTTGAAGCCCCATTCACTGTCGCGGATACCATCTGGGAGCTCGATCACCTCCATATGGATAAAGCTCCGGGGCTAGACAAAGTCCCAAACCGCGCACTCAAACTTGGGCTCGAGGGCACCTCAATTACTAGGATTACCCGCCTATTCCACTCCTGCTTTGAGATGGGTATTTTCCCCTCAGCATGGAAACAGGCGGTAGTCACTATGATTCCTAAACCAGACAAACCTCCCGATGCGCCAAACTCGTATAGGCCAATTAGTCTCACCTCCTGGCTAGGCAAACTCTTTGAAAAGCTGCTAGTCAAGAGGCTGATTTACTTTCTGGAGTCTAATGATATCTTGGGCAACGAACAGTGCGCGTATCGCAAAGCCCATTCGACCTATGACAACATCGTCCGTTTGGTCCAGGACATCATGGTCGGTAAATGTAAACTCAAGAGGGTTCTTGCGATCCTTCTGGATGTGGAGGGCGCATTTGACACGGTCTGGCACGACTATTTGCTGTATCGCATGCACCAGATCGGGGTCCCTGACGCACTTATCGAATCTGTTCCAGCTATCTTAAGAACAGAACTCTTCAGGTGAGGGTCAACGGTGCGCATCAAGCAATCCCTTTTCTCTTTAAGCTGGCGTGCCTCGAGGCGGAATTCTAAGCCCAGTCCTTTCACCTGCTATTTATCAGCGTCATGCCCGAGCCAACTTGCCTGCAGATCCATCGCAACCAATTTGCGGACGACATGGCTATCTGGGCCATCTGTGACTCTTTCGCTGCACTCAAAAGCACCCTGCAGCCGTACCTCGACAATCTTTGGAAATGGTGCGGCGAACTGGGAATTAAGATCAGCGCCAGCAAGAGTAACGCTATTGCCTTTGGGTACACTCCGTCGCAATGGCGAGATCTCCGGCAACCCCTGCAGCTGGGCTCTGCCGCCATTCCTTTCTGCGATGAGGTCAAATTCCTAGACATCAAGCTGGACTCCACACATTAGCATGATGGTTGCCAACTGCCGAACGCTGGGGATGATCAGCAGGATTGCTCGGGTCACTCGCCTCAGCAGTGTAACCCTCAAAATGCTCTATAGGGCTTATGTAGAAAGCGCTCTTACTTATGGAGCCCCACAGGGTCATCAGTGATAATCAGTGACTCGGTCCGGTGGGTAATCCTCTCTGGGCGAGATCCCTGGCCTCCAGTCCTGGTATCAGTCCTAGTACACTCGAAGTAAATTGTGGCAAATGTACTATTATTAGTTCGCACTAATAATAGTACCCGGCGATACATGGACTGCCTGTTGAGCGACGACGGGGCGCCCGACACAACCGGTGGGGCGGACTACACTAATAATAGTACCCGGCGATACGTGAACTGCCTGTTGAGCGACGACGGGGTACCCGACACAACCGGTGGGGCGGACTTTGTCCGTTCGCTGGCTCTGCGGCGTGCCATCTGACACTGCCCCCTATAACTCTTTTTTGGAGCAGTGTAGCTTGTTGTTGTTGTTGTTGTTGTTAGTGCACACTATAATTAAATACTAAAAAAAGAACTTGCCTGTATTTACCAGACTTAGCGGGGTTGGGCGGTGGTTCACCGTTCAGTCCGTGCGCTTGGTCTGTGTGATGCGCGGTGTTTTTTCAGGCAGGCTAACTGTGGTGTTTTCCCAGCTACCCTGGCCACGCGGTCCACCGACGGTGCTGTAGGCGAGCATACCGGTGTGCACCTAGCGTGGGCTTTCCTAGCTAGGTTGACCACGTCTGCCATCGGTCCCTGCTTGCAATTTTTGAGTTGGCTTCTCTGTTGCTGCGATCTGCGCTACACTTTTGCAGTCTTTTTTGTCCATATTTTTGTCTAAATGCGCCGCAGTTAGGTGCTCCGACTTCCCCCGTTGAGCGGGGCTGTGCAGACTGGTGAAGGGGCTTTTTTGGCCGAGATTCTCCTGGGTTTTTACCTTGTCCCCCAGTAAGTCGCTACCCCGTAAAGACGGTCTCTTGTCTCGTCTGAAAAGCCTGCCTGCAGCTGTGCGGTGTGAGTTTCGAATAAGTATGCGTTCGGTAGCGCCTTTGCTATCACTGTGCAGACCATGCTCAATCTCACCGTACAGCTGGATAGGGGTCACTCGATGTACTTGAGACCGCAGATCTGTTTTTGCCGAGGACTTGCCTGGGCTGCCTTCCGTTCGATAAGTTTGGTCCTGCAGTACGAGGCCCTGCTAGATCGTCAGAGGGCGGCGCTGTTTCGGGCGGTGATCGAGACCGTCTTGCTGTACAACGCTGAGACCTGGACGCTGACAGACTCGCTCGAGCAACAAGACGATGCGACGCACGCTGGCCTGCTGCGTGCCGCCTTCAAGATCAGCTACGAGCGGGTCTCCAACGCGGCACTTTATCGCCGCGCCGGTCTGGACCGTCCAAGCGAACTTTTGCTCCGTAGGCGACTCCAGCCATGTCATCCGCGCCGAGTCGTACTGCCCCGAGCCGGTGCAGGTGCTGCTGCTTACGCTGCATGCGCCCTACCGGCGAGGACAAGCGCAAACTCGGCGTTTCGTCGATTGCCTGCTGGCTGACGCCGGCCCCCACGATTATGCCAATGGCGTGGCCTTATTTGGCGCCCAGGCCCTGAGGCGCGCCCTGTGACGCTGCTTTTCCATCTGACAGCGTATTTTGTTGTTGTTGTCGTTGTTTAATTACGAGTATTAAAGGCTGACTACTCACTTGCAGAGGGGGGTTGTTAAAATATAAATTAAAGGCTGATTTCGCACTTGCTTAATGGCTGATTTTTAACATGCTGAAGTCTAATTGCTCCTATTTATGTGGGATTTTTATGACACTAAAGACTGATTGCTGAAGAGAAGCTAAAAGGGGATCGCTTTCATGCTGAAGGCTGACTTCTTACGTGCGGAAGCAGTTTTGTCATATGATTAAATGCTGTTGTAAAATTGCCTTGTGGGGTTGCCTAGAGCTCCCCAGCGGGGGGCTAAATAGCACATTGCTAACTTGCAGAGGAGGATTGTTAACATACTGAGCGATGTTCGCAATTTTGCTGCGGAGTTGTGGCTTAAATTCTGAAGGTCTAAGTCTACTGCTTACATTCTGAAGGGGATTTTTAACGTACTGAACGCTGATTTCTCACTTGCTGAAGGCGAATGTTAGTAAGTGCTCAGCTCCAGACGGAATCGTGAAACTATTTAAGGCTGATTACTGACTTGTAGAGGGGGATGACTAAAATATTAAAGGCCGATTGCTCACTTGCTGAAGGCTTCTTGTTAACATGCTGAAGTCTAATTGCTCATATTCGGGTGGGGTTTTTTATGACACTGAAGACTGATTGCTGAAGCTAAAAAAGATCGCTTTCATGCTGAAGGCTGACTTCTTATGTGCAGGAAGCAGGTTGTTCATATAATTAAAAGCTGTTGTAAAATTGCCTTGTGGGGGTTGCTTAGAGCTCGCATGGACATTGCGGAACGCCAGCTGTGTATGAGTCAGATTAGGCCCACGGGCTACGATCTGCGATGCTCAGCACCTGCCTCCCTCTTTTTTGGCAGGCATGGCAAGGTGGTGATTTGCGCGCACTATTTCTGCCGCTGGCAGCCGCAAAACGCCACCCCCGCTTTGCAAGTCAACCTAAGGGTTCTCGTCCCGCGAGCGTTAAGGCTGGCCTTAGGCCAACCAAACTGCTTGGGCTCTGGCGCCGGCACCACCCAGCCGGAATACAAATTTGGGTACAGGGTCTCATCCCTGGCTCGCTTAGATTAAACGTGGTTAATCTACAATCTGTCAATTTACCGATTTTTCAATGTTAACATTTTGTCAAACCAGTTTTTCTCTCGCTATATTTACTCCATCCTTTTGAGGTTCAGCGAGCATATTCACTCAAATTCATATTTATTAAATGTCCAGCCAGTTGGCGCATTTTTTGGTGATGGGTTCATTGTTAACAATTCAAAGTTACAAATTTAATCTATACTCGAATCAATGCTGGTATCCTGTATGCTCAACAAAATTATTATTTCACAAAAAAAACCATTTTTTTTCGGGGGAGTGTCGCGAAACTCGTGAAGACTTGTCCCAACCCGTCCCCTATTTTTATTGACTGCGCTCTATTTTCTTACCGGTACGCAATAATTATTGATCCGTATTTTTTGTTCAATCCGCCACCCCCTTTCTCTCGCTCCGTCTCTCCGCGCTTGTGTGACTGCTTAAACCCTCCCCCTGTCTGTCCCACCCTTTTGCAATGTACTCATTTTGTCGACCCCCCTTTTTGCCTCGCAGCTGCCTAACCCCACTCTTATCTTTAAATATAAGTGCTTGGGCTGCGGCCCCTGATCGCTGGCTGAATCGTTGTTTACGCATCTACCCCATAATCTTAAGGGAACGCTCTGAGAGTTTCTTTACAGCACGTGAACAGTCAAACTGTGGGATAAGCACGATATTACAAACACATCATGCCTACTCTATATATATATATATATATATACGCATACAAACGAGTTTTGAGTGCATTATCTGTTATACTAAATGTCTAATGTCGGTGTGTCTGTCTGTGTGGAACGATGTAGAGCTCGAACGGCTCAACCGATTTTGATCAAATTTGCGCCAAAAGATTGCAAATTTTTCGAGGATGAGACGGTGAAAGTTTGCAAGCTCTGCTCCAAGTGGAAAGGGATTAAATATTCGAAAAACGAGTTTTTCCTATGCTTTCAATGCGAGGCCAACAAAGGTCAAAGTCGGCCCTGGTAGAATGATGATTTTATTTTAGATTGCGTCAGAAATTTTTGTGGACAGAGTGAATGTGCGGCTATCCTTCACTTACAAAGTCGGCCCCGGCAGAATGATGATTTTATTTTAGATTGCGTCAGAAATTTTTGTGGACAGAGTGAATGTGCGGCCAATAATGCTCAATTTCTGCATTGTCTTAATTTTTTGTTTAAAAAAGATTGGGTCATAAACTTATAGATGTATCTTTAAATGTTGCAAGTTTGGGTGAATAGTGTTGGCAGTAAGTAGATATTTTTATTTTCGCACCTAGGTAGAGAACACTGTTCCAACCTTGGCTCAGAAAGTTTTGCGCCCAAATCGAGTGAATGTGCGGCCAATATGCCCAAAAGCTGCAACGTCTAAATTGTGATCTGAAGGTTGCGTCATAAAGCTATAGTACAATTGTCGTGCTGGTAAGAAGAGAGTACAATTTTTCTCATGTAGCTTGAGTACACTGCCCCAGCCCCAGCTTAATGTTGTGGGCAGTAGCATTTTATTGGCCAAGAGTTTAATCATTAAAATGATACCAGTCAGCCGCTTATCATTAAAATGAACCGCGTACACTCGGACAGAATGTACGTCACTTTAAGTATCGATTTTCACACAGTAAAAAAGGGGGCTGACTCAGGATTTTGGATAAATTTCACTGTCCGGAGCATCAACTGTTTTTTACTTTTTGAATTCATTTATACGGCATATTATCCCGGAGTGACAAATTGTTAAAGATAAGTAACTGTTTTTTTATTCTATAGTTTCCATCTATCTGTCCATCTGTCTATCTGTCTTCCTTCTATCCATCGGTCTTTCTAACTCTCCCACTATCTGTGTATCCTTCTATCAATCTATCTTAAATCTTCTTCTATCTATCTTTCACTTGCATTCATTATAAATGGCGAAACGCGGGGCAAAAAGTTCGTTACAGAAGAAGCGCGATGAAAAGAGGCGCCGTCTAGCTGAGACAAATGAAGAGCAGGATCAGCGGCGGCAGGCTAATCGAGAAAGTGCGCAGCAACGGCGCTCTGCCGAGACGGCTGCTGAGCGCGCTGCCAGACTGCAGGCTGATCGAGAAAGTGCGCAGCAACGGCGCTCTGCCGAGACGGCTGCTGAGCGCGCTGCCAGACTGCAGGCTGATCGAGAAAGTGCGCAGCAACGGCGCTCTGCCGAGACGGCTGCTGAGCGCGCTGCCAGACTGCAGGCTAAGCGAGAAACAGAGCAGCAACGGCGCTCTGCCGAGACGGCTGCTGAGCGCGCTGCCAGACTGCAGGCTGATCGAGAAAGTGCGCAGCAACGGCGCTCTGCCGAGACGGCTGCTGAGCGCGCTGCCAGACTGCAGGCTGATCGAGAAAGTGCGCAGCAACGGCGCTCTGCCGAGACGGCTGCTGAGCGCGCTGCCAGACTGCAGGCTAAGCGAGAAACAGAGCAGCAACGGCGCTCTGCCGAGACGGCTGCTGAGCGCGCTGCCAGACTGCAGGCTGATCGAGAAAGTGCGCAGCAACGGCGCTCTGCCGAGACGGCTGCTGAGCGCGCTGCAAGGCTGCAATCATACCGGTTACGTTATGAAGCATCTCTAGAACCGGAACAAAATTTCAGGTAAGGAACTGCTGACTGATGATTGCATGGCATAGTGTACCATATTTCAGCTATAAGCCGATACTTTTTTGGTTTATATAATAAGAGCTTCAAATATTCAAAGCAATCCATAGTACACATCTCTTTTTGTCATGAGTCGTGTCATATTGTGTTGTTCATCATAGTATCTAACCACTGTGTCTATTTCCTTAATATTATAAGCTGCTAACAGAATATTATTTTTTTATATTTTACGCAGCCAAGAATCAGTACGGAACAGTCTGCCCTTGAGTGAAACTCAAGTCACCAGGATTCGTGGTGATGGCAACTGCTGGTTTGCTGCCGTAGCTGACCAGTTGATTGGCTCGCCCATCTACATGGACCAAATGCAGCTTCGAAGGACCATTGCTGAAAAAGCGAGGCCAGTTCTGGAAGCCCACGCCGCAACGCTTCAGGCTATCGGGCTGACCGTGGACATCGTGTTGGCGGAGACTCAGCAAGATGGTGTCTATGTGCATGACCACATTGCGCCAATACTGAATCAAGTCCTGGACGTTGATTATGCCATCTACCAGTACGCTGACCACAATAGGGATGAATTGCAGTTGGTGCAGCAAGGATTTGCAGCTGTTAGACCTGCAGCTGCTGTTGTGAGGCTGCTCTATAATCGGCACGGGGAACATTATGACTCACTGCGCGTTGTGCCTGAGGCTGGGTAAGTGGTTTGTGAGGTGCGGCTGGGGTAGAAAAATTTTATGATTTTTTAGTTAATATTTTAAAATAGACTGAGATTATTCAATGCATGTCTGAGTGAAAGTAAAAGAAGGGGTGATGTCGGGATATTTATTTTTTATTGCGTTTATTTGTTTTCGTTTCTAATAATGATAAAAAATATATTAATTAATTAGTTTTTCTATGTGGAAGACGTTGTACCGTACAGTAATTATATCAGTTTTAACCTTTGAGCGTCTAATGACAGTGATTTTTCCTTTGCTTTATTGTGCAGAATCAACGCCTCAGCCAGCGAGATTCCCCGTTATGCTGGTGGCGCTGAGGGCGGCTCTCAGGTGCCTGATGCCAGTGTCGCGTCTGATGAGTCAGAATTTTCAGACGATGAATCCTCAAGGTAAGCAGCAATTTTATGCCGTTAAGTACACTAGCAGAAATTCTGAACGCATACTTTTCTGGCTAGAAGCTAAAATGTTATGGTGTGGAAATGCATTAGCATATAAAAAGAGTGCACTAGAAGCTTATCATTCTTAGCGCCGAAAAAAGAGCATTAAAAATAATTCCTTTTTTTGGGCGAGTTTGTAATTACAGGGGAGCTGCTTAATTAGTTGTTCCTGTTTTTAACAGGCCAGAGCCGCAGGCCCACCAGCTTGGCCGCATGAGCAAGCCATGCAGTCACTGCAATGCCATTCGGTGGAGCAAAGAGACGCCAGGACTCTGCTGTGCGTCCGGCAAGGTGAAGCTGGCCGCAAAGACCGTGCCGCCACTTCTGCAGGACTTGTACATCGGGCGCCACGCTCTCAGCGGAGCCTTTCTGGCTAACATCCGGAGCTACAACTCCATGCTGCACTTGACGTCGCTGAGAGCCAACATGCGCCCAATGCGGGGCTATTGTCCGAATTTCATCCTCAGCGGCGAGCTTTTCCACATCATTCCGCCTCTGTATGCCGGGAGTTCAACGCCTCGAGGGTGGCAAGTGTACTTCACCGACCGAGAGCTGGAGAGCCGCATGAGTCTCAATGAGAAGCTAAATCGAGAGCTGATGGCAACGTTGCAGAAGATGCTGCACGAGTGCAATGAGTATGTTAGAAGCCTCAAGGCTACAGCTCAGCGGATTGCTGAAGAACCTCAGCTGGCTGATGCTCGGATCGTGATTTATCCTGATCGGAGACCGGCCGGTGAGCACATTAGGTGAGTTTCCATAGTAACAAGGCAAAACTTAATTTTGTGTGCATACGTACAGATCTGTCTTCTTTGCGTTAAAATTATGCAAAATAATGTGATTTAAGGGTGTGTTTAACTTTAACGAATAACTGTTATTTTCTTCTTTAAGGCGCTACAATTTGCCTGAGGCAAATGAGGTCGCTATCCTGATTGCCGGAGACAATGCGGAGCAGACGGTGACGTCACGTGACGTAGTAATCGAGCTCAGGGAGCCCGAAGCCGGAACTCAGCGGCGGCATTTCACAGTGTCTGTGACGCACAGAGCCTACGATCCGTTGCAGTACGTGCTGTTCTTGCCATACGGGCAGGACGGATGGCACCCCGAGCTGAAGATGGCAAACGGCGGCAGACTGACGCCCCGCAAGTACTACGCCAGCGAGATGATGGTGCGACCTGGCCAGTTCAATGCGCTTCACCATGGCCGGCGCCTCTTCCAGCAGTATCTGACGGACATGTGTGCTAAAACTGAAGGAGAACGACTTTCGTATCTTCGCAACCACCAGGATGACCTTCGCAGCGAGACTTACAGCGGTCTGCGAGACGCCCTGTTTGCCACAGATGGAGTGAGCAGAGATGCTGACCCGAAAACGATTGGAAAGCGAGTTTTCCTGTCTTCCAGTTTTGTTGGCGGGCCTCGCTACATGATGGAGCGACTTCAAGATGCGATGGCTTACGTGCACAAGTTCGGCAAGCCGGACCTCTTTGTGACGGCCACCTGCAACCCAAAGTGGAAGGAAATCAGTGACGAGCTGCTGCCAGGACAGAGGCCTGAGGATCGGCCTGACATTGTCACTCGCGTGTTCGAGCTCAAGAAGAAGGCCCTGATGGAGAGGCTGAAGCAGCAATTTGGACAGGTAGCTGCGCATGTCTGCTCCCTGGAGTACCAAAAGCGCGGTGAGTGGAGTATTTGTGAATAAATTTTGCTTAAATTGCTTAAAAATTTGTTGCGTAAATGATTGTTGTTAAATGAATAAAAAAGATTTTTTATTCTGTCCTTGATTGATTGCTTTGTATATTATTTCGTCACAAATTTGTACTGTGTAAAATTATTCCGTACGTAGTTGAGATGAACAAATTATTTGTAATGGTAATGGTAATAGAATGGCGGGCATAATTATCCCTCACCTAAGCATAAAACGAATTCCATGCACAACACAGGGCTGCCGCACGTCCATATTTTGCTTTGGATGGCCAGCGGTAACCGAGTGACGCCTGACCGCTATGACGAGATTGTTTGCGCGGAAATACCGGATCCTCGCACTCAGCCAGTGCTGCATGAACTGGTGAAGAGCCACATGATTCACGGTCCATGCGGTACTGTGAACCCGAGGTGTCCGTGCATGGAGAATAACGTCTGCACAAAGGGCTTTCCGAAGGAGTTCCTTCCGGCGACTCTGGTCAATGACCTGGGCTATCCTTTCTATCGAAGGCGATCGCCAGAAATGGGAGGATTCGAAGTGGAGAAGCAGTTTAAGGGCCGGAGCATTCGGATGGACAACCGGTTCGTTGTTCCGTACAATCCCCGCCTGCTACTAGAGTTTGCCTGCCACATGAATGTAGAAATTTGTGCGACCGTCAAATCCGTGAAGTACATTATAAAGTACTTGCTGAAGAGTGGCGATATGGCCACGTTTCAAGTGAAGCAAGGAGACCAGTCGGCTCAGGCACCGTCCAGTGATGGAGCTGAGCAACCGCCAGTCGTTAAGGCACGAGATGAGATCGCTGATTATCTGTCTGCACGGTACATCGGCCCAATGGAAGCAGTGAATACCATTTTGGGCTTTGAGGTGAGTTTTGCTTAATAATTTAATTAATGCTTTGCTTTGATCTGTTGCATTAGCATTGGAAATTAATATTCAAAGTCAATTTACCCGCTAATATTAGAATGTACATTATTTGTAAATTCAATAAATGATTGAGCTGCGTATTTTGTAAATTTTTTATTTATTCCACCAAAATAATCCACTTGATGATCTATCATGTTTTCAACTGTAATATGCAACTCGAAACCTTACATCATTTTGTACAGGTGCACAACAGATTCCCAGCCGTAATTCGCCTGTGTGTGCATAAGCAAAATGAGCAGCTTGTGTACTTTAATGAAGCGAATGCCAACGCCAGGGCACGGGCGCCAAAGGACTCGACACTCACTGCATTTTTTAAGCTGTGTCGCTCCGACGAGTTCGCCCGAGGGCTGTTGTACACTGAGGTGCCGTCGTATTTCGTCTGGCACCAGAGCGCTAAGCAATGGCGCCGCGCAAAGCGAGGCACGGTAGTCGAAGGACATCCCGATGTGAGGAAGAACACCAACATCTCGCGGATGTACACGGTCTCGCCGAGAGCAGGCGAGGTGTTCTTCATGCGACTCCTGCTACTGCATGTCAGGGGGCCTACCAGCTATGAGGCCTTGCGTACAGTGGACGGAGTGCTGCACGTGGATTTCAAGGCCGCCTGCATGGCTCTCGATCTGCTGCAGCGAGACGACCACTGGCACAGGTGCTTGGCAGAGGCTGTCCAGTCCCGAATGCCCAGAGCTGTGAGGCACCTGCTGGCTGTCATCCTCATCTGGGGCGATCTGCAGGATGGCGAGAATCTCTGGAGTAGCTTCGCTGAAGATCTGTGCGAGGACTTGCGCTTCCGTCACCCAGACCTGAGCGTTGAGGAAGTGACGGACCTGGCGCTGCGTGAGCTGCAGACCATGCTGACAGCCATGGGAGGCCACAGCCTGCCAGATTATGGACTGCCTGCAGCTTCTGCGACCCCACAGGTTGGACCAATGCAGTTCGACACTGTGGAGCAGGCTGAGATCATGGAAATGCAAGTTCCGCGGCTGACTGAGGAGCAGCGGGCTGTCTACGATTGCATCACTGCTGGCGTGTCGGCTGGCTGCGGTGGCCTGCATTTCATTGATGCGCCTGCCGGAACCGGAAAAACTTTTCTGCTTGAAGTGCTGCTGGCGTTTGTGCGAAGCCGAGGCGAAGTGGCAATCGCTGTTGCTGCCTCCGGAATCGCTGCAACTCTGCTGCCAGGCGGCCAGACGGCACATTCAGCGTGAGTTATTTGTTGATATAATCTGTCGATTGAAATAATCGTGTATTTTTTATGCAAAGTATGAGACAAAAAAACTTTATTTCACGTGTTAATTTGCGAGAAAAGTAGGCATTTGATGTTAGCAATAGTGTCTATTATTATATTTTTTGATAAAAATAGTTCATAACAAGCATTAAAATTTGCTGTGCAGATTCAAGATTCCGGTTCGGCTGGTGCGCACAGACAAGGATGTCTGCAGTGTTGGGGCGCAGTCCTAGACAGGCTGCCATGTTTAGGAGCGCGCAGCTCATCGTTTGGGACGAGATCTCCATGACGAATAGGAAGGATCTCGAGACCGTTGACCGGACCCTGCGGGACATCCGGAAGCTAGACTCTCCGTTCGGAGGCATCGTGACTGTGCTTGCTGGGGACTTCCGCCAGCTTCTCCCTGTTGTGCAAAATGGCACCAGGGCCAACAACGTCGAGGCCTGTGTCAGCAGGTCAAGTCTGTGGAAATATTTCCGGCGGCACAGACTAACAGTCAATCTCCGTTTGCTAACTGGGCCTGATGCTTTATTATCGCAACGCTACTCGCATTTGCTTATGCAGGTGAGTATTTTGAGCATTGCGTGATTGAGTATAATAAAAAATTGTAATGCATTGTAATGCGATGTGTAAGCATTAAAATTGCTTTTAATAATCATATTAAATTACCTTTTTTCGTTTTTTAACAATGCTTAAATTGTTCTGCCTTTTTCTAGATCGGTTCTGGTTGCCTTCAGGAGGATCTTGACGGCAACATCACGCTTCCCGCTGAGATTCTGCTGCCACCCCAAGCGACTATGAAGGACTTGATCAATTTCGTGTACCCGTCCTTCGAAGAGTCAGAGAATAGAGACGGCTATTTCGGAAGCAGAGCCATTCTAGCGCCGTACAACGAGGCAGTCGACAGCATTAACGACGAGTGTCTGGCTATGTTTCCGGGCGCAGAACGCGAGTACATGTCAATTGACAGCGTAGCTGACGATGATGCAGCAACCCACTTTCCTCCTGAGCTGCTCAATCGTCTGGATGCTCCGAATCTGCCCAAGCATGTGCTGAAGTTTAAGGTCGGGATGCCTGTTGTTCTTCTGCGGAACATCAATCCTCCGCGTTTATGCAACGGAACCCGCCTGATCATAGTGGCACTGGGCGATAACGTGCTGCGCTGCAAGGTGGCTGCAGGCCAGTTTCTGGGCGACGAGGTTCTGCTGCCCAGAATCCCGCTGCAACCAAACAACGCGGACCTGCCAGTGTGCTTTAAGCGGTTGCAGTTTCCAGTGAGGCCGAGCTTTTGCTTGACCATTCACAAGGCTCAGGGCCAGTCTCTGGAGACCGTTGGTGTCGATCTGTCGCAAGGCTGCTTTGCGCATGGTCAGCTCTATACCGCGCTATCCCGAGCGAGAGACGCTTCTAATGTACGAGTCCTGATCACTGGGAACAAGACGAGGAACATTGTGTACCCGGAGGTTTTGTCCAGCCAGTAAATTCGATTGTTGATCAGTGATGTAAGTTTCTGACTCTTAGCAGTTTTGCAGTTCTGATTTTCAACAGTGGCATTTCATGTAGAGAAGTTAGAATCAGGTAGACAAACACCTGAGTCACATTTGACAATCAAACTTTTTACTCCACCGTGTACAAACTTTCACAGTTCGTCGGTGACCTGCATCCGGAGCCTGCGCCGCCTGCAGAGTCATCATTCATGCTAAGTGTGCAAGAAGATGAGCGGTCCGGGATGTCAGTGACGTCAGCTGACAACGCCTCATTTGATCCGCATACCGGTGGTGCCTGTAGCTCAATGAATTACGGCGAACGAGAGCAGTCATAATCTCAAGATAAGCTGTTATTTGCTTTCGGCGTATATTGACGATTTTTTACGAATGCAGCAAATGTAGGCGCGGCCCAGTTTAAGACAGACGTGGAAGCTACACTTTGCTAACAGGATTTGTATTTGAGGTGCAAGAATTTTGCCATTTTGAGTGTATCTACTAGGCATGTATAGCGTTAAAGTGGACTTGTGCCGGTAACTAGCCCTGTCTAAGTAGCGCAGCGTTAGTATTTGAAAGACTTTCTGGCCCAAACGCATTGTCCTCCCAAGCACTAATGCTTTTATGCACGCGCACAGTAGACAAAATAGCATGATTTAGGGACTCCGGCTGCAGGAATAAATTTGTGGAAAACTAAAGTAGCGTACGTGTGACTCACTTTGGGAAAGTACCTGCACCTCAGATACATTTGCTATTAGCTGCAATGCAACGAGCAACTAGGCTGTAGGCGCATCTTAAACGGGGAGCAAATTATTTAGTCTGCAAATCTGTTGGGTGGGATTGTCCAGTTATGCAAGTGAATAGTTGATTAAATTTTAAATTTCTAAAACTCACAACCCGCGCATTTCCTGCTACAAAGATTTACGTGCCTGTCCAGCGAAAAGGGGTATGGTTATTATCAACATCTACTACAATGCCAGCAGCGGCGGCGGTTACGGCGGACGACAGCAAAGTAAGGTCTGTTAGCTTTTGTCTACCACTTGAACTGATTATTAAACATTGAATAGTGATGAAAAATATTTTTTTATGTACTGTACTATTAATGAAAGGAAAAAGCAAGCTGCACGAAATCCAGGCGGAAAGAAAATCATCTTGAGCAGTATAATATAAAATGAGTGTAGCAAGTAGCTAAGAATTTCCTTTAGCGCGAGAAAATAGCTTATTGTTGAGTAGAATTAGGCCAGAAGTCCTTAGATGCATAACTTGTAAATAATTTCAGATGGAAGAATTTTTTACGAGTAAATTGAAGGTCCCGCTTTTTCATGTGACCTTCGCGTCAGAAAAATTGTATTTTTTTCATTACTTCAGTGCTTTTGTGCGTAGGGCTGTTTTGCGGGGCAAGATGTTTAAAGTTAGGACTGGTTTAAACTTGTGCATTCTATGCCGAAGTGTTGAGTACATTTAGTTTTCGTGTCACTTATGAGTCATTTGTTTGCTTGCAGTCCAGTCGCACTAAAGTGGGCTTTAAGTTGTGTGTGCGAGACTGGATTAAAATTTTGGGTGTTTTTTGTTCTAAGATTGTTACTATTGGCTAAGAAAAATCGTCTGGGGGCTCTGGCGGCGTAAGTCTTAACTTAATAGACCTCATGCCTAAATAATCATCAAACGAGACTAATCTTTTTCTGTACTTGATTTGACTCTCAGAAAGTTTTGACGGCTTAATTGAAGGCAGTGTGACTGAGCCCTTAAGCTGTTTTTGATGCGACTTTTCTCTAGCTTTGTAATTTAGTCCTTCTATGCCTATAGGGACTTAGGGTTATTGCAGTTTGGGTAGCCTACTGCTGAGCCATTCTGATAGGTTATTGAGAATGACTGGGTCTGTGTGCGTGAACAGTATGGGTTGGTGAGAGGGTCCGCGGTTAGCAAGGAGCGCCTCCATTTATGGTTTTTGAGGGTTAGTCTAAATCCTGTAAATGTACATTAACCTATAGGGTGTACTTTACCCTGTTGTTTGGGGAGGGTGGTAAGAAGGGGGGTGTCTGAATAGAAGTTATCTACGCCAGTATATAAATGTGTGTTCTGCGTCCAAACTTGCGCCGACAATTTTCAAAACAAATAATTGAAGCCCAGTTATTCATATATTCTATCTTTTTCTTACCCAATACCTTTAATTTTTACCTTTCAAGAATGAACACTGAAAGCACTCAGGCCAAGAGGATTCGCGTGGAGATCGTCGCCATAGCTAGCCTTTTTCTCGGTGCCATGAACTGTGTCATCCGGGGAATTGTTTCGGAGGTAGCCAAAGTAAGTTTTTTCTTCGTGTTGTAATGCGCTGTGGGGTACATTGGTTAAATTTGCCTGCATTATTAGCGCCATTGTGTTTTCTGTCGTATTGCTTATTCGTAGTAGCTATCAATGCTTATTTTTTTCGTTAGTTATTCCTTAGGAATGCATAGCTAAGTTGTGTCCTCCTTACTCATTGATAGGCAAAGCAGGCGGGAAGTTGCAAAGTGAAAACGTTTGTCGTTACTGACGCGTCATCAAGTATTCGTGTCAGCGCTTGGGGCGACGATGCGAGTGTACTCGACACTTTAGCAAATAATGGCGATGTTGTGGAGATTTCTGGTGGGTTCGTCAAGCCTGCGACAAAGTATAATACCACCAAGAACCAATTCGAGCTAACTGTTTCAACAAACTTCAAGGGCCGAATTACTAAAAGTGACGATGTGTGCGATTTTGAGCTTCCGAGCACTGTCTATACCAAAATCGTGGATTTGGCTGTGGCTGGTGTTGACAAGTAAGTCGTTTATGGCTCGATTTTCCCCTCCACTATCAAATTATCAGCTCCGCCTACTAGCTCCCTATCTCTGTAACTCACTCCTACATAGTGCTTATTTGTTACAAAAAATTACACAGGCTCGTGGATATACTCGGCATAATCGTAAAACTCGAAAAGCCGGAGTTGGTTGACGTCCCTGCGTCGGGCAAACAAGTTCTGCGTTCAACCGTTCTCCTTGTCGATGATACGTCCAGTTGCGTCAGTTGCGTGTTCTGGGAATCCGCGTGTGCGCAGACTGCCGACTTTAGTGTTGGTGAAGTTCTGTCGATAGTGAACGGAAAGACTAAGGTCTACAGGAATCAGGTCCAACTTAGCTGCTCACAGGCAAAGCTTATGTATAAGCCGGACCTTGCTGCTGCTAATACGTTGCGGTCGTGGTATGCGATTCGTGACCGCCCTGCGTCCGAATTCGCTCCCGTGACTCCAGTGTCCCAGGGTTCCTCCTTGAGACTACCAAGTCAGTCTGTGACGGACAGCTCCTTTGCGAGAAGAGCGGCGCAGTCGTCAACTGCATCTGAAGAACTCGTGCAGGTTCTTCCAGACCAAATGTTGGCCTGCGTGGAGAGGTTGCGGCGTGTGCGCATAGTCTGTGCAGGAAAGTCGGTGAGTAGTATTTTAGCTTTAACGAAGTCTGTCTATAGCATACACTCTATTTTTTACTCCACCGTGTACAAACTTTCACAGTTCGTCGGTGACCTGCATCCGGAGCCTGCGCCGCCTGCAGAGTCATCATTCATGCTAAGTGTGCAAGAAGATGAGCGGTCCGGGATGTCAGTGACGTCAGCTGACAACGCCTCATTTGATCCGCATACCGGTGGTGCCTGTAGCTCAATGAATTACGGCGAACGAGAGCAGTCATAATCTCAAGATAAGCTGTTATTTGCTTTTGGCGTATATTGACGATTTTTTACGAATGCAGCAAATGTAGGCGCGGCCCAGTTTAAGACAGACGTGAAAGCTACACTTTGCTAACAGGATTTGTATTTGAGGTGCAAGAATTTTGCCATTTTGAGTGTATCTACTAAGCATGTATAGCGTTAAAGTGGACTTGTGCCGGTAACTAGCCCTGTCTAAGTAGCGCAGCGTTAGTATTTGAAAGACTTTCTGGCCCAAACGCATTGTCCTCCCAAGCACTAATGCTTTTATGCACGCGCACAGTAGACAAAATAGCATGATTTAGGGACTCCGGCTGCAGGAATAAATTTGTGGAAAACTAAAGTAGCGTACGTGTGACTCACTTTGGGAAAGTACCTGCACCTCAGATACATTTGCTATTAGCTGCAATGCAACGAGCAACTAGGCTGTAGGCGCATCTTAAACGGGGAGCAAATTATTTAGTCTGCAAATCTGTTGGGTGGGATTGTCCAGTTATGCAAGTGAATAGTTGATTAAATATCCACTGTTTTGAAAATCCAAGATTTTTTCGTCCTTATGGATGGATCTTTAATAACTGAAACAGGGCAATTTATTGTCAGGCCTCACCCCATCAGTAACAGAATATAAGTGACCACCGTGCCAATACAGATTTAAGCTCCCTAAGGAGGGCGTCTTAGTCTTGGAGTGCGTCCAATGGCCCGGTTGTTCGTCGCATTGCTAATTAAATGAGTGCAAAGACTGACACGAATGTTTCGTTGCCTGACTACTCTTTCTTTGTTAAGAAGTATTGCGCTTTTAGTGAATTCGTCTCATGAGGCATGATGGACTACTCTTTTTTAAGAAGAATTGCCGTTTTAGCGGAATTCGTATTCCATGAGGCATGATTGTTGACTACTCTTTTTAAAGAAGGATTTCCGTGTCAGGGGAATTCGTCTCCCATGAGGCAGGGTTCGGTTAGACAGTTTTCGTCTCGTGCCTTTGATAGCCAATGTTTAACCATGTTTGATTGACTACTGCGCGTTGAAGTAGCTTCCGCAAAAATTTGGCAGCAGGAATTTTATAGCCTTTGAATCAAATTTAGCTTAAATTTATTTGTGCTCTTAAAGCTGCAGGTATGAGTTGCCGGGGGATAATTCCTTTATTATATTCGGAGTAGAGCTCCGTAGTAATTTTTGTACGACGATGATGACATTAAAAATGAATGCTGAAGAAAAAACCAGCTTCCTTGAGTAATCGCTGAGTCGAATGCAATAGTAAAATATATTTTAAATATTTTTATATTATAATTTTAAATTATATAGTTAAATAATTATGTCATTTTATAACTCAATAATAAGGTGCTATATTTTTAGAAATATTTTTATGATTCAAATATAGCTTTTTGCAGCCTAGTTGGGCTTACAAGCATTGAAATTAATCCAAGATAGCTCAACGCTGGGCCAGATATTTCTGTCTATGGCCCAAATATGTGCCACAGCAGCAATCAATTTAATCCAATAAGCATCAATTTGATCCATTAGACTCTCCAGCCGCGCCTATCATCACCACTAACTCTCAAGCGATGAGCGATTTCGGAGTTGAAGAGGAAAGCGAAGCATCGTTTGCTACTGCTGCGGAAGAACAAGATCAACCCCATAATCGTGGCCCATACGCGAAATTGTCCAACGAATGCCATAAATTGGTGGTAGAAGCACTTGACAGAGGTGAGCATCCCAAGGATATCGCACGATGGCTAAATGTTAAAGAAAAAACAGTGCTCAGTATTCGCAGGCGGGTTGAAAACACGGGCAGAAGAAATCGCCTGTCTAGGGGTGGTACTCGCCAAGTGAAGTTGCAAGAGCCTCAGATTCAGCTGCTACTTCAGGCTATCGAAGCCAACCCTCTGTTAACTCTGCAACAAATGAAGCAGAAGCTGAATGAAGAATTTCAGCTCGTCGTCAGTGAGTCAACCATCAGTAGAGTTCTTGAGAAGCAACTGATAACACTGAAAATTCTTGGTAGAGATGCCGACATACCGGAGGTACGCAACAGCCCTCAGACTATAGCCAGAAGAAGGCAATATGCCGAATGGCTCGCAGCGCTTGGTCCAGAGGTTCACGTGATTTATCTGGATGAAACGGGATTTAACATTTGGACACGGAGAACTCAAGGACGCGGTCGTCGAGGTCAGCGTGTACGGCGCACCATTCATTCTCAACGAGGTCACCAAGTGAATGTACTGCAAGCTATTTCACCATCCATTGGACTTGTCTATCACAAAATTGTCGGTCAAACTATGACGGCAGCCCTTTTTCAAGAGTGCATCAATGAATTGGTGCAATCTCTGCTTGAAGCTGCAGGATTAGATGCTGAGGAGCAATTCTGCATAATTATGGACGGTGCACGGTTTCATAATGGAGCCCGAGTTCCAGAAATGTATCAGCACAGGTTTCAACTCGTCCAACTGCCACCATACAGTCCATTCCTCAATCCTGTTGAGTCTGCACATTCATGTTTGAAAGCCATGATTAAGCAGGAGCTCAGTAATCCGAATGTGCATCAGGAGCTTGATCAGCCTCCTCCAGACACCACCCTTGGTCAGTGGAGAGTTCTTGTGCTTCAACGCATTGCTGAAGCTGCTACGGCTGCGATCACCCCTATAAAATGCGCTGGTTGGTATCGGCAAATGCTACGATTCGTGCCGGCTTGCATAGCGGGAGAAAACGTCAATTGATCAAGCCTTCGACAGTGAATTTTGCATATGATCCTGCCGTTAGTAAAATCGGACTTTCTTGCCTGCTTTTTCGCTTCTTGTTACGACTTTATATGTTGATTTTTAGTGTTTAGTGTTTAGTGTTTCAGTACAATGTAAAATAAAGCGGAATAATGTAGTGAAGAGAATTGATGATGGATTAAATTGATGCTTATCGGATTAAATTGATTGCTGCTGTGGCACATCTTGGGGCCATAGACAGAATGATTTTGCCAAGCTTTGGGCTATCTCAGATTAAATTCCATGCTTGTAAGCCCAAATAGGCTGCAAAAAGCAATATTATTTTGTATTTTAAGTATTATAATTAAGTATTTTAATTTCTTAATATCACATTACTGTAAATTTAAATTTCTAAAACCCACAATCCGTGCATTTCCTGCCCTCCTACAAAGATTTACGTCACTTTTCAGCGATCACTCCTGTAATATGGTAATCAATATCTATTACCACACAAGCGGCGGCAGCAGCGGCGGCAGCGGCAGCGGCAACGGCGGCGGCGGCAGCGGCGGCGGGGGCGGCGGCGGCGGTTACCGCGGACGGCGGCAAAGTAAGCTCTGTTTGCTTTCGCCTACCCTTAGAACTGATTATTCCTTTAAATGTTTCTTTGTATTGTTCGATTGAACCCCTCCGCACAATTGCGACCTTCTCCACAGTAATATGCTTCCACTGTGGCCGAGTGGGGCATAAAATGTCGACGTGTCGGCTGCGACGCCGACAAAGGGCCGAGGCGGCGGCTGCAGCTGGCGAGGCGGAGTCTCTGACTCCCCTCGGCGCCTGTCGCTTCAACAACAGCGGCTGCAGCGGAGGCGGCAGCGGAGGCGGCGGCGGCGGCGGCGGAGCCGGTGGCGGCGGCTGCAGCGGAGCCGGCGGCGGCGGCGGCGGCGCCGGCGGCTGAAAGCGGCGGCGGAGGCAGCGGATACATGGACGTTCTGGAGGAGGAGGGGTGGTAACTTAATTTCAATAACCCTACTTTAAATTTATATTTAACCTAGCTTAAAGTATCTGTGCATGTACACACACTGTACTTTTATCCGTGTGTTGGCATGCCGTATTCCTGCTAATAAAATACCAATTTCCCTTTTTAATAAGTAATTTTACTGTGTTGAAATTTTTTTGTTCTTTTTTTGCCTTTCGCCACAGTTAATAAGGGCTACGATTATTATTATTGATTCATGTTTGCACGCGAAAATGTCTCTTCCTTACTGTATGCTTTATATACAATTTTACTAAGCTACTATCCATTACCGCTATTCCAAAGACAGTTACTGATTCCAAACAAAGCTTTTTCATTGCCATCTTAACTGCTAATTCTTCTATTTATTCTATCCGGTTAATTTGATTAATTTTTTACTGCATATCCACCATGATTGGTGGATTTCTGAGACTGCCGCAAGGGGAATTTCCTAACTGCTTGGGCGATTTTTTTGCTTGGGGAACTTTTTGGTTGACTTAGGGATTTTTTAACTGCTAGGTAGCTAACTGCTCTGGGAGATTTTTTACTGCCCGGAAACTTTTTTGTTGGGGGATTTCTAACAGCTCCGGAATATTTTCTACCTGATTTGGGGATTTCTGACTGCCCGAACTGGACTTTGTTACTTCTTGGGGGATTTTTGACTGCTCGAAGGGTCTTTCTAAATGCTCGGGGAGATTTTCTGCTTGCTTGGGAAGATTTTCTAATTGCTCAAAGAGGACTTTTTAACTACTTAGGCGATGTCTGACTGCTCGAAGCGTATTTTCTGTCTGTTCGGGAAGATTTTCTAATTGCTAAGGGAGGTTTTCTGTCTGCTTCGAGGATATCTTCTTACTGCTCAAAGGGGATTTTATAAATATTCGGGTAGTCTGCTTGGGGAATTTTCTGTTTACTTGGGGGATTTCTGACTGCTCAGGGAATTTTCTCTTTGATTGGGGAATTTCTGACTCCTAGAAGGGATTTTCTAACTTCTGGGGGGGGGATTTTTCCGTCTGCTTGAGGGGCTTTCCACCTGACTGCTATAGCAAAAGCTTTTTTCTATGTTTAGGGGATTTCTGACTGCTCGGGGAAAGTTTCTATTTCATTGGAATTTCCGACTTCTCAATAGGAATTTTCTAACTGCTGGGGGGATTTTTTCTGTTCGTGGGTTTTCTACCTTATCCTGGAGGAAGATTTTTCGGCTGCTCGAAAAAATGTTAGCTGCTTATGTGATTTTGGACTGCTTTAAGGAGATTTTCTAACTGCTCAGGAAGATTTTCAGTCTGCTTGGAGATTTTCTAACTGCTCGAGGAACTTTTCTGTCTGATTATGGGATTTCTAACTGCTTGGGTGTTTTCGGACTGCTTGAATGGGGTTTTCTAAATGGTCCGGGAGATTTTTAACTGCATGAGGAGTTTTTCTAACTGCCTCGGGTAGATTTTCTAACTGCTTGATGGGGATATTCTAACTGCTCATGGAAATTTTCTGTCTGCTTAGGAGATTTCTTACTGTTAGGACAAATTTTCTATCTTATCGGGGAACTCTAACTGCTTGGCTGATTTCGGACTGCTCGAGGGGGGTTTTCTAAATGCTCCATGAGTTTTTTAACTGCATGAGAAGTTTTTCTAACTGCATTAGGTAGATTTTCCAACTGATCATGAGATTTTTTTCTCCTTGGGATTCTTTGTCTGGTTGGGGAATTCTGTCTGTGGGAGATATTTTTTACCCGAAGATTTTTATTCTCTGGGGGCTTTTCGGTCTGCTTAGGGGATTTTTAACTGCCCGGGGAAAGTTTCTATTTGATTGGGGGATTTTCTAACTGCTGGCGGGGTTTTTAACTTACGGCTGGGGGAAGATTTTTTGACTGCTCTCAAAAAGCATTTTTGCTGCAGAGATTTTCTAGCAGCTTACGGAGATTTCCGTTGAGTACATGATTGATTTAAAATGCCTGTCTGCGCCCCCCTGGGGGGGGGGCACCGAAGAGCTAGTTGGACTACTAAAATCATTTTGGCTACTTTGACTTCACTATGGAACTGCAACACATACCTGAGGACAGCACAGTTGATATCACTACTATTTCGCCAGCAGGCGCTAGCGCTAATGCAACCATTTTTTCGGACAACCAAGGTAAGATTCTCCTACTTTTACTGCCATAAAACCCTCAGATTCATCAAATAACATTGTATACATTCTTCAGAGCCAATTAAATCGAATGACTCCATTCTTTTTGCTGACTTTTCAAGCCAAGGTACCTGCTTTGATCATTTATCTATGCCACTCGCAGATTTAATTAAAATTTGCAATTTCAACTTTTAATTATAGATGCAAGGGTACCACCAAGAAGGAACTATACTCGACGAGGTAGGTTTGTCTAAAGTTTGCTAACAATTTTAAGCAGTCATTTCCACTAACTATCTTAATGTTAATTTCATTTGCAGCTGTACGAAGTTCGGTGGCAACTACTCGAGGCCGCATTAGGCGACTTCGGCCAAGTTTTTCTGTGCGAGGTAGATTTTTATTAATCCTTCCAATTGCTATATAGTATAGATATATTACTCTGAAAGGTAGTTTTATTAGTTTTAGCCTAATTCAAAGTATTTTTTCCTCAAATATAACTCTGCATTTCTTTTTATGTTTAAAGAAACTGCTGCTGTTACTGCTGCTGCTACTGCCACTGGCGTAGTAATTTCAGCTGTACAAGGTAAACCTCATTTCCATGGTTAAATGTAAATATGCTCATGTCTACACTAACTATTATACCTATTGTTTGTAGCAATCTAATATCTAATAATTTTGTTTTCATGTCTGTAGCATTTTGGTCTACAATCTAATAAATTGCATTTCAGATTATGGCTTCTCACTTTGCATGCCCACTCTGCAAAGATAGTAAACAAAGGAGAACAGACAATATGAGGCGGCATTCAATGAAAAAACACAATCTCAATGAGGAGACGGCATCTATGCTAATAAAATATTGCCATTGGTGCGAAAGGAGCCGCCAAGCCGATCTACTAATGTGCCCTATCTGTCCCTACATGGGACATCTTAGTGCCCTAAGGGTGCACTTGAAGACGAGAGATGAGGATCATCAACAGCATTTCGACACATGTCGAAAAGCACTTGGCCGGAAAGGTCACGCCGACATGCTGGCAGCAGCAGCAGCAGCTCAATTGGAAGCATGGAGAGGATATTTCGATGCTGGAGCGAAAGGACAGCCTCAACAGCATGAGGTAGGCTTGTTCTTATGCATCTTGTCTGAATGATATTAATCTTCATGTCTGTCTTGATATGTTTATACAACTAGCAGTTTTTTCATACATGTCAAGTGCTTTCACAGTCTTATTTACAGTATTGATATTATATTATATTATATTTCATTACCATTATTATATAATTATTAGGTTTCTTTCCTGAATTCTTACTTGCTTCTTTGTTAATACTTCACTATGCCTGCTTTCAAATTGTCACTTCATGAGATTATATTTTGAAACATTTACTTTTTGATGTTCACTTTTTGAATACTTACTTTAAGGCTTGCTTCATGCTAATTACTCCTATAACGTTGAGTTTTGAAATAACTCAGAAATAGTTACTGCTAATTTTAAAAATTTTTCATAATCTTCACTCATGCTGTTCAGGACATCCGGCGTGCTGCTGCAGCACTCATTGCGGCCCCGCACCATGCCGACGCTGCTGGTGCCTCTGCAGCTTCATCGCAGAAGACTTGTGCGCCTAGCTCATCTGCTACAGCTGCCACCGACGCTGCTGAGTGTGCGGTATGTTTCTTTGTGAATACTGTGAATACTTCAAGACTTGCTTCATGAAGCTCACTTTTTAAAATACTTACTTTATTTAAGGCTTGCTTCATGCTAATTACTCCATAACGTTGAGTTTTGAAATAACTCAGAAATAGTTACTGCTATAAATTTTTCACTCATGCTGTCCAGGACATCCGGCGTGCTGACACCGCCGGTAGCGAGCAGAGTGAGCAAGAGCACCGAGTGCTTCTCGCAAGAATTTCGCTGTGCAGAATTTTTACTCGAATTGCGTATCGTTTTCGGCGGGTCCACCTAACAACGACTACCTGCATGTAGCGAGTCAACATGCGGAGCTGTACAGAAACTTACAACAGCACCGGTCCTCAGTTACCCGTGCTTCGACGCAGCGGCGGGCTTTCGTTCTCGACGTCGACGCCAGTGACAAGGCCATTGGTGGTAATTTACTTCAGGTGCAGGATAGTGAGGAAAAAGTCATTACGTATGCATCCCATCCGTTATATCAACATCAACATCAACTGAATTATTGCACCACTTTAAAGGATATTTTAGCGGTAATTTACTGCCTAAGGCACTACCGTCTATACTTAATCGGCCGACATTTTCAAAGTACGGCCACGCCGCGTGGCCGCTAGGTGTTTGCCTTCTTGCGGAGCGACGCATTCATTGGTTGCGCGAACGCCTAGCGTGGCAGGTAGAGTTGTATCGGGGACAGTGGCCCAGCACGCCCTCGAGCCCATACAACCACTTCTAGGCGACTCGCGTCACCGATATGAATAAAAAACCGGCCCTTTTCAGGGCCACCAAACTTAGATAAAGATTCATTAACGATGTCGTCCGACAGCGGCAGCCACGCAACAGGGTCAGAATGCGCCACCCGTGAATAATTGGCCCACGCGTTTGAGGAATCGCGCTGAAATCGACCGCCTCAGAGATTAGAATAATAGGAATTTATTCAGTGGAATTGTAAATATTTATTGCCAAAAGATTCGTTGCCGAGAGAAGAAGTTTCAAAGAAATTAGTCTCCGTTTTTTATCTGCACATAATGACTCGATCGCACAAAATCATTGCAGCCAATGGCCTCATCAATGAGCGTCGACGACGGCGAGCTCAGCGCCTCCGATGAACAGGCCAGCAGTGATCCCATGGTGGCCACTAAGAGCGGCAGATCATCGCCGGATGCGGATAGCTATTCGCCGGGCTGAGCGTCAAGAGCCACCCGCGCAGGATCTCCAGACAGTCAAAGACGAAATTTTTCATACCGTCAGGAATTTCATCCGCACTTAATGGTCCTGGTACGGCCGACGAGGAGGACGTTTCCCCCGCAAAACGCCGACTATGAGCCAGTTACAGCGCTGCATCAAGAGCGCACGCTCGCAAGGACAACGGCGGGGCGTTTCATTTACGGATCTGAAGAAGACACTCAAAGATGCTGTATGCGTCGCGGTCGCTTATACGCCGCGGGAACGGATGACAGAACATCATCTGGATATGCTCATGCAAGCCTGTCGGTTGGAAATGGTGCCTCAGCCACATCGGCCCGCCCCCCGGAGGCAACCCAGCAGGAAGAACGGATCTCGACACCGCTGGGCAGAGCACTTGAATTAGCCCCGAATAGACCGTCGTTCAACCAGGGCTACGATCGTCGTATCGGCGCCGACGGCGCACCGGAGATAGCCAGCGCCCCATTCCGTCTGGATCGTCACGCTGCTAGTGAAAGTTTCCGTTTCGTATACTTTCGCGGCTATCCACGAATAATAGCATCAATGGAAGACGACGCTAGTGAGCCACCAGCGGCTTCCGTCGCCTCAGCCAGCCTGGGCACCTCAGCTGCAGCCAGCAGCTGAGCCGCCGCAGCAGCCGGCCAGGCCGTCAAAGCCGAGCAAAAAGGAGGCGACGCAGACTTAACTCCATCGCCTTCACCGCAGCCCGTATAGGCCAGGCGTTTACGCTGCAACACCATCAGCAGCGGAAATGTTAGATCGCGGAAGAGCCCACGACTGAGTCGCCGAGCGGCGCCTTAATTGGTGGCGCAAACGCCTGGCGTGGCAGGTGAAGTTGTATCGAAGGCAGTGGCCCAGCCGGCCCCTGGGCCCCTACCACCACTGCTAGGCGACTCGCGTTACCTATGTGAATGAAAAATGGGCCCTTTTCAGGGCCACCAAACTTAAATAAAGATTCATTGCATCTGAAAGAGAGTGACATTTATAGATTTTTTTAAATGAAAAGACTTACTTTTGGGTTACATAGTTTGCATTTAAACTTTAAATGCATTAACAGAGCTAAAAACTAAATGCCTGAAAGAAATAAAACGGTTGATGGAAATTTTTCTGCCGATTCAGGTGTCATTGAATACGTCAGCACTAGAGTGAATAAAGCGCTGTTAATAAGACGGAAAAAACTGGCTAGCGAAAAATTTCGTCTCGATGAAATTGTCATCAAGGAGGTTGCGTAATATTACGCTTAAATACTTCTCCGTCCACAAAGTGGATGAGACTGGGTGAGCAGGGGTGCGATCGCGCCGGAGAGAGAATTGCTGTGGGTATGAAATATTTAGTACAGTTGAATAAATGTTGAGTGCGCGATGTGAAAAATGTGTTGCAGTATGTTATAATTGTAGAGAAAAAAACTGAAATTTGAATTAACAGTACTAGCATTTCAGAGTCTCAACTTGGGGTCGGTTTTGATTGTTTTATAAAACGCTGCTCGGCAATTCTTTATGGCTTCTGTCTCTCGCGCACACACTTACTTTTCTGCTTACTTATTCCGGCTTCACTCTCTGCAACAACAATAACTGAGAATCAGTTTCTTATTTTCGCGTTTCACTTTGAAGGAGATTTATGCGTTAATTTACTGCCTGGAGCACTACCGTCTATACTTAATCGGCCGACATTTGTAAAGTACGACCACGCCGCGCTCCAGTGGTTAAGGAAATGCCACGGCACCAAGGGCATGCTAGGACGGTGGAACATGGTCCCTGAACAGTTTGACCAGTTTTAAGTCATAGCTTGAATAGAAGAATACGACTTTACGATTGAGTATCGCCCAGGAGAAGCCTATGTGGATGCCTCCACGAGCGACGCAGATTAACTAAACGACAGCAGCCAAAGGTACCTCTCTCTGCGGTTAATTCATGGAAACGCCACTTTTGCGATTCGGCTCGGCGGCAGCTCCGGTTTCTGCGGCAAACTGGGGCGTCCTGCTTCAGGGCACACCGGAAACGTTCGCGGGAAAGAGGCGCCAGCGGGCGCTTGAGAGGTCTCTGAACTTTCCAGGCCAGCCAAGTTTGAACGGCCGCCCAAGCCGCAGCCAGCCTGGCCGCAACAGCCACCTCAGCCGCAGCTAGCAGCTTGGACGCCACCGCCGCAGCCTGCCGGGCTGTCGTGTGCAGCAAAGAGGAGGCGACGAAGACTTAACTGCATCGCCTTCATCGCAGCTCGTATAGGCCAGGCTTTTACGCTGAGACACCATCAGGCAATTTTAGATAGTTGAGGAGCCCACGACTGAGTCGCCGAGGCGCCTGCGACTGTCATCACCGTCACTAGAGGCACTGCAGGTAATCGGCCGGCCCGACGACACCCGGCGAGGCACGCAGCGTAGCCGCTAGGTGTTTGCCTTCTTGCGGAGCGACGCATTCATTGGTTGCGCGAGCGCCTGGCGTGGCAGGTAAAGTTGTATCTTTATTGTATTTTGTATTTTTGTTTTTTATTACTAAATACTTTTTAATGCAAATGCATCAATATTCTTTAATTCCAATATTACCTCAATTTATATGTCAAATGCGTTTTATAATGCCAAATATTATTTTTATTATTATTGTCAAATATCTTATATTGCACAATGTTTCTAATACATTTTTATGCCAATGCTGCCAAATACTAAATTAAAAAATATTAACTGCTCAAATATTTCAAACGACGATTTTTTAAACAGCCCCTGATCTTTGTGATTGTACATAATCTCCCCAAATATTGCCCTGTTTTATTTTTAAGAATCGTCCCAAATACTAACGAACTGTAAATAATCGTTTTATAACAATATAAATCGCTACTCGGGCAGAGTGCTTCGGCACTGAACCCGGCCGTAATACTTTCGCGGCATCGTTTTAACAACAACAGAATGGTCCTGGTACGGCCGACGAGGAGGCCGTTTCCCCCGCAAAACGCCGACTGTGAGCCAGTTACAGCGCTGCATCAAGAGCGCACGCTCGCAAGGACAACGGCGGGGCGTTTCATTTACGGATCTGCAGGACACACTTAAAGATTCTGTAGGCGTTGCGGTCGCTTATACGCCGCGGGAGCGGATGACAGAACATCATCTGGATATGCCCACGCAAGCCTGTCGGTTGGAAATGGTGCCTCAGCCACATCGGCCCGCCAGCCAGGAGGCAACCCAGCAGGAAGAACGGATCTCGACACCGCTGGGCAGAGCACTTGAATTAGCACCGGCTAGGCCGTTGTTTAACCAGTGCTACGATCGTCGTATCGGCGCCGAGGGCGCACCGGAGATAGCCAGCGCCCCATTCCGTCTGGATCGTCACGCTGCTAGTGAAAGTTTCCGTTTCGTATACTTTCGCGGCTATCCACGACGCACTAATAACGGAATGGAAGTGGATGACTGAAGTTAAAGACATGACGCAGCCAGTGATTAATAATTAGTCGAAGATATTAGAATTATTAAGTGTTCGTAGTGCTGGGGTAGCAGAATGAAGAATGACTGACACACGAATGCATGACCTACCTGTGTTGTCAACATTAACAACGCAAATCTCGGCTGTTCAGCCTTGTCGTAACTATCATTGTTCATTATTTTACCCCGCCGGAACTAGAGGGAAGAGAGAGTAGGACGTCCGACCCGGACTAGGTTATTAGGGATCGTAGTGCAAACGGCCTATAAATTTAATTGCTCCAAGGCGTAGGAGGTTTAGGCGTAACACACGCCAGGTATTAGCTAGTCGATCCCTCTTAACCAAAAATTACAAGAGGCTGAGTAGGCGTTCATTAATTTGTATGCTTTGCATTAATTTTTTAAAAGTAGTAAGTTCGCCTATGATTTATGTGCAGAACCAACGCCTCGGCCAATAAGATTCCCCAGGACGCTTGTGGCATTGAGGACGCCCGTCAGGTGCCTGATGTCAGTGTCGCGTCTGATGATCCCGAATTGTCAGACAATGAATCATCAAGGTAAACGGACATTTTTTGCTTTCGATAGTAAAAATATTGCGTGCAAATGCGTGGACGTTTAAAAGATTTGATGCCGAGGAGACTCTAAATGTGGCTTTCTATTGTTTGGCTAAGTTGCTGATGGCTGGGATTCTCCAGTTTTGCAATAAGTGAATAGTGGATTGAATATCCACTGTGTTGAAAATCCAATATTGTTTTTCGTCCATATGGATGGATCTTTGCTAAATCAAACAGGGCAATTTATTTTGAGACCTCAAAGCTTCACTCCATCAGTACCAGAATATCAGCGACCACCGTGCCAATACAGTTTTAAGCTTTTAAAGGAGAGCCAAAGTTTAACCACGATTGATTTTTGATTGTAAATTATAGTTGCATAGTTTTACTCCCACTTCATCTTTTTAGAAGGGGAGGAGATGCTTTTCTGGAGTTGCGCCTGAAATTGTCAGCGCCCCTTTCCGCTTAGACATGTGCGCCGCCAGCGAAGTTTCCGATTTGTCTATTTCCGATTTTGATAAATTAAGAAGCTAATTTGCGCTATTTCGCATTGACAAAATATTGATGAATTAATAGAATTGAAAAATAAGTTATATGAGCGTTACGAGCCATTCCTGCCATACTGTTGCCGTTTATTAGCAAAAAATACTTGTTGTGACAGTTAGCCGCGTGAAATTGAGCAAAACAAAAAATCTTGTTGTTCTTAAAAGCTGCGATTTTGCCACTGGGTGGAGCCATGTGCATAAAAGTTCGTTAGTCGCCATTATTGGTTGGTCAGCCAGCCACCCAAAACAGACCAGTGAGCGGCTTGTTCTCAATTGGCCTCAGCACGAAGAAACTGCCCGGCTTGCGCATGTTGATTTTGTCCTTGTCAATCTGCAACACCGAGGCAGCGTTTGTGTGCGTGCCGCTGTAACCGGGTGCACTGAACACCGTGATGCAGCGCCTGGAGGAATACAGACGTGGCAAAAATGCATTAACTTAGTCGAGCAAAACGTCTTGACTAATTTTGGAACATGATAGAAACGTTTGGAATGAAAAAATAAATCTATAATTTAAAAGCGAAAACAACTTAAGTTGTGCACGTGGTCCAATATACCTGTTGAGGTGAGACATGAAGCCCTCCTGAGCAACTTGGTGGCCGCGGACAAGCAAACCAGCACCAAAGCTGTGCAGCGCCTGCTCCAAGGCCTCCTGGGAGAACATGTACGAGCAGCCGCGCTTGCTAGGGGTCCAATTAACTTTGGCAGGCTGGTCACCGGCTTTGAACAGGCAGTACTGCGGGTAGGGCATCGGGTCAGCCCAAAGCAGGTCGCAGGCCGTGCCGAACTGAGGCGGCTCGAATGGTCTCCTCAGCGAGTTAAGGGAAGCAACGGCCGTTTCCGGCTTAGAGTTGCGGTAGGGATCCAGCTGAAACGTTGGCGAGATTCCGCCGTGACAGCAGAAGATTTGCTGGTTGATTAGGCCAGCAAGCGGGAGCCACTGGAAGCAGCGCAGGAAGCCCATGAGAACGCTAGTGCCAGTTTCGTTGCCGAACCGTTGCATCACTTCGTCTTTGAAGCCGTAGCGGCAGCACACGTTGGCAGCCTCGTGATTGCCGCGCAGCAGGAAAACACTGTTGGGGTAAACCAGCATGAGGCACAGAAGCAGGACTATGACCTCTAGAGAGTACTTTCCTCGGTCAATGTAATCTCCAAGGAAGAGGTACTTTGACTTTGGCGGTTGGCCCAGACGGTCGAATATCCTGAGCAGGTCATGGAATTGGCCGTGAATGTCGCCAACTATGTTCACGGGAGACTGCACGCGAAGGCAGAGGGCTGTTTCGCTGAGATAATTGATGGCCAGCTGGCAGACTAGCAGGCATTCGTCTGCGGAGAGGTTCGGATGGCTGGCGTACTCATCGACTGGGAAGCTGATCAGCCGGATGATGAGCTCGTTCAGGTTCATTTCAGCCGTCACGGGCATGGCTGCGCTTTATACGCTTATTGGATTGACAAAACTGAATTGCGGCCGCTCAGAGTTGAAAAAAGATCAGATGAACAATAAAGATTAACTTTGATGGGAACTGACTGGGCTGCTTTAAGCGCGCGTACATTCTATGGTCGAAACTCTAATAGAAGCAGAATTCGATTGAGAAAATAAAGGACACCTTAAGTAGGACGGGACACTTCGTTGTTAAGAAAGTTTTTGGAGTCCAATTTTCGCAAAAAAATACACTACAGAGATAAGAAATTTGCAGTCTTTCGACATAAAATTAAAGATTGCGCTCGATTGGCAGCAGATGCAAATCTTATCTATTGATATGTGGTTCCTGCCTTCTATCTACTATACTAAATGTCTAATGTCTGCCTGTGTATGGTTGTGCAACGATGTAGAGCTGGAAATTTCAATGTTAAATATTTTTTAATTACTCAAAGCTGTGTGCCTCAAAGGTCGAAAACATGGTGTGATTTGGTGTGAAAAGTATTAAGCAAATGAAAAGGAGTTTACGCACCTTGAGAAATTGTGGACCAATAAGATTGGGATGGAATCGATGAAATGGAACGCTGTAATAGGCCAACGGGCGCTCAAAAGACAAAACGATTTTAGCGCATGGGTAAACATGGAGTAGGGGGAGGGTTGCTAATCAGCTGGGGCTCTAACTTCTTAGGCAATTTAATGTGGGGTGTACAGTCAAAGGGTCGATCTGGCTGTTTATAATTGTTGGGCTCAGTTAACTCCGCTCACCGTCTTGTCTATTCAAGCCATACAGCAAGCATATTTGCGCTCTACTAGCTTATTGTGTCTTTGCTACTTTTTTGTTCGTTCGAATTTAATAAACCTTTCTAACCATGGCAACAAACTACGCGAAGTATTCCAAGCAGCTGAAGTTGAACATCGCTGCTCTCGAAGAAGGCAAGCAGCAAAGTCCTATCGTCGGTCTGGTTTCAAGATTGGAGCCTCTTCGCACATTTAATCCAGATAATTTACCTGGCCAGGTAATTCCTTTTGTCCAAATGTGGACGACACGGCTGACTTTAAGGTCAGTGTGTTTGGCAAAGACCTCTCAGCTCTTTACGCTGATGTCTGTAGGGAAGGCCAAGTGGTACGCGTGTCTGGAGGCGTTGTGAAACGGGCAAATTCAACGTGGAACACAACATCAAACAATTACGAGATGAATATATCGCTATATGGATTGAATGCCGGCAGCATTATGACGAGAAACGAATGTGTGAATCGTTGCCGAAGAAGCTACATGAAATTGTGCGATCTATCCCACGTTGAATTAATTTTTGTCATCTCTACAGGAGAGTCGATGTCATTGGCACAATTCGTGATATTCAGCAGCCGACTGAAATTCGGCAAAAGAGTCTGATGTTGGCCAAATTGACTCTTGTGGACAAGTCCGGATGCTCTGTATCCTGTGTCTTCTGGGCCGATGCTTCCTATCAAGTAGTCAACTGGTCTGTGGAAGACAGTCTTGAAATTCACGGAGTATTAGTTTCTGTTCATGAGGAAGCTATTAGCCTCAATTGCAGTCGAGCAGAAGTTCGACACTCATCCGACTTTGATGAAGCCACCAAGCTGGTCGGCTGGTATAGAGAAGCATGCCAGAGCCAGCAGACTTTCGAGGCTGTGCGACCATCACAGTCTAATCGAGCCCAGCCGAGTGACATTCGTGCAGTGGGCACCAAGGAAACCGTAATACAATGTTCCGCAGAAATGTTCATGGCATACAACTCTATGCAAACGATTCGAGGAAACAGAGAAGTAAGTTTTAAGTCCAGATTTGATCAATGAGGGCAGTTAGGAAATGATTTAGTATTTAAACTCCTTCTCACAGATACGATTTAGACACTCCTCTGATGCAACCGTTGGCATTCTCGACTCCTACAACACAACACAGACACACGGATCCGGAGGGTGAAAGCTTGCGGACGTCTGCCGATGGGTAAGGAACATCGGGTAGCCAGTTGTTTTGTCCAGGCAGTAAATGATCTTGATCTGAGCTGACCAGTATGTACAGCAACACTGCATTATAGAGCTTCCAGATTTTCATGACAGCTCAGTAATGCAGTTTGTAAGTAATAATGAAAATTTGATTGCCTTTGTATTTTTTAATGTTACCTAACCCTTGTACCCACTAATTCAAGGTTCATCATTATGATTTAGTAGTAATGGTCACTATATTTAATGACATTTATGCAATATGATGATCGTGTTTTGTTGTAGTTGTACGCACAGTTAAAGAATGCAGTTTTTCGTCATAGTGCTTTGTACCTTAAAATGTATATCAAAATTCTATTGGGGTTTTTAGCTTGGTGAGGGGGTAATGAATAATTACCTATAGTGGAAATTCACTTTATGGTTTGTCTCAGCTTAAATGCATTAATTTTTTCTTACTAAAGTGATTGATATCTTTTAAATTACCTAAGAGCGTTATGTATTGAATTAGAATAGTTATTATCATTATTCTTAAGGTCTAAATTTACTAATTTTAGATGGTCAAAATACTGAAAACGTAATTTATTAGAATTTAAAATTTATTAGATAGAGGTTGGGGTTGAATTAGCATTGGTTTAATTTCTAATGTCTATATACAAGGGTGCTAGTCTAACTCTATCGAGATATTTATGTACTTATGTGGGAAATATTGATCTTTAAATTATTTCCCTTTTAAAACATTTGTCGAAAAGCATAATTTCAATAAAATTGTATTTTAGCAGCCGTGCAGGTTCAGATCCCCTTCTAATCAAGTCTGTTTTATTCAAAGAACATTTCTATCAATAAGTATTTTGGATAACTTTGTTGGTCCAGTGACATGTCAATGTGTGATTCTCTATGGATTGGCTATGTGTCATTTAGTAAGTTTTTTACGCAAGTGAACTAATATCGATAAAATAATAGGAAGATCAATTTTGCGCAAATTAAGATGTACATGGTTCGATAGAGTAAAAAGGTGGGAAACACATATCAAAAGATGAGATTTGCATTTGCTTCTAATCGAGCACAATTTTTAATTTTGTCGAAAAACTGCAAATTTCCTATCTCTGTAGTGTATTTTTTTCGCAAAAATTAGACTCTAAAAACTTTCCTAGCAACAAAGTGTCCCGTCCTACTTAAGGTGTCCTTGGAGAAAACATGCCCTTTTATATACGAGCAGTGCACCAGGTGCCGTTCTTATTGTTCTTAGTTTGCACACACACCTAGGCGATTTTCATAACTAGCGAGAAACTCTTACCCAAGAGAAATGTTTGTTAAAGTTTTCGCTTGCAATAGTTTATTTTGTGATTAAAGCTTTTATTCATACTATCCATTAACTGAAGTTTTTGCTGCTTAAAGTTTTTCATAGGCTTCATTTAAACATAAATAGTTTGATTAAGCTCACTAAGCTTCATTCTTGTTGTGATGTGGCATACAATCGATCATAAACAAAGATTGCATAAAACGCAAGCATATTAGCTTGATGCAGCAGTCCCTAGCGTGCGTGCACTTGCTTCGGTTCATAATAATAATAACAGGGAGAGCTGAGACTGAGAGAATTCTGCTGATATTAGTGAGGTCCCTCTTAACCACTAAAAGCAAAGTTCAGGAGCTTGGAGCTTCGAATCAGTTAATTTTATAAAGTATGCTAGCAGGATTTTGCAATTCAAAGCTTAGTGCTATTTTATTTGAGTCACACGCAAATAAATACTACAAGGTTCAAATGCTTAACTAATTGCAAAGACAATTCTTCAACATTAACATACATCAGGCTATTGGCTCCTTTTCTGAGGCTATTTATTGGATGTCTGAAAACATCTGCCAAAAAGGCAACACAAATACCTAAAATTACTTTTTTTCCTAGCTTTCTATAGCCACAGAAAAATTTGATTGCATTTATTAATTTAGCTAGTCTCTCGAAAAGACTTGCCTTTGACAATGCTTTAAAATGCCAAAACAATTACCAACACAAATGGTCAAGTTTCAATACGAGTATAAGATTAGGACTCTTTGCTGGCTATGATGGCCGAATCTAAATAGCAATGCCTTATAAGTTACAAATGCAATATTTAATAAACTGCTAATAGACTTGTAGGGCGATAATGCAGAATAAATGAGGCGTAAGAACTAGGCGGTGGTTCTTCGTGAAGGAATTTGGATTTTTTATTGTCCGGAAGAGTATTGAAAAAGGGCTTGCTTTTTTAGGCTGAGCGCCTTGCGTATATTTATATACTTGTTTACGATCTTTCCAGATTTTTCCGCGCATTTCTATGATTATAACAAATATAATATATTGGTTGACGTACTGTATAAGATATAGGCGCGTGGAACGAATATAAATAGAACTAGTAATTCGACTATTAAAATGCATGCTAATTATATAGAAATATTTTGCTTAAGAAAAATGAAGAAAAGTGTGGAAAGAACTATTTGACTTATGACAAAATAATAACTATTTATGGAAAGTACGAATCTGGAATTTTCGCGAAAGATGAACTTTAAACGCGTGTTATAATATACATGTACATATATGAAATTTGCTAAATATAGAAAGATGCTACAGACTGAATACAATGAACTAAAGGAAAATAGTCTGGAATTACTCCGAAAGCAAATCCCATTAATACCAGCCAAAATACGAGTAACTCACCCAGTCAGCTTACCTGAAAGATCAGTTCTAAAACAAGCCAAGACTAGAGTGGTGTCTCACACAAACACGGGCAGTCTCTTGATTTCAAAATATTTTTGAGATGGCTATTCCACTCTTATCTTTATTCTTGCGGCCTGGGGGCCTGGGCTGGGGTTGTGTGCTGTTTAATTTGTTCTCACTAGTCTAATTCTACTATAGGCGCTAAAATAGGGGTGCGGGGTTAGAGGGTCTGGACTCTATAATAAGATAGAAAGATAGTCCCAGCCAATCAGAGGGCGTGGTGTAGCCAATTAGATTTGGCTGTAATCGATCGATAATCAACCAACAGTAGTAGGGTTTAGAATTTCAAACGCGCCGACACTGTCTGGAAAAATCTGACTAGGGGGGGGGTTTGATATCAGAGAGAGATCGGCCGCGGTGTGGTTACGCGCCACTGGGGCGTTATATGAATTTTCAACTTCATAAGCAGCCGAAAACAGTGCGTACATTGATCAACTTTTCTCCCTTTACTTGTTTAGCCTTGTCGTGAAAAAACCAAGCAGTTAGAAGCTGTTTTGCCAACCAATATTGGACAAATAGATGATCAATAAAAATGTATTCGTGCATTCTAGAATGCATGCATTCACACACCAACTTGAGTACATTTTATTATCCACAAGTATGGTACAAGTTAGCTATGAACAAAATATATGGAATCTACGAAAAAGTTAATAGCCGTAATATCTCAGAATATGCGTTAAAAAATATAAAAATCGCTGGACGAATCAAAAAATAATCATTGGAAGAATATAAATAGAATAAATACAGCGAATGTCTACCAGTGTAACTTTACTTTTTGTTAGCAGGTTTTGGCCAAATTGAACAGTGATAAAAAACAAGCTGAGCTACTAGAAAAAATACCAACAAATTAACTGCACAAGTCAGTCACACGCCTGTAAACCAAATGGGGCACCAAATTTATCGAGGGAACGTAAAAATAACGATTTTAGCACATTTATTTAAACTATGCATGTGTGAAAAGTTGACGAAAGCTGAAAATAATCAAATTTTTCGGTTCGTTCGAAAACGAGAATGTACAGAAGCCTGCGAGCAATAACAAATACATTATTGTCAAGTTTAGGATACACAATCTGAAAGAATTGACACATTTAATTGAAAGTCAGCGCTAAGCATTGAGTCAAATCTAACAGATTATAATAAAATCAATTTCTGACTCGACCATATGTAGAACATGTTACAGAAAGTTGACGAATCTAAAAAAGACTTAACAAAATGTAATAAGAAATCCATGGATCTAATAAGAAATCGGCGAATCTAATAGAGAATCCATTGATCTAATAAGAAATCGGCGAATCTAATGGAGAATCCATTGATCTAATAAGAAATCGGCGAATCTAATAGAGAACGCATGGATCTAATAAGAAATCGGCGAATCTAATAGAGAATCCATGGATCTAATAAGAAATCGACGAATCTAATAGAGAATCCATTGATCTAATAAGAAATCGGCGAATCTAATAGAGAATCTATGGATCTAATAAGAAATCGGCGAATCTAATAGAGAATCCATTGATCTAATAAGAAATCGGCGAATCTAATAGAGAATCCATTGATCTAATAAGAAATCGGCGAATCTAATAGAGAATCTATGGATCTAATAAGAAATCGGCGAATCTAATGGAGAGTCCATTGATCTAATAAGAAATCGGCGAATCTAATGGAGAACTGATTAATATATAATAAAGAATGGACAAATCGAGTAACCATTTAAAACATCCAAAACGCATTACAATCGAAAGAAAAGTGACAAAACTTATTAGAAACAAACAAAAGCTGAGCGCTCATCACTGCTGCTGCTGAGCGGGCGGCTGCGAGCAGATCTGATTGCGCAACACAATCCAGTCGAAGGCCCAGTCGAACTGGTAGCCCAGCTGGCGCATGCCGATACGCAGCAGCTGGCGCAGGTAGGCATAGTCGGGTGCCTCGTCGAAGTGCAGACTGCGGCAGTAGTTGATTAACATGGCCAGCTCCGAGCAGGGGAAACCTTCGCACAGAGTCTCCACGCTGGTTCGCATTTTGCACTCGCTGATTCTCTCGTACTTTTGCCGCTTGTTGTTGGCCTTCAGGCCCTGCCAGGGCAGCTGCGAGCGCAGGAAGTAGGCCAGGCAGTAGCCCAGGCTCTCCAGGTCGTCGCGGCGGGACTGCTCGATGCCCAGGTGGGCGTTCACCGAGGCGTAGCGAGCTGTGCCGGTCAGGTGTCTGAGGGCATGGGCGAGCCAGATAGCTGACCAGTTCCACCCCAATCCCTGACAAGTTCCACCTCAATCCCTGACAAGTTCCACCTCAATCCCTGACAAGTTCCACCCCAATCTCTGACAAGTTCCACCCCAATCTCTGAAAAGTTCCACCCCAATCTCTGACAAGTTCCACCCCAATCTCTGACAAGTTCCACCCCAATCTCTGACAAGTTCCACCCCAATCTCTGAAAAGTTCCACCCCAATCTCTGACAAGTTCCACCCCAATCTCTGACAAGTTCCACCCCAATCTCTGACAAGTTCCACCCCAATCTCTGACAAGTTCCACCCCAATCTCTGACAAGTTCCACCTCAATCTCTGACAAGTTCCACCCCAATCTCTGACAAGTTCCACCCCAATCTCTGACAAGTTCCACCTCAATCTCTGACAAGTTCCACCCCAATCTCTGACAAGTTCCACCTCAATCTCTGACAAGTTCCACCCCAATCTCTGACAAGTTCCACCCCAATCTCTGACAAGTTCCACCCCAATCTCTGACAAGTTTCACCCCAATCTCTGACAAGTTCCACCCCAATCTCTGACAAGTTCCACCTCAATCCCTGACAAGTTCCACCTCAATCCCTAACCAGCTCTCACCTATCTTCCCTGTAGGCAATGTGGCGGCTCTTGAAGTCCAGATAGCGCTTGCACAGGCCGAAGTCGATCAGGTAGACGGTCTGCATGGCGGCTCCCTGGCCCATGGTGAAATTGTCCGGCTTCACGTCCTGGTGGACCCAGCCCTGGCCGTGCAGGTACTCCAGGCGGGACAGCATCTGGTCTGCCAGCATCAGCACCTGCGGCAACAGGCGAAAAGCGGTTTCAATTTTGGGTTTGAATGACAGACTTCAGGATTGAAATAGGGGAAATCATAAGGGATTATTTATTTGAGATATGAGATTTAAAAATCGAGATAGAGGATTTCAGGATAGGGATAGGGCATTTTAGAACTGGGACGGGGATTTCAAAATCGGGAGAGGGGATTACAGAGTCAGAAAAGGGGATTTCGGAATGGGAATAAGGGGTCTCAGAATTGGCAAAAGGGATTTCAGAATTGGATCGAGAATTTCAGAATTAGGACAGGGGATTTCGGAATTGGAATCGGGTACTTCAAAATCGGGATGGGGGACTTCAGAATCAAGATAAGGGATTTCAGAATCGGGATGGGGATTTCAGAATCAGGATCGAGAATTTCAGAATTGGGATTGGGATAGGGGATTTCGGAATGGGGGTAGAGAATTTTAGAACTAGGATGGGGATTTCAAAATCGGGAGAGGGGACTACAGAGTCAGAAAAGGGGATTTTGAAATGGGGATAAGGGTTTTCAGAATTGGCATAAGGGATTTCAGAATCGGGATAGGGTATTTCGGAATGGGGATAAGGGATTTCAAAATCGGGATAGGGGATTTCAGAATTGGGATAGGGGATTTCGGAACGGGGATAAGGGGTTTCCGAATTAGGATAAGGGATTTCAGAATTGGGATAGGGTATTTCGGAATGGGGATATGGGATTTCAAAATCGGGATAGGGGATTTTAGAATCAGGATAAGGGATTTCAGAATCGGGATAGGGGATTTCGGAATGGGGATGGGGATTTCAAAATCGGGATGGGGGATTTCAAAATAGGGATCGAGATTTCAGAATTGGGATAAGGGACTTCAGAATCGGGATCAAGAATTCCATAATTGGGATAGGGGATTTCAGAATTGGGATGATGGAATTGTGGATTGGGATATGGGAGCTCAGCATTGGGATAGAACATATCAAACTTCGGGTAGGAAAATCAAACTCACAGTTTTGGGAGTGAAGCGCCGCGAGCAGAAGTTGAACAGCTCCTCCAGCGAGGGGCCGAGCAGCTCCATGACCAGCACGTTGTGCTGCAGCTCCTTGGCAAAGTGAATCACTTTGGCCACGCCTGGCGCGCCAACTGTGCCAGTCTTGTGCAACAGCTGGTAGAGCTTGAACTCGGCTTCGAGTTGCGGGTGCCTGGCGGTCACGGGCTCGAGTTTCACGGCGACGGGCTCGCCGCTAGCGCAGTCAAGGCCGAAGTAGATGTCGCCGAAACTGCCGGAGCCGATCTGCTTGATGAGCCGCCAGCCAGTCGCCTGCTGACTGCCGCTGCTGCCGCCGCCGCCATTGCCGCCGCCGTTTCCAACGTAAAATTCCATTCCAATAAAAAATTCCGTGTACTCTACTTAACAGACAGCGGAAGAGTAGCCAGTTGCGAACATCTGATTCAAGATTAAAAATTCAAGCGGCGGGCAATTTGGTGCGGGGCAGCGACTGCGGCCTGACTGGAATTTATTTAAATTCATGAAAAAATGTGAATCAAATATTTAAAATTATCTTTATTAAATTTGGATTCTATTTAATAAAGACGGCACAATTGAAAGTTACACTTCGATAGATCATCCTTCCTACTTTAGAATTAACACTTCCAACTAAGTTACCACTTTCCTACCATAGAACTGTCGTTTCCATTCTATAGTTGTGCCATTTCCTAACTACATAAGTGCCATTTCCCTACGCGTTAAGTGCCATTTCCGTACGAGAGAAGTGCCATTTCCCTTACTACAGAAAAGTGCCATCCCGTTTCCCTACGAGAGAAGTGCCATTTCCATTAATACAGAAGTGCCATTTCCATTAATACAGAAGTGCCATTTCCATTAATACAGAAGTGCCATTTCCATTAATACAGAAGTGCCATTTCCATTAATACAGAAGTGCCATTTCCATTAATACAGAAGTGCCATTTCCATTAATACAGAAGTGCCATTTCCATTAATACAGAAGTGCCATTTCCATTAATACAGAAGTGCCATTTACATTAATACAGAAGTGACATTTCCCTACTAGAGAAGTGCCATTTCCCTACTAGAGAAGTGCCATTTCCCTTTTATAGAGAGTGCCATTTCTCTTACTACAAAAGTGCCATTCCCCTAGTAAATAAGTGCTTTTTTGTTTGACAATTTAAACTACAATTTTGAGAGGAAGAATCATAAAATCCAAAGAAGCAGTCAGGAACTCCATCGGCCTGCGCAAGGCAGAGGACGCATTAGAATGTATTATTATTAGTGCTAATCCATGAGCAAACGGAATATCCGAAATCGGAGCAGAAAAGAAAAAAACTAATTGGGAAAAAAGAGAAAACAAATTGAAAAAAACAAAGAAAGTCAACAGCAAGCAACTAGCTTTTTAGAAAAAAAATTCAGAGCAGTTTCTTGAATATGCCGTGAATTTCTGCAGCAAATGAAGAAATCACAAATCACACATAGAGAAGCCAAATCAATGAGATTATCTGCAGTTATTGTGGTCTCTTGTTATAAAATAACAAAGTAATTTTATTGGGATAAAAATACTGCAATAAATACGGGAAGTGCGTTTAGGGATTAGCGGCTCGTGAAAACTGGCACAGGAGCAGATGGAATGATGGGAAAACTCTTCCGATAAGTAAAGCAAATCTTTTACTATAGCAGAGCAGCACCAATAAAAAATCTGAAACTTTTTGAATAAATAGATTCTATTGTTCTGTCAGATCATCACAAGGAAGTGCTTGTAAGAGTTCCGAATGAGCAAATCCGCATTAGACGTACTGTGGCTACTGATAAACAGCTGATAAAATCATTGATTGAATCAATCAATCAATCAATCTAGTCGGTAAATATTGATTTCATACTTAAACACTCAGTGCACAGTTTCCTTAAAAAGGTAGAACTTGAATGATGGGGTATCCCCTGTGCACTTTAGTGGGAGAGAACATTCCCTGTGCACTTTAGTGGGAGACGCTATCCACCTGTGCACTTTAGTGGGAGACACTATTCCCTGTGCACTTTAGTGGGAGACACTATTCCCTGTGCACTTTTGTGGTAGACACTATTTCCCTGTGCACTTTAGTGGGAGACACTATTCCCTGTGCACTTTTGTGGTAGACACTATTTCCCTGTGCACTTTAGTGGGAGACACTATTTCCCTGTGCACTTTAGTGAGAGACACTATTTCCCTGTGCACTTTAGTGAGAGAAAAGTCGTTGTGTACTTTATTGGGAGACTGTTCCGCCTTTATTGGGAGAGAACATTATTGGGAGAACATTCAATATAAATATAAGGCGCTTTTTAAGGAAACTTTTGCAGCTAAAAGAAGCATAAAAAGTTGACAATAATAATGACCGCTAATAAAACAACGCATTTAAAAAAACGATTTAAGGACTTACTTTGTCATGCTAAAACAAACTAATAAATTTAGCACCGAAAATTTAAATTTACTTCTGATGCTATTTTTAATCTTTAGTGGGAGTCTTTATTTTAGATCTAAATGGATACGAGTAAATCCTTAAAAAAGCAGCATCACCAACTGACCCTCGACACAGTAATTTCGCAATCGAGACACAAGCAAGGCTTCATGGAGCCCTCTTCAACACCCAGTCGATGATGCGGCGATGAATGTCCAGACGGAACGGCTCGGCCTCGTTGTGCAACTGATGTCGTACGTGTTGAAACACCTGCAACTCTTTGTCTGGAGAGCTGGCACGCTCCACAAACCGTTTAGTTGGCTCGCAAGCCGTGATGGTGTCGTGCTCTGAGTGCATCGCCAGCAAGGGGAAGCTGGCCTCGTAGTCGGCTAGCGAATTGATGGCATTCAGCAGGGTCAGCACCGAGCCCAAGCGGGCGCCCAAGTTGAACTGCAACGGGTCGGTCATGATCTCCTCCTGGATAGCCAGATCCGACGTGCTGTTCTGCGGCTGACAGCCCGTGCCAGGGACCAGCATCTGGCGCGGGAAAAATAATACTTAAAAAATAGATTTTTGGAAAAATTAACGATTGATCTACTTATAAGTAGCAAGTAATGAATATGGTTAGAATGTTACGCAACAGGAGGAAAATGATTGCGCAATCATGTTATTCGCGGCAAAAACTAAGATTCTCACCTGCGGGCAGATGTAACTAGCAATTGTGCCCAGCCAGATTTTCCAAGCGGGCGCGTGCAGTCCCAGAGCCGGAGCAACCAGGATGACGCCTTCGAATAGGTGCGGCAAATCTCTGGCGCACAGCACCGCCACCAGGCCGCCCATTGAGTGGCCCAGAATAAACAGCGGCTTGCCTGGGAAGGCCGTGCGAATTTGGGTCACGTGACTGAGCACCGGCATCACCATCTGGTCCATGTGAGTGACGTAGGCGCGAACTCCGGGGCTGCGGCCGTGACCGTCTGGGGTTGCGGCAGGTTGGTTAGGGACTGGGGTTAGTAATCGAAATTGGCTTTAAGACTTACCGAGAATAGATACGGTTTTTATTAATTATTGATTAAATGGTTGCGTATTGCGCACATGCTGAAGGAGAGGTTATTTGTGTGTAAATTTGTGGAACATGGATCGAGGCATGTTTGACTGTATATTCGTATGGGGTGAGAGAATATCTAGTGTACATAAGACTGGGGTAGAGATTTCTAGACTGTACATTAGTATGGGTTGAAAGAATCTCTAGTGTACATAAGACTGGGGTAGAGATTTCTAGACTGTACATTAGTATGGGGTGAGAGAATCTCTAGTGTGTACATAAGACTGGGGTAGAGATTTCTAGACTGTACATTAGTATGGGGTGAGAGAATCTCTAGTGTGTACATAAGACTGTGGTAGAGATTTCTAGACTGAACATAAGTGTGTATTGAGGGTTTGTATGGAGTATAGGGATGTTTGATATTACGAAAATCTGTCAGGTGTAAAAGTAATATTATGGCTGCTATAAAGTAGTAAATAAGATAAGCGCTAAAGTGGAAACAGTTAAGAAAATTAAAATTTTTAACCGACGCACATGCACTACAGATTAAAGCGGTTATTGGTTAAAACAAGCTTTTAAAAACCAGAAGCAAGACAAAAGGAAGAAACATAAACACTGACAAACATGTGGCTGTTAAGCAATACTAAATTATGTAATATGAAATAAAACATGCCATGTTTCGCAAACAAAAAACAAGCAATAGTGCTGCCTAATTAATTATGGCAAAAACTGATTACAGTGATCGTGCGAGAAGACCTCAACACCGGCGGCATTGAGGCTAGCTGCCAAGCGATTATAGGCTGAGCAATGCTCGCTCAGGCCGTGGGCTATGAATAGGAGGGCCCTGCGGAGCGCCAGTCAGTTGCCAGTTAGAATTGAGCGGGAGCTGAGCATACAAGAAACCAATAAAATCAGCATGCAATCATTTAAAGACTAGATAAATTGGTAGAATATTTGATTTGATGTTCATTTAAGCATTTGAGGCCCGATTACTACAAATCAATACTACACTATAAAATATATGAAAATTTGAAATAAAACGAATGCCCTTACCTGGGCTCCGAACCAGTAGTGACAGGCCAACGGTGAGTGTAAAGCGGATGGCCCTCCATGGTAACACGCGGATTAAAATCATCGCTGGCTTTGTCAGTCATGATATGAAAACTCAAGACGCTGAAAATTAATAAGAAAAAAGGCGGTGCTACTAGATTTTCCGTTTTGATCTGCGGCTCTGTGGCCAAATTTTAGTACATAAAGTGGGCTCACTTTGTCTGTGGCTCTGCAGTCTGTGGGCTCACTGTGTGTGTGGCTCTGCAGTCTGTGGGCTCACTGTGTGTGTGGCTCTGCAGTCTGTGGGCTCACTTTGTCTGTGGCTCTGCAGTCTGTGGGCTCACTGTGTGTGTGGCTCTGCAGTCTGTGGGCTCACTGTGTGTGTGGCTCTGCAGTCTGTGGGCTCACTGTGTGTGTGTGGCTCTGCAGTCTGTGGGCTCACTGTGTGTCTGTGGCTCTGCAGTCTGTGGGCTCACTGTGTGTGTGGCTCTGCAGTCTGTGGGCTCACTGTGTGTGTGTGGCTCTGCAGTCTGTGGGCTCACTGTGTGTGTGTGGCTCTGCAGTCTGTGGGCTCACTGTGTGTGTGTGGCTCTGCAGTCTGTGGGCTCACTGTGTGTGTGGCTCTGCAGTCTGTGGGCTCACTGTGTGTGTGTGGCTCTGCAGTCTGTGGGCTCACTGTGTGTGTGTGGCTCTGCAGTCTGTGGGCTCACTGTGTGTGTGTGGCTCTGCAGTCTGTGGGCTCACTGTGTGTGTGTGGCTCTGCAGTCTGTGGGCTCACTGTGTGTGTGGCTCTGCAGTCTGTGGGCTCACTGTGTGTGGCTCTGCAGTCTGTGGGCTCACTGTGTGTGGCTCTGCAGTCTGTGGGCTCACTGTGTGTGGCTCTGCAGTCTGTGGGCTCACTGTGTGTGGCTCTGCAGTCTGTGGGCTCACTGTGTGTGGCTCTGCAGTCTGTGGGCTCACTGTGTGTGTGGCTCTGCAGTCTGTGGGCTCACTGTGTGTGGCTCTGCAGTCTGTGGGCTCACTGTGTGTGGCTCTGCAGTCTGTGGGCTCACTGTGTGTGTGGCTCTGCAGTCTGTGGGCTCACTGTGTGTGGCTCTGCAGTCTGTGGGCTCACTGTGTGTGTGGCTCTGCAGTCTGTGGGCTCACTGTGTGTGGCTCTGCAGTCTGTGGGCTCACTGTGTGTCTGTGGCTCTGCAGTCTGTGGGCTCACTGTGTGTGGCTCTGCAGTCTGTGGGCTCACTGTGTGTGTGGCTCTGCAGTCTGTGGGCTCACTGTGTGTGGCTCTGCAGTCTGTGGGCTCACTGTGTGTGGCTCTGCAGTCTGTGGGCTCACTGTGTGTGTGGCTCTGCAGTCTGTGGGCTCACTGTGTGTCTGTGGCTCTGCAGTCTGTGGGCTCACTGTGTGTCTGTGGCTCTGCAGTCTGTGGGCTCACTGTGTGTGTGGCTCTGCAGTCTGTGGGCTCACTGTGTGTGTGGCTCTGCAGTCTGTGGGCTCACTGTGTGTCTGTGGCTCTGCAGTCTGTGGGCTCACTGTGTGTCTGTGGCTCTGCAGTCTGTGGGCTCACTGTGTGTGTGGCTCTGCAGTCTGTGGGCTCACTGTGTGTGTGGCTCTGCAGTCTGTGGGCTCACTGTGTGTGTGGCTCTGCAGTCTGTGGGCTCACTGTGTGTGTGGCTCTGCAGTCTGTGGGCTCACTGTGTGTCTGTGGCTCTGCAGTCTGTGGGCTCACTGTGTGTCTGTGGCTCTGCAGTCTGTGGGCTCACTGTGTGTGTGGCTCTGCAGTCTGTGGGCTCACTGTGTGTCTGTGGCTCTGCAGTCTGTGGGCTCACTGTGTGTGTGGCTCTGCAGTCTGTGGGCTCACTGTGTGTGGCTCTGCAGTCTGTGGGCTCACTGTGTGTGTGGCTCTGCAGTCTGTGGGCTCACTGTGTGTCTGTGGCTCTGCAGTCTGTGGGCTCACTGTGTGTCTGTGGCTCTGCAGTCTGTGGGCTCACTGTGTGTCTGTGGCTCTGCAGTCTGTGGGCTCACTGTGTGTGTGTGGCTCTGCAGTCTGTGGGCTCACTATCAAAGCTTGTTTAGTGTCAGCAGGGAATGTGTCACTCTAGGCTGTGCATAAATGTTAAAATGACAAAGAGCAGGCGAGCTGATGTTAACAGATAACTGTAGTTCACAACACAACTTAACCTTCTGCAGCTAGTCGCAAACAAGTTATAGTTATTTTTGTCATATTTATTAAATTATGGTTGACGATTTTAAACACCAAACACCGAAACATCAAACAAGGAATTGGGTCAAACATAGCAGACTGATTGCATTTAGTCACATTTTGAAAAGACAAACAAAATTTTGGGATTCCAGAGAAGGGATATTTTTGGGTATTGGACAAAACAATTCATAAAGTTAAATTTCTGTAATAAGAGACTTTCTGGCACAAGCGATTCACAACAAATATAATTGGTTTTTAAGACCATGGCTAAGTGAGTGAACAGGCAGACGGTATTGATTACACTAACTAGGCGAATTATTTAGTTTATACGAACAATCCGATTATTTAAAGATTTTTTTGCTAAGCAAAAAAGCCCAACAACAAGGATCTAGAACATTGAGTCAATGACTTAAGTCGGCAAAGGACAATAAGCAAGGAGAAAAATTGCTGATGCAATGATTAACGAAATAATTTTCAAAAAAGCTCATTAGTAATCTTAATCTGGATAGTTTTTAATATAGATTGACTGCGTATATAGCACTCAGATCCCGCTCTGATTTCATTTTGACACAAATAATCTTCCCATTAAAGTCCTATTTTAAACACATCCAGATCCCACCCCAATCTCATCCAGATCCCAACCTTATCCCATCCAGATTTCACCCTAATCCCATCCGATCCCACCGTAATCCCATCCAGATCCCACCCTAATCCCATCTAGATCCCACCCTAATCCCATCTAGATCCCACCCTAATCCAATCAAGATCCCACCGTAATCCCATCAAGATCCCACCTTAATCTCACCCAGATCCCATCTTAATCCTATCTAAATCCCACCCTGATGAAAGGCAGATTTATCTGACCAACTGTAAGACAATACCTAGCACAAAAGCAAACAAAAGCACAGGTTAAATAAAACAAAATCAACAACAAATCAACAGACGGCACTAGCAGGAGCAATCAATTATTCAGGCAGCATAAATTCCGCGCTCCAGGAATTATCAAACAAGCCGCTTGGCCTTGCCCCGGCCAAAGATGACGTCGCAGACGCGATCAACAACAAAGCAGCCAACGAAATCGGCGATCAGCACCTGCACTATTGTGTTGCGCAACTGCGGGTGTTCGGGCGGGCGGATGATATGAAAAACTTGATGGGATTCCACCAGGAATGAAATAGAGCGATAAACATGAGATTATGGTGGGATCGGACGGGATTGGGTTGGGATCGGATGGGATTAGGGTGGGATCGGATGGAATTAAGGTGGGATCGGATGGCATTAGGGTGGGATCGGATAGGATTAGGGTGGGATCGGATAGGATTAGGGTGGGATCGGATGGCATTAGGGTGGGATCGGATAGGATTAGGGTGGAAAAGAATGGGATGGAGTGGGATCGAATGAGATTGGGGTGGGATCGGATGGGATTGGGGTGGGATCGGATGGGATTGGGGAGGGATTGGGGTGGGATCGGATGGGATTGGGGTGGGATCGGGTGGGATTGGGGTGGGATCGGATGGGATTGGATGGGATTGGGGTGGGATCGGGTGGGATCGGATGGGATTGGGGTGGGATCGGATGGGATTGGATGGGATTGGGGTGGGATCGGGTGGGATCGGATGGGATTGGGGTGGGATCGGATGGGATTGGGGTGGGATTTAAATAAAATTAAGGTTGAAACTAGATGGGATTAGGGTGGGATCTAGACGGAATTAAAGAGGGATCTAGATAAGTTTTGAATTATATCATACAGATTGAGGTTGCGATTAGGGTAAAATCAGATTGGTACCTAAAAAATGAATGCTAGTTGTAAGATGAAAATTGAATTTTAATGGGTTCAAATTGGGTAATATCTCTCGGGTATCTAATAAAGACTTAATGAAAATCAGATGGGATCTAGACAAGTTTAGAAGAATGAGTAATATAATCCGTAGCACATGACATAAATCGAGCATTACATTATTATCGATCTCAACAAGGCTGAACTGCTGGCAGAGCTCGGGCATGTAGCCGCTAGCCAGGGAGAACACCAGGCCAGTGCCGGCGGTGATGCTGTACAGCAGCGGCTTGTTCTCCATCAGCGATTCCATGAACGGGTGGCCCTTGTAGTTCACGGCGAATGCGTTGATTTGCATGGAGATGGAGATCAGGTACACCACGCTGTTCAGGATGTTCGGCTTGAACTCCGCCTCCAGGTCGATGAATTCGCCTTCTTTGCTGAAATGTCAGGATAATTATGCGACTGAGATTCTGGAAATGTAAAGCGATTCTCAATGAGATTATAGAACGATTCTCAATGAGATTATGGGGCGATTCTCAATGAGATTATAGAGCCAGTCTCTGAGATTATGGGGCGATCCTCTATGAGATTAAGAAGCGATTCTCTATTAGATCATGGATGGGGCGATTCTCTATGAAATTACGGGGCGATTCTCTATGAGATTATAGAACGATTCTCAATGAGATTATGGACCGATTCTCTATGAGATTATGGGGCGATTCTCAATGAGATTATAGAGCCAGTCTCTGAGATTATGGGGCGATCCTCTATGAGATTAAGAAGCGATTCTCTATTAGATCATGGATGGGGCGATTCTCTATGAAATTACGGGGCGATTCTCTATGAGATTATAGAACGATTCTCAATGAGATTATGGACCGATTCTCTATGAGATTATGGGGCGATTCTCAATGAGATTATAGAGCCAGTCTCTGAGATTATGGGGCGATCCTCTATGAGATTAAGAAGCGATTCTCTATTAGATCATGGATGGGGCGATTCTCTATGAAATTACGGGGCGATTCTCTATGAGATTATAGAACGATTCTCAATGAGATTATGGACCGATTCTCTATGAGATTATGGGGCGATTCTCAATGAGATTATAGAGCCAGTCTCTGAGATTATGGGGCGATCCTCTATGAGATTAAGAAGCGATTCTCTATTAGATCATGGATGGGGCGATTCTCTATGAAATTACGGGGCGATTCTCTATGAGATTATAGAACGATTCTCAATGAGATTATGGACCGATTCTCTATGAGATTATGGGGCGATTCTCAATGAGATTATAGAGCCAGTCTCTGAGATTATGGGGCGATCCTCTATGAGATTAAGAAGCGATTCTCTATTAGATCATGGATGGGGCGATTCTCTATGAAATTACGGGGCGATTCTCTATGAGATTATAGAACGATTCTCAATGAGATTATGGACCGATTCTCTATGAGATTATGGGGCGATTCTCAATGAGATTATAGAGCCAGTCTCTGAGATTATGGGGCGATCCTCTATGAGATTAAGAAGCGATTCTCTATGAGATTATGAAGCGATAAACGATAAGATTATGAGACGGTTATCTGAGATTGTGGAGCCATTTTTATGAGATTATGAAACTATTCTCTATAGCATTATGAAGCCATCTTCTGTAAAATTATGGGGCTATAAACTATAAGATATTGAAGCCTTAGGCTAAAATATAGTACAATACAGGTGATATATGCATGATATATTAATTTAAAAAAATTTAAACGCTTCACACACTACTTACAGCGGCGGCATCAGGGCTTTAGCCTCTCGGGTCAAAAATATCAGCGAAGCAAAGTGGATGACGAACTGCAGGAATACGGTCAGCAGGGTGTACGCGTTGAATATGTTGGGCAGGGGCCTCCGAGCTGACAGAGTGGTGAGCGGCTGCAAAGGGCGAATGAAAAGTTAAACTTGGCTGTGAAAAATATCACAAATTTAGAGAATAGAACAGGGCCAATAAAGACCAAATGACCCAAAAATAAAAACACCCGAACCCTAATAACCTAATTAGTAAGCAGCCAAACTGACCAGGGATGCAATGACCTAAAACATAATACTTAACTGAAAAATCTAATCTATAACATTAAAATTTTTTAAAAACCAAATGACCCAGTTCATGCACTGCCAGATGACCCAGATCATGCAACACCAGATGACCCAGTTCATGCACTGCGAGATGACCCAGATCATGCAACACCAAATGATCCAGTTCATGCTATACCAGATGACCCAGCTCATGCAACACCAGATGACCTAGCTCATGCAACACCAGATGACCCAGCTCATGCAACACCAGATGACCTAGCTCATGCAACACCAGATGACCTAGCTCATGCAACACCAGATGACCTAGCTCATGCACTGCGAGATGACCCAGATCATGCAACACCAGATGACCCAGTTCATGCACTGCGAGATGACCTAGATCATGCAACACTAGATGATCCAGTTCATGCTATACCAGATGACCCAGCTCATGCAACACCAGATGACCTAGCTCATGCAACACCAGATGACCTAGCTCATGCAACACCAGATGACCTAGCTCATGCAACACCAGATAACCCAGCTCATGCAACCCACATGGCCCAGCTCATGCAACACCAGATGACCCAGTTCATGCAACACCAGATGACCCAGTTCATGCAACACCAGATGACCTAGCTCATGCAACACCAGATAACCCAGCTCATGCAACACCAGATGATCCAGTTCATGCAACACCAGATGACCCAGCTCATGCAACACCAGATGACCCAGTTCGTACAACACCAGATGACCCAGCTCATGCAACACCAGATGACCCAGCTCATGCAACACCAGATAACCCAGCTCATGCAACACCAGATGACCCAGCTCATGCAACCCACATGGCCCAGCTCATGCAACACCAGATAACCCAGCTCATGCAACACCAGATGACCCAGCTCATGCAACACCAGATGACCCAGCTCATGCAACCCACATGGCCCAGCTCATGCAACACCAGATAACCCAGCTCATGCAACACCAGATGACCCAGCTCATGCAACCCACATGGCCCAGCTCATGCAACACCAGATGACCCAGCTCATGCAACCCACATGGCCCAGCTCATGCAACACCAGATGACCCAGTTCACGTACTGCCAGATGACCCCGTTCATGCAACACCAGATGACCCAGCTCATACAATACCAAATGACCCTATCAGGCGCACCCTAGACCGAGAGATGAACAAGAAGCAGGCGGCCAACACGAGTCCCTGCAGGGTGGCCTGGCCGTCGGAGAACTTCACGCCGTCCAGATAGAGCACGGACTGGGAGTAGGCGTAGATGAGCGCGTTGATGGCCAGGATTTTGAACATCTGCAGGGTGGTGACGAGGGTGCAGCGGCCCTGCTTGACAATGTTGCACACGCACGTGACCGAGGCCAGCTTATAGCTGAACGGCGCGGCGATGGTGGCGTCGCCTGGCCGAACCAGCGGCGCGTCCGCCTCTTTCAGCAGGTCGTTCAGCTCTTTCTGGGCCTTTTCTAGGCGCTGGCGCTGCGCCTCGGCTCGGTCACGGGGCGGCGGCAGTGGCGGCGGCTGCGGCTGCTGGAAGGAGAATTTTTCTCTGAGAATGATGCTCTCCTGATGAGATCTGATGAGACTTGATGCTCACTCTCTATGAGACTTAATGCTCACTCTCTATGAGACTTGATGCTCACTCTCTATGAGACTTAATGCTCACTCTCTATGAAACTTAATGCTCACTCTCTATGAGACTTGATGCTTAATCTCTATGACACTTGATGCTTAATCTCTATGAGACTTGATGCTCACTCTCTATGAGACTTAATGCTCACTCTCTATGAGACTTGATGCTCACTCTCTATGAGACTTGATGCTCACTCTCTATGAGACTTGATGCTTAATCTCTATGAGACTTGATTCTTACTCTCTATGAGACTTGATGCTCACTCTCTATGAGACTTGATGCTCACTCTCTATGAAACTTAATGCTCACTCTCTTTGAGACTTGATGCTCACTCTCTATGAGACTTGATGCTCACTCTCTATGAGACTTGATGCTCACTCTCTATGAGACTTGATGCTCACTCTCTATGAGACTTCATGCTTAATCTCTATGAGACTTGATGCTTACTCTCTATGAGACTTGATGCTCACTCTCTATGAGACTTAATGCTCACTCTCTATGAAACTTAATGCTCACTCTCTATGAAACTTAATGCTCACTCTCTATGAAACTTAATGCTCACTCTCTATGAGACTTGATGCTTAATGTCTATGAGACTTGATCCTCACTCTCTATGAGACTTGATGCTTAATCTCTCTGAGACTTGATGCTTAATCTCTATGAGACTTGATGCTTAATCTCTATGAGACTTGATGCTTAATCTCTATGAGACTTGATGCTTAATCTCTATGAGACTTGATGCTTAATCTCTATGAGACTTGATGCTTAATGTCTATGAGACTTGATCCTCACTCTCTATGAGACTTGATGCTTAATCTCTCTGAGACTTGATGCTTAATCTCTATGAGACTTGATGCTTAATCTCTATGAGACTTGATGCTTAATCTCTATGAGACTTGATGCTTAATCTCTATGAGACTTGATGCTTAATGTCTATGAGACTTGATCCTCACTCTCTATGAGACTTGATGCTTAATCTCTCTGAGACTTGATGCTTAATCTCTATGAGACTTGATGCTTAATCTCTATGAGACTTGATGCTTAATCTCTATGAGACTTGATGCTTAATCTCTATGAGACTTGATGCTTAATCTCTATGAGACTTGATGCTTAATGTCTATGAGACTTGATCCTCACTCTCTATGAGACTTGATGCTTAATCTCTCTGAGACTTGATGCTTAATCTCTATGAGACTTGATCCTCACTCTCTATGAGACTTGATGCTTAATGTCTATGAGACTTGATCCTCACTCTCTATGAGACTTGATGCTTAATCTCTCTGAGACTTGATGCTTAATCTCTATGAGACTTGATGCTCACTCTCTATGAGACTTGATGCTTAATCTCTATGAGACTTGATGCTTAATGTCTATGAGACTTGATCCTCACTCTCTATGAGACTTGATGCTTAATCTCTCTGAGACTCTATGCTCAAACTCTATTTGATGCTTACACTTAATGCTCGCTCTCAATACGAGGGGTGATCAAAAAGTTCTGCAAGTGAGTTAATAATGTGACTCAAAGAAATTTTGTGCACACAATCAGCATTACATTCCCTCAAGCTATCTCTTATCAGCTTCTATGCACCGCTTCCGTCGCTTTTGACGCATCTGGAAGTAGCTAAGATAATTGATTGCAAGCAGTGTCTGCAACTCTGATTTGAGCACCTATCTCAGTTCTTGAGCGCTCTAAAAAAGGTCTTCCATGAGTAGCAGCTTTCAGTTTTGAGAATACAGTGGAGTCATATGGGTCAATGTAAGCCAGTAAGGTGGATGTAGAACCAGCTGAACCCTTTTTCCTCCATAAGTAATCCGGTCTTCCTCGCTGTGTGAGGAGCAGCATTCGACGCATCTGTTGTCGCTGCGCCGGTTTTATCCCCTTTCATGCCTCCCCTACGAAAGCATTGGCAAGAAACTTCACTTAAGCATTTAGCAGTCCCCAGTAACTTGCTAAGGAAGATTTTCCACCGCCATATCTCAGTGAAAGTTGAAGTAAGTGAGAATTATTGTGAATGGATGTCTCGGTCACGGATGTCAAGGTTTGACCAGACATTCACTTGCCATTAAAACTCGACTGTGCATCAACGCAATGACACACAAGCCTGGCGATGGTGTGAAATGACGAGGCGGAATTTTTAGAAACAGTGGTAAAATCCAAGTGCATGTCAGAAGATCTGTTGCCATGCTGCACGGAAAAAAATACTATGAAGCAAAAGCTGACTTTCACAGTTTAACGCAGAAGCTAAAAACTGCTTATGGTAAACTGTCAGCCAAGTTGGAACGGATTGATGAAATGACTTAAAAATCGAGAGTGATATAAAATACAAATTTTTCTTACATTGCGTCAATTTTAAGTGTGATCAGTCAAGTAATCTTGACGCAAGGTCGAAAGGTTGCAGAACTTTTTAATCACCCCTCGTAATACTGGAGGCCAATCCCCAAATCAAACAAGCTGAAAAGCCCAGACTCACAGCCTGCCCGTTACTGCCAGAGGCAGCCGCGCCTCGCCGCTCCAATTTGCCAGCCGCAGCGGCTCCGGGCGGCAAAGTCTCGGGCGCGTTGGCAAAGATGGCGACGCCAACGTTGGCGTGCTTCAACGCGCCGACATCGTTGGTACCGTCGCCGCACATGAGGGTGGCGAAGCCGCGGTCCTTCAGCACCGTGACGATCAGCTCCTTCTGCTTGGGCTTCATGCGGGCGAAGACGCTCACCGCTGGCAGCAGACGCGGCACCAGCCTGGGCGCCGCCTGGCGCAGATAGTCGAGCGCCTCGCCGGTGAGGCAGACGCTGTGCTTCTTCACCAGCTCCTTGACAACTCCGTGCGGCTTGTCGGCCGCGGCCTGCAGGTTGAATTCGACCCGGTCCGAGTCGTTGTCGATGCCGGTCCACAGCCAGCCGGCGGCCTCGTCAGACGTGTCGCCTGTCGATCGTCGCTGGGTCAGCGTCAGCAATGGCCGGCTAGCAATGCGCAGTTGCTTAGCAACGTGGCAGGCCGTGAACGGATTATCGCCCGTAATCATGCAGACGTGATGCGAGGAGCTCAGCAGTTCGCGCACCACGGCTTTGGAGGTCGAGCGCAGCGGGCAGGACACGGCCAGGAAGCCGCAGAAGGTCAGGTCGCGCTCCACGTCGGCGCGTTTCAGGGCGCGAAGCTGCAGATTGGCCGGATGCGGATTAAGTACTCTCGGATTTCAAGCTAAAACATCCTAAACCATAGAATTTAAGCTAAAATATCCCAAACCCTGGGATTTCAAGCTAAAATATCCCAAACCATAGAATTTCAGCTAAAATATCCCAAACCCTGGGAATTTCAAGCTAAAATATCCTAAACCCTGGGATTTTAGGCAAAATATTGCAAACCATGCGATTTAAAGCTTTAATATCCCCAAACCCTGGGATTTCAAGCTAAAATATCCCAAACCATAGTAATTTCAAGCTAAAATATCCCAAACCCTGGGATTTTAAGCTAAAATATCCTAAACCCTGGGATTTTAAGCTAAAATATCCTAAACCCTGGGATTTCAGCTAAAATATCCCAAGCCTGGGATTTAAAGCTAAAATATCCCAAACCCTAGGATATCAAGCTGCAATATCCCAAACCCGAGGATATCAAGCTAAAATATCCCACACCCGAGGATATCAAGTTACAATATCCCACACCCGAGGATATCAAGCTACAATATCCCACACCCGAGGATATCAAGCTAAAATATCCCACACCCGAGGATATCAACCTAAAATATCCCACACCCGAGGATATTAAGCTAAAATATCCCAAAACCGAGGATATCAAGCTAAAATATCCCACACCCGAGGATATGAAGCTACAATATCCGAAACCCGAGGATATCAAGCTAAAATATCCCTAACCCGAGGATAACAACGTAAAATATCCCACACCCAAGGATATCAAGCTAAAATATCCCACACCCGAGGATATCAAGCTAAAATATCCCACACCCGAGGATATCAAGTTACAATATCCCACACCCGAGGATATCAACCTAAAATATCCCACACCCGAGGATATCAAGCTAAAATATCCCACACCCGAGGATATCCAGGTACATTATCCCAAACCCGAGGATATCAAGCTACATTATCCCAAATCCGAGGATGTCAAGTTACAATATCCCAAACCCGAGGATATCAAGCTACAATATCCCAAACCCGAGGATATCAAGCTAAAATATCCCACACCCGAGGATATCAAGCTAAAATATCCCACACCCGAGGATATCAAGCTAAAATATCCCAAACCCGAGGATATCAAGCTACAATATCCCAAACCCGAGGATATCAACCTAAAATATCCCACACCCGAGGATATCAAGCTAAAATATCCCACACCCGAGGATATCAAGCTAAAATATCCCACACCCGAGGATATCAACCTAAAATATCCCACACCCGAGGATATTAAGCTAAAATATCCCACACCCGAGGATATCAACCTAAAATATCCGAAACCCGAGGATATCAAGGTGCAATATCCCAAATCCGAGGATATCAAGCTACATTATCCTAAATCCGAGGATATCAAGCTACAATATTCCAAATCCAAGGATATCAACCTAAAATATGCCAAACCCGAAGATATCAAGCTAAAATATCCCAAACCCGAGGATATCAAGCTAAAATATCCCAAACCCGAGGATATCAACCTAAAATATCCCACACCCGAGGATATCAAGCTAAAATATCCCACACCCCAGGATATCAAGCTAAAATATCCCAAACCCGAGGATATCAAGCTAAAATATCCCAAACCCGAGGATATCACCTAAAATATCCACACCCGAGGATATCAAGCTAAAATCCAATCCCGAGGATATCGAGCTAAAATATCCCACACCCAAGGATATCAAGTTACAATATCCCACACCCGAGGATATCAAGTTACAATATCCCACACTCGAGGATATCAAGCTAAAATATCCCAAACCCGAGGATATCAAGTTACATTATCCCAAACCCGAGGATATCAAGCTAAAATATCCCAAACCCGAGGATATCAAGCTAAAATATCCCACACCCGAGGATATTAAGCTAAAATATCCCACACCCGAGGATATCAAGCTAAAATATCCCAAACCCGAGGATATCAAGCTAAAATATCCCACACCCGAGGATATCAACCTAAAATATCCCACACCCGAGGATATCAAGTTACAATATCCCACACCCGAGGATATCAAGCTAAAATATCCCACACCCGAGGATATCAAGCTAAAATATCCCACACCCGAGGATATCAAGCTAAAATATCCCAAACCCGAGGATATCAAGCTAAAATATCCCTAACCCGAGGATATCAAGCTAAAATATCCCACACCCGAGGATATCAAGCTAAAATATCCCACACCCGAGGATATCAAGCTAAAATATCCCAAACCCGAGGATATCAACCTAAAATATCCTAAACCCTGCGATTTTAAGCTAAAATATCCTAAACCCTGGGATTTCGGCTAAAATATCCCAAGCCTGGGATTTAAAGCTAAAATATCCCAAACCCTAGGATATCAAGCCGCAATATCCCAAACCCGAGGATATCAAGCTAAAATATCCCACACCCGAGGATATCAAGTTACAATATCCCACACCCGAGGATATCAAGCTACAATATCCCACACCCGAGGATATCAAGCTAAAATATCCCACACCCGAGGATATCAACCTAAAATATCCCACACCCGAGGATATTAAGCTAAAATATCCCAAAACCGAGGATATCAAGCTAAAATATCCCACACCCGAGGATATGAAGCTACAATATCCGAAACCCGAGGATATCAAGCTAAAATATCCCAAACCCGAGGATAACAACGTAAAATATCCCACACCCAAGGATATCAAGCTAAAATATCCCACACCCGAGGATATCAAGCTAAAATATCCCACACCCGAGGATATCAAGTTACAATATCCCACACCCGAGGATATCAACCTAAAATATCCCACACCCGAGGATATCAAGCTAAAATATCCCACACCCGAGGATATCCAGGTACATTATCCCAAACCCGAGGATATCAAGCTACATTATCCCAAATCCGAGGATGTCAAGTTACAATATCCCAAACCCGAGGATATCAAGCTACAATATCCCAAACCCGAGGATATCAAGCTAAAATATCCCACACCCGAGGATATCAAGCTAAAATATCCCACACCCGAGGATATCAAGCTAAAATATCCCAAACCCGAGGATATCAAGCTACAATATCCCAAACCCGAGGATATCAACCTAAAATATCCCACACCCGAGGATATCAAGCTAAAATATCCCACACCCGAGGATATCAAGCTAAAATATCCCACACCCGAGGATATCAACCTAAAATATCCCACACCCGAGGATATCAAGCTAAAATATCCCACACCCGAGGATATCAACCTAAAATATCCGAAACCCGAGGATATCAAGGTGCAATATCCCAAATCCGAGGATATCAAGCTACATTATCCTAAATCCGAGGATATCAAGCTACAATATCCCAAATCCAAGGATATCAACCTAAAATATGCCAAACCCGAAGATATCAAGCTAAAATATCCCAAACCCGAGGATATCAAGCTAAAATATCCCAAACCCGAGGATATCAAGCTAAAATATCCCAAACCCGAGGATATCAAGCTAAAATATCCCACACCCCAGGATATCAAGCTAAAATATCCCAAACCCGAGGATATCAAGCTAAAATATCCCAAACCCGAGGATATCAACCTAAAATATCCCACACCCGAGGATATCAAGCTAAAATATCCCAAATCCGAGGATATCAAGCTACAATATCCCACACCCGAGGATATCAACCTAAAATATCCCACACCCGAGGATATCAAGCTACATTATCCCAAATCCGAGGATATCAAGCTACAATATCCCAAACCCGAGGATATCAACCTAAAATATCCCAAAACCCAGGATATCAAGCTAAAATATCCCAAACCCGAGGATATCAACCTAAAATAACCCAAACCCGAGGATATCAAGCTAAAATATCCCACACCCGAGGATATCAACCTAAAATATCCCACACCCGAGGATATCAAGCTAAAATATCCCACACCCGAGGATATCAAGCTAAAATATCCCACACCCAAGGATATCAAGTTACAATATCCCACACCCGAGGATATCAAGTTACAATATCCCACACTCGAGGATATCAAGCTAAAATATCCCAAACCCGAGGATATCAAGTTACATTATCCCAAACCCGAGGATATCAAGCTAAAATATCCCACACCCGAGGATATCAAGCTAAAATATCCCACACCCGAGGATATTCAAGCTTACAATATCCCACACCCGAGGATATCAAGCTAAAATATCCCAAACCCGAGGATATCAAGCTAAAATATCCCACACCCGAGGATATCAACCTAAAATATCCCACACCCGAGGATATCAAGTTACAATATCCCACACCCGAGGATATCAAGCTAAAATATCCCACACCCGAGGATATTAAGCTAAAATATCCCACACCCGAGGATATCAAGCTAAAATATCCCTAACCCGAGGATATCAAGCTAAAATATCCCACACCCGAGGATATCAAGCTAAAATATCCCACACCCGAGGATATCAAGCTAAAATATCCCAAACCCGAGGATATCAACCTAAAATATCCCAAACCCGAGGATATCAAGATAAAATATCCCACACCCGAGGATATCAAGCTAAAATATCCCAAATCCGAGGATATCAAGCTACAATATCCCACACCCGAGGATATCAACCTAAAATATCCCAAAACCGAGGATATCAAGCTAAAAAATCCCAAACCCGAGGATATCAAGCTTAAATATCCCAAACCCGAGGATATCAACCTAAAATATCCCAAACTTGAGGATATCAAGTTACAATATCCCACACCCGAGGATATCAAGCTACATTATCCCAAATCCGAGGATATCAAGCTACAATATCCCAAACCCGAGGATATCAACCTAAAATATCCCAAAACCGAGGATATCAAGCTAAAATATCCCAAACCCGAGGATATCAAGCTAAAATAACCCAAACCCGAGGATATCAAGATAAAATATCCCACACCCGAGGATATCAACCTAAAATATCCCACACCCGAGGATATCAAGCTAAAATATCCCACACCCAAGGATATCAAGTTACAATATCCCACACCCGAGGATATCAAGTTACAATATCCCACACTCGAGGATATCAAGCTAAAATATCCGAAACCCGAGGATATCAAGTTACATTATCCCAAACCCGAGGATATCAAGCTAAAATATCCCACACCCAAGGATATCAAGCTAAAATATCCCACACCCAAGGATATCAAGTTACAATATCCCAAACCCGAGGATATCAAGCTAAAATATCCCACACCCGAGGATATCAAGCTAAAATATCCGAAACCCGAGGATATCAGCCTAAAATATCCGAAACCCGAGGATATCAAGCTGCATTATCCCAAATCCGAGGATATCAAGCTACATTATCCCAAATCCGAGGATATCAAGCTACAATATCCCAAATCCGAGGATATCAAGTTACAATATCCCACACCCGAGGATATCAACCTAAAATATCCCAAAACCGAGGATATCAAGCTAAAAAATCCCAAACCCGAGGATATCAAGCTAAAATATCCCAAAACCAAGGATATCAAGCTAAAATATCCCAAAACCGAGGATATCAAGCTAAAATATCCCACACCCGAGGATATCAAGCTAAAATATCCCAAACCCGAGGATATCGACCTAAAATATCCCAAAACCGAGGATATCAAGCTAAAATATCCCTAACCCGAGGATATCAAGCTAAAATATCCCACACCCGAGGATATCAAGCTAAAATATCCCACACCCAAGGATATCAAGCTAAAATATCCCAAACCCGAGGATATCAAGCTAAAATATCCCAAACCAGAGGATAGCTACATTATCCCAAATCCGAGGATATCAAGCTACATTATCCCAAATTCGAGGATATCAAGGTGCAATATCCCAAATCCGAGGATATCAAGCTACATTATCCCAAATCCGAGGATATCAAGCTACAATATCCCAAATCCAAGGATATCAACCTAAAATATCCCAAACCCGAGGATATCAACCTAAAATATCCCACACCCGAGGATATCAACCTAAAATATCCCAAACCCGAGGATATCAAGCTAAAATATCCCACACCCGAGGATATCAACCTAAAATATCCCAAACCCGAGGATATCAACCTAAAATATCCCAAAACCGAGGATATCAAGCTAAAATATCCCAAATCCGAGGATATCAAGCTACAATATCCCACACCCGAGGATATCAACCTAAAATATCCCAAAACCGAGGATATCAAGCTAAAATATCCCACACCCGAGGGTATCAAGCTAAAATATCCCACACCCGAGGATATCAAGCTACATTATCCCAAATCCGAGGATATCAAGCTACAATATCCCAAACCCGAGGATATCAAGCTAAAATATCCCACACCCGAGGATATCAAGCTAAAATATCCCAAACCCGAGGATATCAAGCTACAATATCCCAAACCCGAGGATATCAACCTAAAATATCCCACACCCGAGGATATCAACCTAAAATATCCCACACCCGAGGATATCAAGCTAAAATATCCCAAACTTGAGGATATCAAGTTACAATATCCCACACCCGAGGATATCAAGCTACATTATCCCAAATCTGAGGATATCAAGCTACAATATCCCAAACCCGAGGATATCAACCTAAAATATCCCAAAACCGAGGATATCAAGCTAAAATATCCCAAACCCGAGGATATCAAGCTAAAATAACCCAAACCCGAGGATATCAAGCTAAATATCCCACACCCGAGGATATCAAGCTAAAATATCCCACACCCGAGGATATCAAGGTACATTATCCCAAACCCGAGGATATCAAGCTACAATATCCCAAATCCGAGGATGTCAAGTTACAATATCCCAAACCCGAGGATATCAAGCTACATTATCCCAAATCCGAGGATATCAAGCTACAATATCCCACACCCGAGGATATCAACCTAAAATATCCCAAAACCGAGGATATCAAGCTAAAATATCCCAAACCCGAGGATATCAAGCTAAAATAAGCCACACCCGAGGATATCAAGCTAAAATATCCCAAATCCGAGGATATCAAGCTACAATATCCCACACCCGAGGATATCAACCTAAAATATCCCAAAACCGAGGATATCAAGCTAAAAAATCCCAAACCCGAGGATATCAAGCTAAAATATCGCAAACCCGAGGATATCAAGCTAAAATATCCCAAACTTGAGGATATCAAGCTAAAATATCCCACACCCGAGGATATCAAGCTACATTATCCCAAATCCGAGGATATCAAGCTACAATATCCCAAACCCGAGGATATCAACCTAAAATATCCCAAAACCGAGGATATCAACCTAAAATATCCCAAACCCGAGGATATCAAGCTAAAATAACCCAAACCCGAGGATATCAAGCTAAATATCCAAAACCCGAGGATATCAGCCTAAAATATCCGAAACCCGAGGATATCAAGCTGCAATATCCCAAATCCGAGGATATCAAGCTACATTATCCCAAATCCGAGGATATCAAGCTACATTATCCCAAATCCGAGGATATCAAGCTACATTATCCCAAATCCGAGGATTTCAAGCAAAAATATCCCAAAACCGAGGATATCAAGCTAAAATATCCCAAACCCGAGGATATCAAGCTAAAATAACCCAAACCCGAGGATATCAAGCTGCAATATCCCAAACCCGAGGATATCAACCTAAAATATCCCACACCCGAGGATATCAACCTAAAATATCCCACACCCGAGGATATCAAGCTAAAATATCCCACACCCAAGGATATCAAGTTACAATATCCCACACCCGAGGATATCAAGTTACAATATCCCACACTCGAGGATATCAAGCTAAATATCCCAAACCCGAGGATATCAAGTTACATTATCCCAAACCCGAGGATATCAAGCTAAAATATCCCACACCCGAGGATATCAAGCTAAAATATCCCACACCCGAGGATATCAAGTTACAATATCCCACACCCGAGGATATCAAGCTAAAATATCCCAAACCCGAGGATATCAAGCTAAAATATCCAAAACCCGAGGATATCAGCCTAAAATATCCGAAACCCGAGGATATCAAGCTGCAATATCCCAAATCCGAGGATATCAAGCTACATTATCCCAAATCCGAGGATATCAAGCTACATTATCCCAAATCCGAGGATATCAAGCTACATTATCCCAAATCCGAGGATCTCAAGCAAAAATATCCCACATCCGAGGATATCAAGCTACATTATCCCAAATCCGAGGATATCAAGCTGCAATATCCCAAACCCGAGGATATCAAGCTGCAATATCCCAAATTCGAGGATATGAAGCTACATTATCCCAAATCCGAGGATATCAAGCTACATTATCCCAAATCCGAGGATATCAAGCTACAATATCCCAAATCCGAGGATATCAAGCTACATTATCCCAAACCTGAGGATATCAAGCTGCAATATCCCAAACCCGAGGATATCAAGCTGCAATATCCCAAATTCGAGGATATCAAGCTACATTATCCCAAATCCGAGGATATCAAGCTACATTATCCCAAATCCGAGGATATCAAGCTGCAATATCCCAAATCCGAGGATATCAAGCTACAATATCCCAAATCCGAGGATATCAAGCTGCAATATCCCAAATCCGAGGATATCAAGCTACAATATCCCAAATCCGAGGATATCAAGCTGCAATATCCCAAACCCGAGGATATCAAGCTGCAATATCCTAAATTCGAGGATATCAAGCTACATTATCCCAAATCCGAGGATATCAAGCTACATTATCCCAAATCCGAGGATATCAAGCTACAATATCCCAAACCCGAGGATGTCAAGCTACAATATCCCAAACCCGAGGATATCAAGCTAAAATATCCCAAACTTGAGGATATCAAGCTAAAATATCCCACACCCGAGGATATCAAGCTACATTATCCCAAATCCGAGGATATCAAGCTACAATATCCCAAACCCGAGGATATCAACCTAAAATATCCCAAAACCGAGGATATCAACCTAAAATATCCCAAACCCGAGGATATCAAGCTAAAATAACCCAAACCCGAGGATATCAAGCTAAATATCCAAAACCCGAGGATATCAGCCTAAAATATCCGAAACCCGAGGATATCAAGCTGCAATATCCCAAATCCGAGGATATCAAGCTACATTATCCCAAATCCGAGGATATCAAGCTACATTATCCCAAATCCGAGGATATCAAGCTACATTATCCCAAATCCGAGGATATCAAGCAAAAATATCCCAAAACCGAGGATATCAAGCTAAAATATCCCAAACCCGAGGATATCAAGCTAAAATAACCCAAACCCGAGGATATCAAGCTGCAATATCCCAAACCCGAGGATATCAACCTAAAATATCCCACACCCGAGGATATCAAGCTAAAATATCCCACACCCGAGGATATCAAGCTAAAATATCCCACACCCAAGGATATCAAGTTACAATATCCCACACCCGAGGATATCAAGTTACAATATCCCACACTCGAGGATATCAAGCTAAAATATCCCAAACCCGAGGATATCAAGTTACATTATCCCAAACCCGAGGATATCAAGCTAAAATATCCCACACCCGAGGATATCAAGCTAAAATATCCCACACCCGAGGATATCAAGTTACAATATCCCACACCCGAGGATATCAAGCTAAAATATCCCAAACCCGAGGATATCAAGCTAAAATATCCAAAACCCGAGGATATCAGCCTAAAATATCCGAAACCCGAGGATATCAAGCTGCAATATCCCAAATCCGAGGATATCAAGCTACATTATCCCAAATCCGAGGATATCAAGCTACATTATCCCAAATCCGAGGATCTCAAGCAAAAATATCCCACATCCGAGGATATCAAGCTACATTATCCCAAATCCGAGGATATCAAGCTGCAATATCCCAAACCCGAGGATATCAAGCTGCAATATCCCAAATTCGAGGATATGAAGCTACATTATCCCAAATCCGAGGATATCAAGCTACATTATCCCAAATCCGAGGATATCAAGCTACAATATCCCAAATCCGAGGATATCAAGCTACATTATCCCAAACCTGAGGATATCAAGCTGCAATATCCCAAACCCGAGGATATCAAGCTGCAATATCCCAAATTCGAGGATATCAAGCTACATTATCCCAAATCCGAGGATATCAAGCTACATTATCCCAAATCCGAGGATATACAGCTACAATATCCCAAATCCGAGGATATCAAGCTACATTATCCCAAACCTGAGGATATCAAGCTACAATATCCCAAATCCGAGGATGTCAAGCTACATTATCCCAAATCCGAGGATATCAAGCTGCAATATCCCAAATCCGAGGATATCAAGCTACAATATCCCAAATCCGAGGATATCAAGCTGCAATATCCCAAATCCGAGGATATCAAGCTACAATATCCCAAATCCGAGGATATCAAGCTGCAATATCCCAAACCCGAGGATATCAAGCTGCAATATCCTAAATTCGAGGATATCAAGCTACATTATCCCAAATCCGAGGATATCAAGCTACATTATCCCAAATCCGAGGATATCAAGCTACAATATCCCAAACCCGAGGATGTCAAGCTACAATATCCCAAACCCCAGGATATCAAGCTAAAATATCCCAGCACAAGCACAGACTTACATCCTGGTGGTTCATGGTTCCCAGCTGGCGGTAAGCCAAGGCCAACACCCGGAAGCCGTCCTTGGCCAGCTGGCTAGACACTTTGTCGTAGAAGGGCGGCGGATCCAACAGCATCTCCTTGAGGCGCTCAGGCGCACCCTTGGCGCACACCATGTAGTGCGTGTCCGTGCTGCCCAGCGGCGTGTGCCCAGCAACTGTTGCCATGCGCTGCAGACTGCTAGAAAAGTGAAACCTGCTGAACACCTTCAACGGATGGTGCTGGGCCCGGCTGGCCGAGGGAGGAATAACCGCCTCGCCTTTGGTGAGGGTCCAACCGGTAGCCTGCAGAATGGCCTTCTCCATCGGGTCGCCCAACAACTCGTTAGTTTTGTCCATGATCACCAGCGAGTGACAGGCGGCCATCACCTGGGTTCGGTTCGTGATTGCGTCATAGTGCTTAGTAAAAACTAGGTAAAATTTGCATCTTTTTTGGCCTACTACTTATAATAAGTAGCCCATTTGAACATTTTATTATGTCGTAGTTTACTATTTGTTGTCTTAGTAAAAGTTGGTATTTTAGAGCAAAATTTTCAATCTAGTTATATTGAAATTTCTCTCATACATACGCAACTTTTAGACTCAATAGGTACACACACACACAAGGTGAGTCGCTATTAAAAATCAAAAGCGGCCGAACCATTCCCCAAAGTTTGCGCCCACGCATGGTTTTTGATGCATCAATATTAATTTAAAAAATCTCTAAGCTTTCCACACCATGGATCAAACAAATTGAGCCGTTTTGTACTAGTACAGTACGAGTACCTGCACAGTTGCCTGGCTGCATTTCTGCACGGCGGCTATTTCAATAGGATTGTCCGGGTCCAGGCCCGCCACGCCGTCCACCACCATCTCGTCTCGGGTCAGCGTGCCAGTTTTGTCGAAACAGCAGATGTCCACTTTGCCAGCGAATGGAATGCGAAACGGCTCGGTACAGTAGATGAACAGGCGGTGCAGGGCTACTAGCGAGTTTTGCACAGCCAGAGACAGTTCGATTGGCAGTTCGGGAGGCACAACTGAGGTGATGATCAGGGTGCACTCCAGGAACAGCTTGTAGCGGCTGCGCTTCAGGTCCTTGGTTCCCTGTGCGGGGGCGATTGCAAGGCGATTGTTGAGGGCGATTGCAAGGCGATTTTTACGGGGGATTGCAAGGCGATTCTTGAGGGCGATTCCACGGCGATTATTGAGGGCGATTGCAAGGCGATTTTTAAGGGCGATTGCAAGGCGATTATTGAGGGCGATTGCAAGGCGATTATTGACGGCGAATGCAAGGCGATTCTTGAGGGCGATTGCAGGGCGATTTCATGAGGGTGATTGCAAGGCGATTTTAAGGGCGATTGCAAGGCGATTCTTGAGAAGGATTGCAAGGCGATTTTTGAGAAGGATTGCAAGGCGATTTTTGAGGGCGATTGCAAGGCGATTATTGAGAGCGATTGCAGGGCGATTATTGAGGGCGATTCTTGGGGGCGATTGCAAATCGATTTTTTAGGGCGATTGCAAGGCGATTATAAGGCGATTCTTGAGGGCGATTGCAAGGCGATTTCAAGGGCGATTGCAAGGCGATTGCAAGGCGATTTCAAGGGCGATTGCAAGGCGATTTCAAGGGCGATTGCAAGGCGATTCTTGAGGGCGATTTCAAGGTGATTATTGAGGGCAATTGCAGGGCGATTCTTGAGGGCGATTGCAAGGCGATTATTGAGAGCGATTGCAGGGCGATTCGTAAGGGCGATAATAGGGCGATTATTGAGGGCGATTGCAGAGCGATTCTTGAGGGCTATATTTTAGGTCAGTTATTTTTTGTAAGCAAACCTCAAGCCACACGTAGGCGGAGGCGGCCAGGGCAAACACCAGGAGGAACATGATGAACAGAAACGTCTCCAAGTTGTTGGCGGTGACCCGCTTCACGCCGAATAATATCGTTTTTAGCAGGCGGCCTTGCGAAGTTTGAAATCCGTTGCGCAGAACGTAGCAAATGCAGCCGTTGTCGGGGCTTTTGGTGCCGGGTCCCGTCTGCAAGGTTTAATAAAGTTTCGGGATTTCCACACATAACAAAAGTTTGTCTAAGAGGCTTCTCAACATTTCTTATCGAAGGTCTACGAAAATAAAAAAAAGATTTGCCTTAATGTTTTCCTGGAATTTTGTAGGATTTTCCTGCGAGTCCCCCTAAAAATTATTCATGAAATTCCTCCCAACATTTCCTCGTGAATTCCCTCAGATTTCCTCATGGATTCCCCTAAGATTTCCTCGTGGATTCCCCTCACATTTCCTCGTGGATTCCCCTCAGATTTCCTCGAGTATTTCCCTTAGATTTCCTCGAGGATTTCCGTCAGATTTCCTCGCGGATTTCCCTCAGATTTCCCCGTGGATTCCCCTCAGATTTCCCCGTGGATTCACCCAAGATTTCCTTTCGGATTCCTTTAAGATTTCCTTAGCGGGTTCCCCTAAATTCACGGAATTACCGCGGAATTGCCAAAAAGCTTAAATATTGCTTACCTTCTGCGGCGGCGTGTGCTGCACCACTTTAGTCCCGCCGCTCAGCACGTGATGCTTAGCATCGGTCTCTAAGCACAACAACCTGTCGTCAAGGATACTCTCAGCTGGCTCCTTGGTGACGGGCACGGACTCGCCAGTCAGCATGGACTCGTCAACAATGCATTGGCCACGCAGAAGCAGCAGGTCGCATGGGATGAGTCGTTCCTTCTCGGAGCGGCCCAGACTGACCAGGTCGCCCGGCACCAACTGGCTGGAGTCGACCAGGCTCCACTTCTTGTTCCTGAGCGCGTAGATTGGGTAGGGCTTGTTGCCCATCTGCCGGATCTCGGCCATGTTGCGCAGCTGCTGCTGCACCAGGGTGCACTCGAACACCACCAGCATGCCCAGGGTGAACAGGCTGTAGTACCAGTAATCGTCTAGGCACCAAAGACCAACGCAGAATACCTGGTTGCGAGGATTAATAATAGTACATTGTCTAAGGAGTACGGTATTCATGAAAATAGAATGGACAGAAAGACAGACAGACACACGGACAGACAGACAGACAGACACACACACACACACACAGACAGGCAGGCAGGCAGGCAGACAGGCAGGCAGAAAGACAGACAGACAGACAGACAGACAGACAGACAGACAGACAGACAAACAGACAGACAGACAGACAGACACACAAACACAGACAGACAGATAGACACACAGACAGACACACAAACACAGACAGACACACAAACACAGACAGATAGACACACAGACAGATAGACACACAGACAGACGCACAGACAGACAGACGCACAGACAGACAGGCAGACACACAGACAGACAGATAGACACACAGACAGACAGACGCACAGACAGACACACAGACAGATAGACAGACACACAAACACAGACAGATAGACACACAGACAGACGCACAGACAGACAGACACACAGACAGACAGGCAGACACACAGACAGACAGATAGACACACAGACAGACAGACGCACAGACAGACACACAGACAGATAGACAGACACACAGACAGACACACAAACACAGACAGATAGACACACAGACAGACGCACAGACAGACAGACAGGCAGACACACAGACAGACAGACACACAGACAGACAGGCAGACACACAGACAGAAACACGGATATGAATGCAACAAAGATAGAACCAAATGACGCAACAGATTGCAGGCAGAAGCGCAATCCAACCTGAAAGACAAAGAAAGGCGCGGTGGCCCTCTCAACAAAGAGTTCGGCAAACTTGGGCGGCACCATCTCCATGTTGTTGACGCCAAATAGCTGGGCTGCCGAGTCCAGCTCCTGCTCGGTCTCCATGCCCTTCCAGTTCAAATAGTGCGACAGGTCTTTGTCAATGGGAAACTGCAGCGGTAGTACACTATCAGGCGTGAGAAAGAACTTCTCCTTTTGAAAGAAGAACCAATATTTCTGCGAGGAGTCTTTGTCACACTTCTGCAATGATTTAATGAGGACCTATTGCTTAACAAGTAACAATGAATTAACATTATAAAATTCGGAAACTTACCTGCTGTTCGAGTCTAACAATTTCTGGACTGCCATTGTTAGCAATTGGAACAACTTTGACAACATCAGCTGCTTGTAGGCTCTAAAATTGTCAGATTTAGAAAAATACATGTAGCTTCATTTTCATACTTAAAGCATGAAAATTCTCATCAGGTTCCAATTCATTCATTAATATTATTTAGTTTAGGTTTGAATGAACAATAAAAATAAATAGCATGCTGCAGCTTCATATAGTTCCCAGTAAAACACATTATAGAACTCTATAATTATCATGTATATAAACTATTCTAAAAAGAGTGTGATTCTTTAACCTTACATATTATTTAACCTTTAACTTTAACATTACTTAATCACTTTAAAATAGTTTCTTGACCCTTTATTACCAAAATATTTAGACTTATCAGACTTTAAAACTATTTTTTCATTGATTTTATTTAAAAAATCTGGATAGTAGGACTATGCTTTATATATATATATTTTAAGTAATATGCTTAAGGGTATAAAAATAAAGTAATTTTTCAACCAATTTAATATTTTTCATCATAGTTAAGTATAGAAGAATTACATTGAATAAAATGCTTAATGCTAGCAAATTAAAAAAATCCTACAATTTTCTGTGGCTAAAACCTAGTTTCAAGTAATAATTTATTATTTATGTTTTATAGCATAATAAAACAAATTGAAAATTGATTTTTATAGTAGACCTAGAAATTAAAAAAATTAAAACATTTATATAGAAATTTTTCTTATTTCATTCTTAAAATTATCATGATATTTGATTTTGAACATTTGTTTTGAATAATTGTAAAATTAGACCTATATTAAGGTGACATAGCATATATGTGCAATACCCAACCAACCCAGCTAATCTAGCTAGGTGAAATGGACACTGACCAAGGTAAGTTGCAAAATTGGGAAGGTAAGGTGCAAAATTAAGGGAGATATTAATATCATGCAAAATTAGGGAAAGTATATAATTATATATTTTGGAGTATTTTGTGAAAGTTGGATAAATTTTCTGAATTATATTGGCATATGGGAAATTTTTTAGTCCATCAAAATTTTTTATTATCTTAATCACAAGTATTCTAGATAAACTAACTTTGCACTGGTTGATTGAATTTTTTATATGCATGCATATAAAATAGCATTCACTTAGAAGTTTTGTCCATTGTAATTATTGATAGAACTTATAAAGCTTAAGAAGTCTAGGGTCTAGATCTAAGTCTAAGGATTACTACCCTATATTTTACAGTGATCATGAACCTACCCAATTGAAGTAGTAATAAAATCTACTATACTAAATGTCTAATGTGTGTGTCTGTTTGTCTGTGGCAGCTTTCTCCGTAACGATGTAGAGCTCGAACGGCTCAACCGATTTTGATCAAATTTGTGCCAAAAGATTGCAAATTCTTCGCCGATGAGACGGTGAAAGTTTGCAAGCTCTGCTCCAAGTGGAAGGGGATTAAATATTCGAAAAACCAGTTTTTTTCTATGCTTTCAATGCAAGGTTAACAAAGGTCAAAGTTGGCACTGTCAGAATGTCGATTTTATTTTAGATTGTGTCATAAAGTTTTGTGCTCAGTTAAAATTCGCAGGCCAATAATTCTCAAACTCTGCACTGTCTAATTTTTTATTTGAAAAGGTTGCGTCATAAAGCTAGAGTACACTGCTCTAAATTGCGGGCCAATAATTCTCAAACTCTGCAATGTCTAACTTTTTATTTGAAAAGGTTGCATCATAAAGCTAGAGTACACTGCTCTAAATCGCGGGCCAATAATTCTCAAACTTTGCACTGTCTAATTTTTTATTTGAAAAGGTTGCGTCATAAAGCTAGAGTACACTGCTCCAAGTTTACCTAAATTGTCGCGCCGGTAAGAAGAGAATATAAATTTTCTCACCTAGCTAGAGTACACTGCCCCAGCCCTAGCTTAATGGTTATGCACAAAGGAAATAGAAAAACTGCTCAAGCGGTGTGTACATTTTATTAGCGATTGATTATTTCTCGCCCAGCTGGAGAGCCAACATTGAATAAATTGGCTTAAAAGTGTGGATGCTTGAGCAAAATATTTTTATTTAAATAGCCGTGGGCCGTTCTGCAGTGAATTTGCCAATCTTGTCTCAAGTCAGTAAGTAAAGAATGTTAGTTTTTGTAGCCCTGTTAGATTGAGAAAACTTTTTAAAGAAGCAAAATCTGTTTAAGAGGTCTTCATCGAGCACGATACTGATCGGTAAGTCTGATAGCCTGCCAAAATCTTAAATTGTGATTAGCTTAATTTTCTTAAAGCGCATGTGTCTTTGATAAGGCGTTATAATAGCGACTTCCTACCTGCTTGCAGGATTTTTATCTGCTGTAGTGATTTTCCTACAAGCTCGGGAACAATTTTCTACACTTTTAGGGATTTCCTAGATGCTCAGGGGGATTTGCAAACTGCTTGGGAGATTTTCTAACGACTCTCATAAATTTTCTGACTGTTAGGGTGCTGGGAGACTTTCTAACTGCTTGTGGATTTCTGACTGCTCCAATGGGATTTTCTAAATGTTCTGGGAGACTTTTTTACTACTCAAGGAGGTTTTATTACTGCATTGGGAAGTTCTTCCAACTGCTGGAAGGGGATTTTCTGAATGCTACAGGAGACTTTTTAACTGCTCGGGAAGATTTTCTAAACTACTTGAAGGGGACTTTCTAACTGCTTGGGGAACTTTTCCACCTGCTGGGGAGATTTCAGACTGCTCGGGGATACTTTCTGTCTGCTTGGGGCATTTCAGACTGATTTTTTAACTGTTTAGGGAGATTCCTATCAATCGGGATAGGGAGATTGCGGGGATTTTTTACTGCTGGGAGGTTTCCAACCGTTGGGGGAGATTTTCTCACTGCTCGAAAGATTTTTTAACTGCTTGGGGAACTTTTCTGTTGGCTTTGTGGATTTCTAACTGCTCGCAGTAATTTTCTATCTAATCAGGGGATTTCTAACTGCTTGAAGCTATTTTCTTACTGTTCGGAAGTTTTCCAACTGTTTAAGGAGATATTTTTACTGCTCGGGGCGATTTCTAACTGCTCTGAGAAATTTTTTATCTGATTGGGAGATTTCTTACTGTTCGAAGGAGACTTTTGAACAGCTTGGAGAATTTCTGACTGATCAAAGAGGATTTTCTAAATGCTCGTGGAGGTTTTTCTGTCAGCTGATTGGCTTTTCGACCTTACTTGGGGGAGATTTTTCGTCTGCCTAGAAGATTTTCTACATCCTCTTGGAATTTTTCTGTCTGCTTATGGATTTCTAGCTGTTTGGGGAAATTATCTATGTGACTGGGGATTTTTAACAGCTCGAAAGGGACTTTCTAACTGCTTGGGAGATTTTTGACTGCTTAAAGGGTATTGTCATACTGCTTGGGAAGATTTTTTAATTGCTTGGGGAGATTTTCTAATTGCTTGGGGAGATTTTCTGTCTGCATGGGTGATTTTCTATCTGCTCAGGGGGGACTTTGTAACTGCTCGCGTGTGATTTTCTTTCTGATTGCTGGATTTCTGAGACTGGAAATTTTCTATGTGAGTGGGGGATTTCTAACAGCTTGAAATGGACTTTCTAACTGCTTAGGAGATTCCTGACTGCTTTAAAGGTGTTGTTCAACTTTTTGGGAAGCTGGGTTTATTTTTTGTGCTATAGGGATGCTATAGCATCTTGACTTTTAGAATCACATCCTGAAATTCAATGTAGGATGCGATTTTGCATCCTGATTTTTTTAATTCTTCACAATAAAAGACCTCTGAAATAGGACTTTTAAAAAATTGCATCTCAAACCCTGAAATTGCATCCTAAAATTAAGAACATGATGCGATTTTGCATCCTGTGCCCATCCAAAAAATAAACCCAGTTGGGAAGATTCTCTAATTGTTTAGTGAGACTTTCTGTCTGCTTGGGGGATTTTCTGTCTGCTCAAGGAGATTTTGTAACTGCTTGGTGTGATTTTCTATTGGATTGGTGGATTTCTGAGACTGCCGCAAGGGGAATTTCTAACTGCTTGGGCGATTTTGTACTGCTTGGGGAATTTTTTGGTTGACTTCGGGATTTTTTAATGCTTGATGGGATTTTGTAACTGCTTGGGAATTTTTTCAAACTGCTTGGGGAGATTTTTTACTGCCTGGAAACTTTTTCTGTCTGCTTTGGGGATTTCTAACAGCCCCGGAATATTTTCTACCTGATTTGGGGATTTCTGACTGCCCGAACTGGACTTTTTACTTCTTAGGGGATTTTTAACTGCTCGAAGGGTCTTTCTAAATGCTCCGGGAAGATTTTCTAACTGCTCAAAGAGGAATCTTTAACTACTTGGGCAAAGTCTGACTGCTCGAAGGGTATTTTCTGTCTGTTCGGGAAGATTTTCTAATTGTTTAGGGAGGTGTTCTGTCTGCTTGGGGGATATCTTCTAACTGCTGAAAGGGGATTTTATAAATGTTCGGGGAGTCTGCTTGGAGAATTTTCTGTTTACTTGGGCGATTTCTGACTCCTAGAAGGGGATTTTCTAACTGCTGGGGGGATTTTTCTGTCTTCTTGAGGGGCTTTCTACCTGACTGCTTGGGAAAGATTTTCTGACTGCTCGCAGAAGTTTTTTCTATGTTTAGGGGATTTCTGACTGCTTGGGGAAATTTTCTATTTGATTGGAATTTCCGACTTCTCAAAAGGGATTTTCTAACTGCTAGGGGGATGTTTTTCAGCTCATGGGTTTTCTACCTTATCCTTGGGGAAGCTTTTTCCACTGCTCTAAAAAATTTTCTAGCTGCTCGAAAAAATGTTAGCTGCTTTGGTGATTTTGGACTGCTTGAAGGAGACTTTTTAACTGCTCAGGGAGATTTTTTGTCTGTTTGAGGATTTTCTTAACTGCTCGGGGAGACTTTTTAACTGCTTGAAAGAGATTTTCTAACTGCCCGGGGAAATTTTCTATCTGATTGGTGGATTTCCGATTGCTCGAAAGGGAATTTCTAACTACTGGCAGGGTTTTCTACTTTACTGCTGGGGAGAGATTTTTTGACTGCTCTCAATAATTTTCTCGCTGCTCGGAAAGATTCTCTAGCTGGTTGGGAGATTTTTCAAGTGCTCAAGGCACTTGTCTAACTGCTCAGGGAGACTTTCAGTAGATCTTCTAAATATACGGAAGGATATTATGCTTTTAGGAAGACTTTAATTTTGCTGCAGGGATTTTCTTGCTGCATAGGGAGATTTCTGTTGAGTATGTGAGTGATTTTAAATACCTGTCTGCGCCCCCCTGGGGGGACACCAAAGAGCTAGTACTAATCTAATCTTGATCAAATTGCTAGACACATGGTAGTAGCTACAAAATGTCTATGGTATCTTTTATGATCAAGAGTTAGAAAACCTTAAGTAGGCTCGAGCTAGCCAGTTATAAATAGGCAAATTGCAATAATTTAAACTCATATCTATACATTGGTTTAGGCTAATGAAAGGGATAAGAAAATTCAGAAACATAATATTAATAGTATTGTTTTTATAGTCATTTTTTTACTTTCTTGGTCTTAGCCCTAAATTTAACCAACAAATTATTTAATGGGCTTTTTAGCCTACTAAATTCATTATTAAGATTTAAGGTAGTTTGGTAGACTAGGCCTAGGGCTAGCAAAAGATGTGAAAATTTCTAAGCTACTATAATAGCATGCAAATCATATGAATAAATATAAAATTAAGCAGTATAAACTATCAAAATCTCACTATTATAAGTAGAACTTACTTTAACTTTAGAAAAGCAGAGTAGTGCTCGTATATGAATGGACCAATAGCAGGACAGGCAAACAAGAATATTTAGGAGGGCTATAACAGCAATTAAGATAAATCCAAGCTCTATGGAGCCATAAACTTGAAAGAACATTAGATTTATCAGAGCAAGAATGTACATAACTGCAAAGGGCACAACATATCCATGGAAAATAACTGGATGAGAGCGCAATAAGGAAACATATTCGATTCCAGATCCTTCGGATTTAGATAAAATTACTGAGGATTCTCCCATTTATCTTGTAGAAGAGGAGCCTGAAAATCAATAATAATAAATCAGCAAACGTGCGTAGTAAGTGCAGTGATGAGCATTTGAAAAAACGGGCTACTAATACGTCAGAATTTATTTAGAAATCAAGACAGTGGCCAATTCATTCCTTAGCTACAGTATTTCGACAGTCCAGGCCAGATGTCAATACTTGTTCCTCGAAAGCTGACAGTCAAATAAATTTTGTTTCTATAACAAATGTAATTTAAAAAAAATTTTCTTTGTTTAATAGAAACTACTGCTTGAAAAGTAAATAATATTTATAATTATTTGTTTGCATTTAGGCTCTTAAAACTATAAAATGTCTACCAAGGCTGTCGGCATGCCAATTGAATTTAACTTGAACTTTTCATGCTGAATTTTTATTGGAAACCTGGTACTCGCACTTCACTGCCTGGAGTGTTCTATTTCAGTGAATTTCAAATTAAAATGACGTCATCAAAAGCAAAGTTAGTACAGGAAGTATCCACTTTGCACCCATCCTCGTATTATGCAACTTTTTATGAGGATTCGAAAAACCCTGTTTTTGTTTCATTTAACAAAGAAGTTAATGAAGTAAAAAGGTTCGTCATAAAAAATGGAAAGAATGACGCTGAGCGGACAAAATGGTAAGGAAAATCTCCTATTTTTATTAGCACTTTCAATTAATTTTGTGTTTTACAGATCGAATGATTAGTATGATTACTGATTATGCTGTATGTTTGCTCTTTAAATTACAGTGGAAATATGGTATTCGATCTGTTTAATAAGTACTATCCTCTGTTGCCGCCACTCATGTTCACTGAGCAACTGGTTGAGATGGGTGACTTTCTGTCATCCTGCGGCCAGTACCAGCTGGCCCTATGGAACAGCTACGACCGCTATTTGAGAGCCTGTGGGGACCAGGCCCTGCGGCCTGACCAGGGCATCGAGCAGTTCAAAGCCGCCTTCTTTCCCAACGGTCTGGGGGCTGAGAATGCCGGGCTGACCGTAAGTTTCTGCCTCTCAACTTTTTGCGTAAATCCTTAAGTCACAGTAATATGTCATAAGTAAATTCTAAAAAAAATATCAACTTACAAACCAACTGAAACAGTTCCGAGCTCTGATGGGCAAAGTGATCTGCACTTACCGGATGGTTCTCATTACTGACGCTCGTCTGCAAAACGAGGAATCCCTGGGTCGCTGCCTGGATCTGCTGAAATTCCTGCGCCTCATCACTCAGGTTGTGCTCAAGAGCGAGCGACTGTGCTGGCTAATTTACAATGGTGAGCTTGTTTGTTTTTGCAATGATTAAAACGCAATGCCCTGCGAGCTTTAGCTTTTGCTGACACTGTGCATGCCGTTCTGTTACAGGCACCATACACATCTACTCCATCTCGAGGCAGCTAATGTCGCTAGGCTTCTCCGAGAAGGTGCTCGAGTACCTGCTCTGGTGCTCAGCCGCTCTGGAGGTGAGCATTCCGTTGATGACAGCCAAATACCTGGGCTGGCGAGCGACCATCTACACGGCAGTGTGCCAGTGCTTCTACGACTGCAACCGGGGCGTGGATGCTGAGGTGAGCCGACAAAAAGACCCATCGGTCTTTAAAATTAAAACTCGAAACGAGTCATCGTTAAAAAAACTAATCACTGACTATTTAACTTCCAGGCATTCGCCAGACGCGCCCTGGCTAAAATCAACGATCTCAGCGAATTGGAGAAGCGCAGCTCCGAGCAAATCAGCGAAAAAGTTGAGCTTGTGTTTCGAGAGGCAACTGTCAAGGTGAGGCTGAAGATTTATTGACTTTGTTGGAATTCAGGCTGGTGCAAATCTCATTTCGGCTGGTTTAACCACTGACTCTACAGATGGCTGCCATGGTGTTCAAACGCACCGCCATTGAGACCAGAGGCCGACCCAAGGGCGTCTTCAAGCCGAAGCAGCGCATCAACTTCCGCGACATCGGCAACCAGTCCTGGCCGCGCACGGGCACGGAGAAGCTCCTTGCCGACATGTTCGACGGCTCAGCGGCGCAGTTCCTTGCCGTTCTCGAGTGCGCCTCCGACCCCAAGCGTCGGGTGTTTCAGCACGGTCCAGCGGCGCCAGACAACGAGTCGGAGATTTTGGACGTTTTCATCGAGCTGTTCCTGGCTGGCAAGGAGATTCTGATGGGCGGCACTAGCGTGGTGCGCAAACCAATGGGTGCTGCGGCCGCGGCGGCTGCGGCGGCAGCGGCGGTGGCTGCTGCTGCGGCAACGGGAGCGATAGGCGGCATGCCGGGAATCGTGGCTGATCCGGCGGCCACGCAGCTTGGCTTGGCGACTCGCGGCGCTGACGGAGTGACGCTGCGAGCCGCCGTCACCTTCGCCAGGTGGGCATTTCACTACGAGCAGTGGGAGGTGTTCGACTGGCTGTCCGCAGTGCTGATCCCTGTGCTGAAGGAACCGCCGGCCGGCTGGGACGCCAAGCAGCTGGAACCGGACGTGCGCATCCTGGAGCTGCTGCAGGCCATGAAGTTGATATCGGCTAATGTGAAGCAGAAGAAGGCCAGCCAGCTGAAAGAGGCGATGCGGATGCAGCAGCAAGCTCTTGAACAAGTCCGTCAGCAGGGCGGTGGCGCCGGCGGCGGCGAAGGCGACGCCGTCAAGAAAGCTTCAAAAGACGATGCGGCAAAAGATGACAGCTCGAAGCAGCAGCAACAGCAGCAGCAGAGTCAGCAGCCGGGGGGAGGCAACGCAGACCCGGACAAAGCGGGTGCCGGGGAGCAGTCAGATGACCTGCTGGGCCTGACGAATGCTTTAGTTGGCATCATTGACGGCGACTGTCCGCCTGAGGCTTATCAGACCGACATCCTGCTTGACGCGGTAATTTACCTGTGGCAGCGGTGCAAGGCGGTGCTTCAGAAGCATCAGACGGGATCAGATAGCGGCGGCGGCTTACACAAGCTCGATAATCCCAACAAGTGGGTCCACGTGCTGGCCACGGTGCACCGGAGTCTCGCTTGGCTCAAAGTCGCTAGCGTGGACGCGGCGATGGCCGCGGAGGTGGTTCTGCGTCTCGCCCTAATTGTTGAGAATCACGCCGTGGCGTCTCCGCAGCAGCAGCATCAGCCGCAGCAGGTGTCCTCAGTCACCTTTGACGCCTCAGCCGGAGCCATGGACCCGGCGGAGAGCATCGGCCACATGGTGAGCGTGGAGACGATGAACATGCTGAAGCAGCCGGTGAAGGAGCAGCTGCAGTCGGCCAAACGGATCCTGGAGATCGGCCTGCGCAACGTCAGCGATGCCCGCTCGGCGACGGTCCTGGCCGATGGTCGTTCAGTCTGCGACGTGGTCTGGTCGCAGGAAGTCAACCCGCACCTGTTCGAGCCGCAAACCGACGCCGATTTCGAGCTGTCCCGATCCGCCGTGAAGCGGCCGGAGGACTTGCCGCCAGACGCCAATGCGGTCTGGAGCACCGTGAAGGATCTGCAGGTGGAGCTGCTGTCCATCTACCACAGGGTGTCGCTGCGCCTTGCCGAGCTGGAGAAGCTTTACTACGAGCAGGCCGAGGCGCGCAAGATCTACCCGCGAGGCGTCAAGCCGCCGCCCTACCCCGGCTTCGACCAGCTGTACCAGCAGGCCAACCGCAACGGCTTCAGCCGGGCCCTGCTGTGCGCCCAGAACGCGCTGCGCCTGGAGGAGCTCCGCGCTAGCAGCAGCTTCCCACCGCTGCCCGGCGCTCGAGCCGTCGAGCTCATCGACGAAGCGATCAGCCTGATGAGCAAACACGCGGCCGACGAGGAGTCGCTCTACCGCGAAAACGTCGCCGTTGCCTTGGGAACCGCCGAGGCCGAGGAAGAGACCAAGGGGGACGCGCCACCCGCACCGATCCTGCTGAGCCGGACAGACACGGAGATGACGCTGAGGCCGGGACGCTGGGCCGGAGCTGCGCGTGGCGTGGCCTGGTACCGGATATTCGCCCGCCCAGTTACCGGCTCCAACGTGAAGGTCCGCCTGTGCGACGATCAGCTGTGCGGCGCCGGCGTCCCCGTGCCGGCCTTTAACTGCCAATTCCGGGTGCACGGCCTGCAGCCCAACCAGAAGTACGTCTTCGCCGTGGCCGCCTACGACGCCGAGGGGAGGCTGGTTGGCAGCAGCATCGGACCATCCACTCGACCGATTCTGGCGAGCCATCCGAGTCCGCTGATCACCGGCTGGGCGCTGCTCGCCCAGGCGGCCTACCGGATCGGCGCCTATGCGGCGGCCAAGAGGATCTGCGAGACCCATTTGTGGCGTCACTTCGTAGCCAGGCCGGTGCCTCCGTCCGACGAGCTGGCGCTGACGAGTCGCCCGGAGTTCCGTCTAAACAGGCACCGAGTGAATCGACGAATTCTGAGCCTGACGTCGCCGATTCAGCTTCGCCTGTTCATCGAGTGCCTGCTGATCGGCGCGGACATCGCCACGGTGGAGAAGCGGCTCTACTGCGACTCGCTCTGCGACGCCGGCCCGGCGTTCCTCGGCCAGGCCGAACGGCTGCGCCAGTGCGAGGCCGCCCTGCTGGCCATGGACGCCGCCATGTGGCTGAACGACGCTGCCTACGCTCTGCAGGCGGTGGTGACCGCCTACGGCCTGCTGGCGCCGCTGGTGCACTACAAGATGCAGACTCGAGCCGTTCTGCAGGTGAGTCTTCGGCCCCTGAGTTCGGGCTGTGTACAACTGCTCAGTCATGACGGGCTGGAGGGGGCCGCAACACTTGCCCTAAATTTTCCCTACTCAAACCATAGTAGCTGGTTGGACTGAAGCAATGCGGGATTAAATGACTTGCTCGGTGGCACAAACTGTCACCAAGAGAAGCTGGATCTCGAACCCACGACCTTCTGGTCATAAAGGCAAGTGCTTTTGAGAATCATACTTAACCACGTAGTCTGCTTGGATGCAATCAAATCCAGGTGTTGCAACGCTGCGTGGCGGTCCTGCTGGAGATTCCACCCGCCCAGCGACTGCGAAAATCGAGCAGCAAAGCCACGCAGTCGCTGGCCCACATGATTGCCTGCATCACCTACTATCTGAGCCGCACTCTGCGCACCTGGCGCGAGGACTCACTGGCTGCCAGCATGCTCGAGTGCGGCCGGAAGCTGCTGCAACCGGAGGTCGACCAGCCGACGGGGAATGCGGCTGCTGCCGCCGCCGCCGCCGCTGCAGCCCTGGACGCCGTCAGCGACATTGGCGACAACGTCGGCGACATGATTCGCAAGCGAAAGAAGAAACCGGGCGCCGGCAACGACAGGGGAGCGGCCGGGGCGGCTGGCAATGCGGCCGGTGGCGCCGACGGGGACAACACCAACGAGGAGCTGATTGCGCTGGAGGAGTACATGCTGTCCACCACCCGCTCCAGTGAGTAGAATATACGCATTTATAGGACTGAAAACATGGAAAGTTTCTGATTGAATTTTTCTCATATTCGAGTAAAACATACAACATTTTTCTTTGTCTTTTTTTGTTTTAGTGAGTCGGAATTTTTCTCCAGGGTAGTCTATTAACCTCCAGTGAGACTCATTTATCTCTAGTGAGACCCATTTATCTCCAGTGAGACTCATTTATCTCCAGTGAGACCTATTTATCTCTAGTGAGACCCATTTATCTCCAGTGAGACTCAATTATCTCCAGTGAGACCCATTTATCTCCAGTGAGACCCATTTATCTCCAGCGAGACTCATTTATCTCCAGTGAGACCCCATTTATCTCCAGTGAGACTCATTTATCTCCAGTGAGACCCATTTATCTCCAGTGAGACTCATTTATCTCCAGTGAGACCCATTTATCTCAAGTGAGACCCATTTATCTCCAGTGAGACCCATTTACCTCAAGTGAGACCCACGTATCTTCAGTGAGACCTACTTTTCGAGAGAAAGCTCAGTTTAGGATTATAATCCACTTATTTGTTTATTGGTGCCTTCTCTTCAATTAGAAACAATATCTTCAGTTTGGCAAAAGCCGCATTTTCTAACAATCGAATTGTGCCGTTTCTTTGTGCAGTTGTTTCAGCCTCACTCCTGGACTTGGACATGAGCAGCTTTGATGCAGGTACCGTATCAGACTGATCATGAAAGAGAAGGAGAGAGCAATAGGAATTCCAGCAATAAAAGAGACAAAAAAGAACCTTGGTTTTTAATTCTTGTCTATTAAATTTTGCTTTTAAACCCGTGAAACCTTGTTTTTTATTCGCTTAAGCGTTTCCCGTAAGCGGTACTTTGATTAGTCTTTGTTCTACTACTCCCTAACTTATTGTGCATGCCCTATAAATTGCTCAAAACCCTGATGAGTGTTGGCTCCTGTAGCTACCCTGATTTCCTTCAGAATTGTGAATGTGTTTCCATTTCCTGAGCGAATTTTCTAGAATCCGTGACGGCTGGCAGAAATTTACTTTCTCCCATATAGTAGGAAGTCCCAGTTTTGATTGTGCAACCTGAATTCCAGGCGGTACGGACGCCGAGCTCACCGGCAACGAGGACCCGAGCATTTTGCACGCCTACGTGGCCTTCCTGCCGAGCCGAGTCGCTTACAAAGAGGGTGAGCGAATGCCACTTGCTACTTACAGTAGGGTACTAAGTGTACGAGTAGTTGTTTAACTTTGTGAAGCAACAGAATAATCACATTGACGACACGGTAACTTTCAGTTCTGCAATACAGAAAAGGTATTTGATGTCAGGCTGTTTTCTGTTACTCGTATAGTTGTTGAACCTGATGTGCTCCTCCCCATCTGACTGTAACTTCTGATTAGACATCTCTATCCACGATTTGTTAGCCTCAGATGCACCAAGAATTTTAAAAAATCAACTTTGTTTTCCAGGATTTTTAAATCGAACGATTTTTCCCATTCTGAAACTGTCCAACTTGAAGAAATTTTCTTACGCTAGCGCACAATTTTTAGCAAAAAATTACCTGAAAGTGCACTTTTTTCTTTATCTTAGAGCCATTTCCATTTTTCCCAGGATGAAACGAAGAAGAATTTTTTTCAATTTTTTAGTCAGCAAATTTCGCAAGCGAATGCGTTACATCGAGTTCTTCGTCAAAGTGGCGGAGAAAGGACTCAGCGAAGGTCACTACGACCTGGTGATCGAGTGGACCAAGGAGACCACGGACTACCTGGACAAGAGGAACGAGCTGTACACCGGGGTCAAGCACGCCAAGTCCAAGGACGGCGGCGCTACCCGGGCGGCGGCTGCTAACGCCGGCTCCGTCAGCGAGCAGTCCAGAATCCCGGGCGCCTCCGTGTCCGAGTTCAAGGTGGCTCAGGGCGCCGCCGAGGGGGGCGACACCAGCAATCGCGGCGGCAAGAAGCGCCAGCAGCAGGGCAACCAGCAGCAGGTTAAGAAGAAGTACAAGGTGAGACGGGCTGGATGGAAGCTTTGCTCTTGAGTTGCTTCCTGAAGAACAGAATTAAAGCAAGAGCTGATCCCGTGTGTCTGACATCAGCTGATCCCGTGTGTCTGACATCAGCTGATCCCGTGTGTCTGACATCAGCTGATCCCGTGTGTCTGACATCAGCTGATCTCGTGTGTCTGACATCAGCTGGTCCCGTGTGTCTGACATCAGCTGATCCCGTGTGTCTGACATCAGCTGATCTCGCGTGTCTGACATCAGCTGGTCCCGTGTGTCTGACATCAGCTGATCTCGCGTGTCTGACATCAGCTGGTCCCGTGTGTCTGACATCAGCTGATCCCGTGTGTCTGACATCAGCTGATCCCGCGTGTCTGACATCAGCTGATCCCGTGTGTCTGACATCAGCTGATCCCGTGTGTCTGACATCAGCTGATCCCGTGTGTCTGACATCAGCTGATCTCGTGTGTCTGACATCAGCTGGTCCCGTGTGTCTGACATCAGCTGATCCCGTGTGTCTGACATCAGCTGATCTCGCGTGTCTGACATCAGCTGGTCCCGTGTGTCTGACATCAGCTGATCTCGCGTGTCTGACATCAGCTGGTCCCGTGTGTCTGACATCGTAGCCTGACATCAGCTGATCCCGTGTGTCTGACATCAGCTGATCCCGTGTGTCTGACATCAGCTGATCTCGTGTGTCTGACATCAGCTGGTCCCGTGTGTCTGACATCAGCTGATCCCGTGTGTCTGACATCAGCTGATCTCGCGTGTCTGACATCAGCTGGTCCCGTGTGTCTGACATCAGCTGATCTCGCGTGTCTGACATCAGCTGGTCCCGTGTGTCTGACATCAGCTGATCCCGTGTGTCTGACATCAGCTGATCCCGCGTGTCTGACATCAGCTGATCCCGTGTGTCTGACATCAGCTGATCTCTTGTGTCTGACATCAGCTGATCTCTTGTGTCTGACATCAGCTGGTCCCGTGTGTCTGACATCAGCTGATCTCTTGTGTCTGACATCAGCTGATCTCTTGTGTCTGACATCAGCTGATCTCTTGTGTCTGAAATCAGCTGGTCCCGTGTGTCTGACATCAGCTGGTCCCGTGTGTCTGACATCAGCTGGTCCCGTGTGTCTGACATCAGCTGATCCCGTGTGTCTGACATCAGCTGATCCCGTGTGTCTGAAATCGGCTGATCCCGCATGTCTGACATCAGCTAATCCCGCGTGTACATGTAGCATCTAACATCTGTAAATCATAGAGATAAATCATTCAGTAACGTAAAATATTTACAATTTACTAGACTGCCTTAAATCTCATTCCTGGCCGGCCAAGACAGTGTCTTGCAGAGTAGAAACAAAGGGCAGGCCCTAAATAATATTTACTCTTATACTCGTGCCTTCGAAATTCGAAATTCTGTGAATGCAATGTATTATAGTGCAACAAAAAGCAAATTTATTTTTACTTTGCATGTTAAAAAATTATAGGCCAACACTTGGGTAATTATAATTTGATTTCTTAACAGCTTTTGCTTATTGGTCACCGTTTTCACATTGATTTTCTTTTTATTCAGCATTCTAAAATTTGAAGTAATTTTAAGTGATAAAGTGTTTTTGCAGGCACGTGACTTCTCTGCCTAATTTGGGCATTTAGCTCTTCTAATTTTCACTTATTTTTAAACATGTTTTAATTTTTTACGTGACATTACTTGTAAAATTATTACAATCATATCCACCGTCAGGACTTTTACCATCCGTCTATGAAAGACTTGCCACCAGAGGCTCTGGCAGCTTTCAAGGTAGCTTCAAAATAATTAGCAATTAGTGCGAGTGGCGATCGCTCACCTTTTTATAATTCACAAGTTTCTATTTCGAAAAAAAACATTACTTAAAACAAAAAGTTTCTACTAACAATAGTTCCACTAATTCAAAAGCTTTTTAAACTAATTTTCATGCATAAAAATCAAACAGAAGTGACTAATTAAATTACTGATCTAAAAATTTCTCCAAAATTGAAATCTGAAATAGTTAAAAAATTAAATATTTAATTGAAAGTGCTATAAAAATTGGAACTTGTATAACTAACATTTTTTATTTAAAAAATGTGTGAAATCTAAAAACTACGCATAATGAAATAATTTTTACACATAAAAAGCAATGGGAAGTGATTAATTATATTACTAATCCAAAAAATCGAAACTAAAAAATCTATAATGTGTCCATAAAAAATTGGCGATGATTTAAAGAAGATGTTTTAGGAGAAAAAGCATTTCAGGGAGCTAAAAACTGCGCATTGTAAAATAATTCGCGTTTTTAATAACAGTAATAAATAGTAATAACATAACTAACATACTTTTTGCCAATGTTGTTTTTCATTAAAATTACAGTTTTATTAAAAATATTTGATTAATATCTTTTAATTTGACTAAATAAAAAGAAGAGCCCAAAACAGCCCAGGACTTCTCACACACACAGCCCATGCGCACCACGCCCACCATGACGGAGTCCCAACGCCAGCTGCAAGAGGAAGTCGAGACCAAAGCCCTGGAGGTGCTGACCGCCTACCTACCGGAGCTCGTGAAGCGCCACGCCAAGAGAAAGCGGTTCAGAAAGCTCTGCGCCGAGGAGCGGCCCTGGAGATCCGACATGTGCCTGGTGCTGGGACTCGCCCACTTCGGCAACTTCCTCAGCAAGCTGGACCTGCGGCTCCGCCAGCTGGGCATCGCTTCCAACATTCACAAGTGAGCTCAGAATCGAACTTAGGCGTGTAGCTATAATGCGAGCAGGTGTGGATTAGCAATCCATTCGGATCATTTGTTGAACCTCCCGAATTGTAGGAGCTCCTACATGGACCCGGAATGGTTCACCATGGACGCAGTCGGGGCCCTGCTGTTCAACTGGCAGAGGGCCAAGGCTGCGGAGGACACGTCGGGTCCAGGGGTGGGGCTGAAGGCGTCGAAGCAAGCTGCTAGCGGCCCACTGGCACCCAAGTCCAACTTGGACAGGGCCGCTGCTGCCTGCCTGGGTGAGTCTTCTGCTTCTGCACACCCTGACAGCTGACACAGCCGCACTCACAGGTGTCTATCTGCACACACTGACAGCTGACACAGCCGCACTCACAGGTGTCTATCTGCACACACTGACAGCTGACACAGCCGCACTCACAGGTGTCTATCTGCACACACTGACAGCTGACACAGCCGCACTCACAGGTGTCTATCTGCACACACTGACAGCTGACACAGCCGCACTCACAGGTGTCTACCTGCACACACTGACAGCTGACACAGCCGCACTCACAGGTGTCTACCTGCACACACTGACAGCTGACACAGCCGCACTCACAGGTGTCTATCTGCACACACTGACAGCTGACACAGCCGCACTCACAGGTGTCTATCTGCACACACTGACAGCTGACACAGCCGCACTCACAGGTGTCTACCTGCACACACTGACAGCTGACACAGCCGCACTCACAGGTGTCTATCTGCACACACTGACAGCTGACACAGCCGCACTCATAGGTGTCTATCTGCACACACGGGCAGCTGACACACCCATCACCCATCCCCTCGTCCCACCCGCCAGGCAACCCAACTGCCGAGGACTTTCTGCGCAGCGTGCAAATCGTAGCCGTGGTCGGTAACGAGGAGGCGAACCGGCTGGCGAAGGAGAAGCTGTTCAAGGAGTCCGAGCCCGAAGGCGGCGATGCGGCAGCTGGCAAAGTGCCCAGGTCGGCTCGCGGCAAAAAGTCGGTGGACTTCGACGGCAACCCGGGCGGACCGCCGGTGACTCAGGCAGCGCTGATCGACTGTCTGGACCGGTGCTTCCGCTGTCTGCGACGCGCCGGGGTGCTGGCGGGACGCGGCGCGCACTGGTCCCTGCTGGTGCGCTGCGGCCAGACTGTCTGGAGCTGCCTGCAGACCGCCCTGATGCAGGTGAGCCTTTGTTGCTGACTGTCGATTTTGCAGTTGCACTGCGTGACTCAATACGAGATCTGCTGACTCACTGTGTGATCTCATGACGACCCACTCTGTCATCTCGTTACTCACTCTCACTTTGATCTTATGATCTCATGACTCATTACGGTATATCCCCTGACTCACTTAGGATCCGCTGACTCACTTGGAATCCACTGACTCACTTAGGATCCACTGACTCACTTAGGATCCCCTGACTCACTTGGAATCCACTGACTCACTTAGGATCCACTGACTCACTTAGGATCCACTGACTCACTTAGGATCCACTGACTCACTTGGAAATCCCCTCAGTGATATTTTACATCACCCGATGTTCACTCAAGCCATTCCGATTTCTAGCAAATCAATAAACAATCTAGGGAACAATAAAAGCCATTCACAAACAAAAACCAAAATCCTCAACAATCGCAGATCGGCTGCCACCAGCAGGCCATGGACGCCGCGCTGCTGCGCCGTACAGCCTGGGAGGCGATGTGGACGGTGTGCGACCAGCTCATCGACTGCCTGCAGCGCCTGCAGGCCGAGTCGGCCTCGGCCGCGGCCAAGCGAATCGGCGCCAGCCTGCCGACCGACCTGCCGCTGTTCAGCGGCGGTCCCGAAGTCGAATCTGGCGGCGCCAGTCTGCGCTTCGACGCCGACATGGACGACGCGTCCACGCTGGACCTGCGCTGGCTGCGCAAGTTCGCACTGGCTACGCTGGAGGTGCTGCACCAGGAGCGCAAGTGGGAGCGGCTGGTGGACCTCGGCCTCAGGTTCAACGCTGTCACCAAGTGAGTGACGCGATTGGCGACCGGCTGTTAGCTGCTTGGTTGTCCTCGCCTCATACTCTTCATTTCACCCTGCGTGCCTCTCTCCTCTCTATGTCTACCTCTCCCCCCTGTCTCTCTCTACCCTCTCTGTCTACCTCTCCCCTCTGTCTCCCTCTCTCCTCTCTCTGTCTACCTCTCCCCTCTGTCTTCCTCTCGCCTCTCTCTGTCTACCTCTCCCCCTGTCTCTCTCTACTCTCTCTGTCTACCTCTCCCCCTGTCTCTCTCTACTCTCTCTGTCTACCTCTCCCCTGTCTCTCTCTACTCTCTCTGTCTACCTCTCCCCTGTATCTCTCTACTCTCTCTGTCTACCTCTCCCCCTGTCTCTCTCTACTCTCTCTGTCTACCTCTCCCCCTGTCTCTCTCTACTCTCTCTGTCTACCTCTCCCCTGTCTCTCTCTACTCTCTCTGTCTACCTCTCCCCCTGTCTCTCTCTACTCTCTCTGTCTACCTCTCCCCTGTATCTCTCCTCTCTCTGTGCAACTCTCCCCTCTGTCTTCCTCTCGCCTCTCTCTGTCTACCTCTCTCCTCTCTCTGTCTACCTCTCACCCTGTCTCCCTCTCTCCTATCACTATCTACCTTTCATCGAGTATTCCTTTCTCCTCTCTCTGTCTACCTTTCACCCTCTCTTTATCTCTCCTGTCACTGTCTACTTCTCATCCTGTCTCCCTCTCTTTTTGCACTCCTTTTCCCCATTTATTGTACTTAACTAAATTTCTATTTATATACTTATCCAACTGTCCCCCCTCTATCATTCTAAGAGCGTATTTTATTCTTAGTCCCAGATCCATTGATCCTTCTATCTTCAGATGCAGACGCTAAGCCTCTTCCTTGCTCCGCTTTTCTGTCAATCTCCCTGTTTGTTGGCTCCCTTATCTCTGTCGATGTCGCCATGTAAAACCATCCGATCCCGCTAACCCGCCCAGCAACCGCTACTGCGAGCTGACCACGCCGCTGATCGTGAAGGCGCAGCGCAGCCTGGCGGACCGGGTGCTGGAGAACGGCGGGCCGGCGCCGCCGCAGCCGCACTACAGGTTCCTGCTGCGCCAGAGGGAGGACCGTCCGATTGGCAGCCGCGACTACCTGGAGCTGCAGCTGGTCACCGCCATCGACAAGCGCAAGCTGCAGCCGACGCGGGCCGAACCTGCCGACCCGCAGAAACCGCAAGAAGAATCGGCAGACGAAGCTGCTGACGTATTCGCCAGAGATCCGCAGGAGATCTACGAGAACGGGCTGGTGGCCCGGCAGCTGAGCTGCGTTCCGCTCGACACGGAGACCTCGCTAGACGAATTCCGACGGGCTCTGGACGCCACCAGTTCGACTAGCAAGTCGCTGCAGCACGCCCGCCAGCTGGCGCTGCTGTACATGGCTGGGCAGCAGGAGGGCGCCACCGGCTACCAGCGTCCGTCATCGTCTGGCGTCCAGTTCCGTGACGTCACGGACAAGCCGCCTACAGCGCTGCCACCGGACCGCAGGGCTAACAAGTGGGTGTCCTGCCTATTTCTCTAACCTAAATTAGATATAGTTGCCCCAAAAAGGGCCGTTTTAAACTGCTCTCGCATCGATTTTCAGATTCACCGAGGAAGCGGACTGCAGCAAGCTGCCGCTGCCCCGCTCACAGCTGCCAATCGTGGTGGAGGCGTACGAGAAAGCCATCGAGCTGCTCTCGGCCAAGAAGCAGAAGAGCTTGGCGGCCCAGGCCTACAGAGAGCTGGGCTGCCTGTTCCTGCACCTGGACAGGCCGAGGGACGCCCTGTTCTACTGGAGCGAGTGCCTGGACTGCGTGCTGGGCGTGGAGGATGCGCTGAACAACTGGCGCTCGCTGGTTGGCTCATCGGACGCTCCCACAGTGCTGATGCAGCGCTGCGGAGTCTGGGGCTGCATTCTGGGCGGCATCGCGGCCTCCAACATCGCCCAGTACATCATGTCGAGCGATCTGGGCCTCAGACTCGACTGCTGCTTCCTAGCCGCCGGCTTCTTCAAAGGCCTGTTCCGCAGCTCGCTGCCGCACCCCCTGTCCGACAGGGACTACGCCATGTACGACATCGGCGAGCAGTGCGAGGTCACCAGCCTCATGCCCGGCGTCAGTCTCCTTGGCAACCGATTCCGAGCCGACGTGCGGGTCTGGGAGGCCGCCCTGTCGTTCGTCATCGAGGAGCTGACGCGGGCCGGTCACAACACGGCCGTGCTGCCGCTACTCAGCCTGTACCTGTACCTGGTCACCGGGCTCGCCAGGGACCTGCACCGGTCAGTGAAAGGTCGCGTCAAGCGCCTGGAGGTGCTGACCAGCCTGAGCCTGTACAGCGAGGCCTGCACCACACTGAAGCAGCTGCTTTGGGGCGAGCGGCTGCCCCAGCTGATTGACAGCAAGTACCGCACCACGGAGACGCGGCCGCCAAAGTTCGTGTTCGACGCCAGCAAGTCGCTGCTCAGCGAAGAGAATCTGCACGCGCTGGACAAGCTGAGCCACCGCAGGCTGACGCCGTCGCTGGCGGCTCTGTACGGCCAGCACCTGGTGTGCCGGGTGACCCTGGCGCAGTCCAGCCTCCTCAGCTCCATCGCTGCCAGCATCCAGGCGCTGCCGGAGAAGATCAACTTCGAAGCGGTGGAATTGGACCCGGCGCTGCTGCTGTCGCCGGAGCGAGGTCGACGAGGCGGTGGCGGCGGCGGCGGCGGTGGCGGCGCTAAACGGACGATGGCGGGCAAGTTCCAGACGGAGGACCTCAAGCAGCCGAAGTCCCCGATCGGCCTCGCCCAGCTAGCTCTCCAGCAGCAGAGCCGCCAGCTCAGCCCGGAGATCTTGAAGTTCCTCCTGCTGCGAGCCTCTGGCGACGCGCTGCAGGCGATGCTGGACAGCCTGCTGCCTCAGCGGGACGACGATGACGAGGCGAGCGCGGCTTTGAATGCCACGGAGCTCGAGCTGGCGATTGGCTGCCTGCTCGGCTTGTCGCGGGTCGCCCGCGAGCGGCACCACGCCCGGACCGCTGCCCGCTTCGCCCAGCGCGCTCTCCGCCTGCTGGCCATGTCCGACCTGCTGAGCCCCGGCAGCCGCATCAAGCGACCCAAGCGGCGCCAGCAGCCGCAGTCTTCGTCCAAGCCGGCCGGCCATCGCCTCACCAGCGAGGAGGAGCTGGAGAACTTCGCCAGCCGAGCCCGCCTGGACGCCCGGACGTGGCTGAACTGCCGCCTGGCCCTGGCCGACTCGCTGCTGTGCGAGCTGCGCGGCATGGGCAACGTCAAGGGCGCCGAGCGGGGCGTCTACGTTGATGTGCCCGACGCCCGGGCCGCCATCCTGCAGGGCATCGGCGAGACGGAGATGCTGGGCGACGCCGAGCTCAGGCGCGAGTTTCAGTTCCGCCTGGCCACGCTGGACTTGCTGGAGGGCCGGCCGACGCCGCAGGTGCTGGAGTCGCTCATGGTGGTGAATTCGGCCGAGCCCGCCGCTCCCTCTGGTGGCAAGGCGCCGCAGCAGCCGCAGCAGCCGCAGTCGGAGGCGTCAGCGCTGACCAGAATTCACTGCAGCGTGCTGATTGCCGACCTGCTGATGTGCCAGTCCTTGGATCCGCAGGAGTTGGACAGGGCGCTGACCGTCTACAGCCAGGGACACGAGAGACTGCTTCGGCTGGTGAGAATTGTGATAAGTGACAGGTTGATTAGTTAGAGTGACAAGTGACAGGTTGATTAGTTGAAGGGACAAGTGACAGGTTGATTAGTTGAAGGGACAAGGGACAGGTTGATTAGTTGAAGGGACAAGGGACAGGTTGATTAGTTGAAGGGACAAGTGACAGGTTGATTAGTTGAAGGGACAAGTGACAGGTTGATTAGTTGAAGGGACAAGTGACAGGTTGATTAGTTGAAGGGACAAGGGACAGGTTGATTAGTTGAAGGGACAAGTGACAGGTTGATTAGTTGAAGGGACAAGGGACAGGTTGATTAGTTCGAGTGACAAGTTAAAGTTTGGTTAGTTAGAGTGACAAGTGACAGGTTGATTAGTTGAATGGACAAGTGACAGGTTGATTAGTTGAAGGGACAAATGACAGGTTGATTAGTTGAAAGGACAATTGACAGGTTGATTAGTTGAAGGGACAAGTGACAGGTTGATTAGTTCATGACAAGGGACACGTTGATTAGCAAAAAGTGACAGGTGGCAGCTGTAATAATTGCAAGAATAATCATTGTAAGGAAGACACTTATGCGATGGCATTAGTTTACCTGTTTTTAATTAATTAAACAAAGAACTTATATTGACAAGGGCTTCTAAAAATAGCATTTACGATCTCGCTATACACGATTTACGAAACCAACTGCAATGTCAATAATATTTTGCTGTGATCCCAATACTATCAGCACTAGCTTGCCAGCCAATGAAATCTCCCGCAGATCGAGCAGCGCGGCGAGACAGTCGAGCATCATCTCAAACAGCCGGTCCGCTCGTCGCCAAGCTGCCCCATGGCCAACATCTACTTGCCCGAGTACCTGCTGCTGGTGCAGGTGAAGCTGCGCATTGCCTACACCCTGGCCAAGATGGGCTCACAGGAGAGCGTCAGGTACGCACCCCAAATCGGCCAATGCACTCCTGTAGAGAAAGCGTCCAAAAAATTCCCACTCCTCCCTTCTTAGCCTTAGCCTGAATCTCACTTTAACCTCATTTTAAATTTGTTACCTTCGCATTCAAATTGCACTACTTTCGGTAAGTAGTATGAACTATCCTTTATTAAATTATGATTTTTCAAATAGCGACTTGAAAATTTTCAGAGATAGGTCATTTCTTTGATAAATAATTTCATGAACTAATTGCGAATTACTGTAAAATAATCATACAAGTTTTGAATTCCTCCTTGCCAGGAGCGGCAAGCCGAAGCAGCTGTGGACGGAGGCAGTTGGAATCGCGGTCACGGCCCTCGAACTCTCCCAGGCGGTTGCCAACCGGTCAGCCATGCTGGAGAGCGAGCTTTGGACAGTGCTGGGCAAGCTGCAGCTTCAGCTCCACCTGCTGGGATATTTCTCCCAGCGGACGGTGGCGAAGACCCTGTACGAGGCGTTGAAGTCGGTCATTCATTCGCACCACGACCTGGCCGCCATCAGGCAGCTGTACCTGGACCTGGCGCTGCTGCACCTCTTCAACTGCGGGCTGGTCAGCGTCGCTTCCAATGGCAGCCTCGTTGGCGCGGCGGGTGGCGGCGCTGACGAATCCGCCGCCGCAGCCGCCGCTGCTGGAGCCTCCTCGCCGATCAACTCGCCGAAGACGCGAACCCGTCGAGTCGGTGGAGCGGCAGGAGGCGGCGGCGGCGGAGGCGGCAAGAGGAAGCCGCTGAGCAAGCGCGAGAGAGACGAGGCTCAGCAGCGGGAGGCCACCGAGGTGCACAGGGACCGGCGGGCCGCCTGGGTGGCAATCAAATGCGCCGCGAGGGTTGGCGCCGCACAGCGCAGCCTGAGCGCCATTGTCGGCGAGAGCAACGGTGGGTTTTCGGCAGCCTTAAGTGTCAGCAGCTCACAGAATGAGTGTCAGCAGCTCACAGAATGAGTGTCAGCAGCTCACACAATGAGTGTCAGCAGCTCACAGAATGAGTGTCAGCAGCTCACAGAATGAGTGTCAGCAGCTCACAGAATGAGTGTCAGCAGCTCACAGAATGAGTGTCAGCATCTCACAGAATGAGTGTCAGCATGTTGTGTTTGTGGTATGACGTAATACTTTTTTTATTGAGGCATCATTGTGCAGCACGCTCGAAGCCTAAGCGTAGCAAAAGTAACTCAAACAAATGCAGCCAGCGGCGGACTACTAGCGGGTAGGCTAGCTCTCAATCTGCTCAGTCTGCTCAGTCTGGGGAACCAGACTGAGTGGGAGAGACGCATCAGTCAAAAGTCAAAGCAAAGCCCGTCTATGGTTTAGACCATAGACATACAAGTATGTGCGCGCAGACATCACACTCCTCCCTTTCCCGGAATGAACCGAGTGGGAGGCTTCAGCAGAGTCCTATCTCTCAATTTGTATCCAGGTGGCTCCTGCCGTGGAGTCACATGTGCTTTGACCACCGGTTCCGTCTGTACTTCCACCGGCCTTGGTTGAATCTGAAGATCGGCACGCTGGTTGGGTTTGCGGGTACCAGTATCCCACAGTAGCTTGGGTTCAACCGTCTCCTGCATCCGCTGTCCAGTCTTTCGCAGTTGATCCACATGCCTTTTCCAAAATAAGTCTCCGACTCGAACTGAGTAGGTCAGTGGAGCTGTCCGCTTAATGATTGTTCCAACAGCCCACTTGTCCTTCCCTCTCCGTAGATCATGAGTCAGGACTCTCTCTCCGACAGAGAATTCCACCAAAGCCGACTGCTTCCCATCGTGCAGTTCCTTTTGACGATCTTGACTGCACAAAACTTTTGACTCAGCATCGGGGAACAGAAGTGACAGTCGCGTTCTGACTGTTCTGCCAAACAGCATTTCCGACGGCGTCTTGCCAGTTGTGCTGTGCGGTGTCGTCCTGGCACGCAGCAGAAAGTTCGAAAGCTGCTTCAGCATGTCTGGATCATTCGAAGCTTTTAAAGCCTTCTTGACCTGCTTGACCATGTTTTCTGCTAAGCCATTTGATCTCGGATGACCCGGGCTGCTCAGCGAATGCCGGATTCCGTTTTGCTGCAGGAAATCTTTGAATTGGTAGGATGTGAACGGAGAGCCATTGTCTGAGTGTAGCACTCGGGGCAATCCAAACCGTGCAAAAATCTCCCTCAGACACCGAACTGTGTTGTCCGACGTCGCATTCTTCATTGGAATCACTTCGGGAAACTTACTTGTTGCATCAACAACCACCAGAAACATCCATGACCTGTACGGCCCGAAAAAGTCTACGTGAACTCGGGTCCACGGAGTAGTTGGCCAGGTCAGTGGGCTCAGTGGTGCTTCAGGAGCGCTTGACCTCTGCAGCTGACATCCACGACAATTGCTTACACTGTCCTCAATTTCCTGGTCAATTCTGGGCCACCAGCAGTGCATCCTCGCCCTTGACTTTGTGAGCACAATGCCTGGGTGCCCTTCATGCAGTTCTTCCAGAACTAGTCTGCGAAGCTCGGTTGGAATGACAACGCGCATCCCCAGCAGCAGTACACCAGAGGCAATTCCGAGTTCATGTCTCTTGTCGTAGTATGGCTTCAGTTCTGTACTAACGTCGGCTGAAGATTCTTGCCATCCCTGCTTGCAAAGTAGCAGCACTTGCTTCAGCACTGGATCTTTCAGTGTTTCAGTCGCGATTATACTAGCCTGCACTGGCAATCTGCTGACTATCACCTGCTGAACTCGATCCGTTTCTGTTTCGGTTGTTGCATCTGCTTGCTCTGGCAATCTTGACAAGCCATCTGCATTGCAATGCTTGTCTGTTGGCCTGAACTTGATTTCGTACGAATGAGCACCTAGAAACATCGCCCAACGTTGCAACCTACTAGCTGCAACAGGCGGCACTTGTCTCTTAGGGTCAAAAATAGCCAGAAGCGGCTTGTGGTCCGTGACCAGTATGAAAGTTCGACCGAACAGGTACTCATGGAACTTTTTAAGTCCGAATATTATGGCCAATGCCTCCTTTTCAATTTGGGCATAGTTCTTTTCAGCAGCTGACAATGTTCTAGAAGCGTAGGCAATTGGTCTGTCTCCTGTCTTTGTTTCATGGGAAATGACAGCGCCAAGGCCGTAAGGTGAAGCGTCGCATTCGAGCTTTAACTTCTTGGATGGATCATAGTGAGTCAGTACCTGGCTCGAGGTAAGTTGGCCTTTAACATGCTTGAACGCCGATTCGCACTCAGCTGGCCAGTCAAATTCTTTTTCCTTCCGAAGTCGAACGTTGAAAGGGTGCATCAGAGTAGCTAGATTCTGAATGAATTTTCCGTAATAATTTACCAGTCCGATCCAAGCTCTCAATTCAGACACATTTCGTGGGCGTGGAGCCTCTTGAATAGCTCGGATCTTGTCCTCAGTTGGGTGGATTCCATCTTCATCCATCCTGTATCCAAGGAAGGTTACAGACGTCTGCATGAACTTGCACTTTGACTGCTTTAATCTGACACCTCGCTCTCGAAAGCGTTGCAAAACCTTGTTCAGGTTCTGCAGATGTTCCTCAGAATTCTTCCCAACAACTAGGACATCATCAATAAAGCAAATGACTCCGCTCAGTCCTTGAAGCATCTTGTCCATGGCCATTTGGAAAACTGCTGGTCCACTGGCTAATCCGTATTGCAGCCGTTGGCATTGAAACAGTCCCTTGTGCGTATTGAGCACCATGTACTGCTTGGAGTCTTCGTCCAATTCTAGCTGCAGAAATGCCTGAGTAGCATCCAGCTTGGTAAAGTATTTGCCTCCATTTAGAGCGCTGAATAGGTCCTCCTGTCTAGGCAGGGGATACTGGTCGACAAAAAGGACCTTGTTCAGTGTTGTCTTAAAATCAGCACATATTCTCACCGATTTGCTATCTGACTTAAGCACCGGCACTATTGGAGTAGCCCAGTCAGAATGAGTAATTGTAATGATGACTCCTTGTTTCTCCAGGCGTTCCAACTCAGCCTCCACCAGTGGCTTCATGGCGAATAGCATAGTGCGAGCTCTGCAAAAGGTTGGCTTGCTTCCTTCCTTGATCTTGATCGTAGCTTTCACTCCTGTTATTTGTCCAATATCTTCATTGAATACATCAGAGTAAGTGCGCAGAATCCCGTTCAGGTTATTGTTCTCTGGCTCCGATGCAACATTCTTCACGGAGCTTGACTTTCCCAAAATCTGGTTCCAATTCAGCTTCAAGCCACCCTGTCGCATCCAGTCTCTTCCAAGTAAGTTGGACCCGTTGCCTGACACAGCGAGTATTGGAAGCATTGCACTCTGACCTAGATAATGTGAGAGAACACAGCATTCGCCCTTGACAGCGATCTCACCACCAAGGTAGTGACGGAGCTTGGTGCCACTCGGCTTAAGTTCCAGTCCAAGCCAGTCTGCTGTTTCCTCATTCAGAATGGTCCTTTCAGCCCCTGTATCGATTTCAAAGCGAACAGGCTTGTTGTTGATAGAAATCTCCACAAAGTACCCAGGGTTGCCTCTGTCAGATACCCGATTAATGCGTGGCGGTGATTCCCTGGCTTCTTGGTCACACGGTGCATCCTCGAAGTACTCCGTAACCTGCTTGTTCCGAAATCCCTTCCGAGCCACGGTAGACTTACATGCAACTCCCAGATGTCCTTCTTTTCCGCACTTCTTGCACTTCTTGTTTCGATGTGGACATGCATTGGCTAAGTGATCGGGTGCAGAGCAACGGTAGCACTTGCGTGTAAACGTGAGTTTCTCCTTGTTGTTCTCCCTGAGTTGGAGGGCATCAGTAGCGCGTCGAAACGCTGGCTTCTGCTTCTGGAGCTGGTCACGTCGAGCTTCCACTCTGTTCACAGCCGGAGCCGATCCTTGGATGCTGCGAGCGTTCTTGTACGCATTCTCGATGACCTGGGCCTCCTCAACTGCGACCTTGAATGTCGAATCGTCCTTCAGAGATGTCAGCAGTTTGTTCAGCATGTGCTCGTCTCTGAGGCCAAAGATAAAAGCATCTCGAAGAGCCTGATCCAGGAAGGCGTCGAACTTACAGCTGGCACTGAGGCTTCGAAGACTTACTACAAAGTCCGCGATGCTCTCGCCGTCCTTCTGCTTCCGCTGAGCGAACACGAAGCGTTGGGCAATAGAGCTCAGTTCCGGGGTAAACTGGTGCCGGAGTGCTGTCAGTAGCTCCTCGTAGGACTTGTCCTTGCACTTAGCAGGCGCAATCGCGTTCCTCAGAATCGAGTAGGCCTCTTCTCCAATCAGAGTCAGCAAGTTTGCTTTCTTCTCCTCTTCTTCCTTTATTTTCTTAGCAACTAAGAAGTATTCCAGCCGCTCCTCGTACTCCTCCCAGTTCCGAGGGTTGCTGCAGTTAAATGGTTCGATAACCGGCCTCGTCGCCATTGTTGTGTTTGTGGTATGACGTAATACTTTTTTTATTGAGGCATCATTGTGCAGCACGCTCGAAGCCTAAGCGTAGCAAAAGTAACTCAAACAAATGCAGCCAGCGGCGGACTACTAGCGGGTAGGCTAGCTCTCAATCTGCTCAGTCTGCTCAGTCTGGGGAACCAGACTGAGTGGGAGAGACGCATCAGTCAAAAGTCAAAGCAAAGCCCGTCTATGGTTTAGACCATAGACATACAAGTATGTGCGCGCAGACATCACACAGCAGCTCACAAAATGAGTGTCAGCAGCTCACAGAATGAGTGTCAGCAGCTCACAGAATGAGTGTCAGCAGATCACAGAATGAGTGTCAGCAGCTCACAGAATAAGCGTCAGCAACTCACCTTATAACTGACAGCTCGCACACCAGCTATTCAATCCCCTCCCCCTGCAGGCAGCCTGACTACCGACCAGGCCGCCGGAGTGCCCGAGCCAGCCGCCTTTGATCTCGCCGCCGCCTACGTGCTGGGCCGGAAGAAGCGCATCTACAAGAGCGAAATCGAGGAGGAGCTGAGCACCATGGACGAGGCGGCTATCGTGGAGGACAGCGAGGTCTACGCCGACCAGCTCGAACGCGTTGTCAAGGCAACCGAGGGCATCGCGTGGAACAGCCTGCTTGGCTACCACGGCCTCCTGCTCCGCCTGTGCGTGAACAAAAGCGTGGAGCCGGACACGGACTCGCTGGAGATCAAGGAGGAGGTGGAAGGCCTGGAATTCCCGCTGGTCTTCCCCGACATTGTCAAAGGCTTCGTGGCGAGGCCCGTGGTTCGAACGCCCCTCGCTGCCGCCTATTGGTCCCAGCGGCTGCCGTCGCTGCACAGATTCTTCGTGGACAACCTGCCGGCCTACAAGACCGCCTGCACGGCCGTGTACCCGCCGGAGCCGCTGCGCCCGGAGCAGGCGGACATGGACATGAGCCAGGAGCTCGCCGACCTCGGCGCTGTGTACCGCTCCTACAGGCGCCAGTGGGAGCAGCCGGTTGACGAGGCAGCCGCCGCCGAGGCTGAAGAAGTCTCATCTATCGACATCTTGTCGGCGGCTCAGGCGGCGGGCATCGACGTCAGCACATTGAAGACCCTGCCAACAGGCAATGCGAAGCGTTCACAGCAGCAGCAGCAGCCGCCACGACCCCCTGGCTACGCGGAGTCGGTGTACAAGCCCAGCGAGCTGGGGGTCATGTCCGTCAACATGGAGAGCGACCTGAGCGTCCAGTTCTACCGGCCGCCGCTGGACGTGATGTGCAGCAAGTCGGCCTACCGCAAGACGCTCATGCTGTTCGCCAGCACCGTCAAGGTGCGGCTCAAGCGGTTAATAAATCTTGGAAAGGGGATGAAGATACTAGGGGACAAAGTGATGACTCCTTAAGAGGGATGGTAATTCTGCGGAAGGGTGTGAAGATTTTAGGAAGGGTGTGAAGATTGCCTGGGAGGGTGTGAAGATTTCAGAGACGGTGTGAAGAAATCAGGGGAGGGTGTGAAGAAAGCAGGGGAGGATGTGAAGACTGCAAGGGAGGGTGTGAAGAAAGCAGGGGAGGATGTGAAGAAAGCAGGGGAGGGTGTGAAGATTGCCTGGGAGGGTTTGAAGATTTCAGAGAGGGTGTGGAAAAAGCAGGGGAGGGTGTGAAGAAAGCAGGGGAGGGTGTGAAGACTGCTAGGGAGGGTGTGAAGACTGCAAGGGAGGGTGTGAAGACTGCAAGGGAGGGTGGGAAGACTGCAAGGGAGGGTGGGAAGACTGCAAGGGAGGGTGTGAAGACTGCAGAAGAGCAAGTTAACATCGCACGTGAATTTGCTCGCTAGCCTTGCATTGCATCTGATTCTTGCCTCATCCTCCAGGTTGACAAGAACGTCTCCTGGCTGAAGTCCATCCAGTGCGGTGCCCTGACGGTGGACCTGGAGGACCTGGTGCGCCTGTTCGGCCGGTTCCGCCTGCTCGCCCAGCAAGCCGACCTCGCGCTGCGCAAAGCCGCCACCAGCGCCGCCGCCGCTTCCGGCTCGACAACATCAGCGCCGACTTCCGGTGGAGGAGCCGCAGCCTCGGGCGGCGGTGCAACTTCTGCAGCTGCTGCTGGCGGAGCTGCCGGCGACGACAAAGGAGCTTCGAGCGTGTCGGCGGCAACTTCAGCTGGAGACGCCGCGACGGTTGGAAGCAGCGGCGGCGGAGGCGCGGGCTCCAAGAAGCAGAAGCTGAAGCCGCCAGTGGAAAAGTCGCGCACGGAGCGGCTGATCGAGGCGCTGGCTCGCGAATCGCTGGACGACCTGCACCGGCTGGTGACAGGGTCGGCGCCGCAGCCGCGCTGCTTCGCAGTGCAGGGCCCGCTGCCTAGCCAGGAGGAGATGGACAAGATGCCCGAGGAGGAGAGGCCGCTCGAGGTTTGTGGCGAGCTTTGCCACATGGGCGTTGGGTTGGTGGTCTAGCACCTGAGGCACAGGGGGAGAGGGGCTAGTAGCTCCAGCTGAAGCACCTGAGGCACAAGGGGAGAGGGGCTAGCAGCTCCAGCTGAAGCACCTGAGGCACAAGGGGAGAGGGGCTAGCAGCTCCAGCTGAAGTAACCAAGCAAAAACAACACCGTTTCGCAGATTCCATTCGAGATCAACCGGGAGAATCTGCAGCACCTGAAGCAAGTGTGCGACCCGGATCTGGGCGGTTCGGTGAAGACTGGCAAACTGCTCAACTACCTGCTGTCAGTGAGCCCCGCTTTCAGAGTTGAATAATCAGTTAATTGAGAATTAACTGAGGAGCCGATCCATTTATCAACTGGTATTGAATTATTTTACTGTGGCCACATGCTGACTTTCAATGTAAAACTTTGTGTTGCTTTTTTAATTATTGCTGTTTTTGAGACAAATTGATTTTTTCGTTCTGAGAGAATTAGAACAAAGTGACTACATGGCGAAATTCGAAATACTTGAACTAAACAATAAACTTATCGCTGGCTAAGCCGTTTATTACAGAGCTAGTTGATGCGCTCATTGCCATAACTTGCCATTCTTTCTGAATACATCATGTTGGCTGCAGTGGCATTCTGAATAGAATAGAAATTGAAAGCCTAAAATCGTTTAGGCTCGCAAGTTTTTTTCGTTGAATCAAATTGATAAAAAAAGTATTGCGAGTACAATTAGCTAATTAAGTTCTTAGAGATTTAGTTGATAGAATTTAGAGATGTGTACTGCTGCAACTAAACATTGCTGATATAGCAGTGGCGACAGACTCTCGCCCACTGGATCGGGGAGAGAGGGGTGGCTGCCCTCTGAAGGATCGGAGGAAAGGGTGGCTGCCCTCTGAAGGATCGGAGGAGAGGGGTGGCTGCCCTCTGAAGGATCGGAGGAGAGGGGTGGCTGCCCTCTGAAGGATCGGAGGAGAGGGGTGGCTGCCCTCCTTAAGGAGATAAGAGAGATGACTGCCTGAGAGAGGTGACTTCCCTTCTGAAGGATCGGGGGAGAGATAGGTGACTTCCCTTCTGAAGGATCGGGGGAGAGAGGGGTGACTTCCCTTCTGAAGGATCGGGGGAGAGAGGGGTGACTTCCCTTCTGAAGGATCGGGGGAGAGAGGGGTGAATTCCCTTCTGAAGGATCGGGGGAGAGAGGGGTGAATTCCCTTCTGAAGGATCGGGGGAGAGAGGGGTGAATTCCCTTCTGAAGGATCGGGATAGAGAGAGGGGTGAATTCCCTTCTGAAGGATCGGGATAGAGAGAGGGGTGAATTCCCTTCTGAAGGATCGGGATAGAGAGAGGGGTGAATTCCCTTCTGAAGGATCGGGATAGAGAGAGGGGTGAATTCCCTTCTGAAGGATCGGGGGAGAGAGAGGTGACTTCCCTTCTGAAGGATAGGGATAGAGAGAGGGGTGAATTCCCTTCTGAAGGATCGGGATAGAGAGAGGGGTGAATTCCCTTCTGAAGGATCGGGATAGAGAGAGGGGTGAATTCCCTTCTGAAGGATCGGGATAGAGAGAGGGGTGAATTCCCTTCTGAAGGATCGGGATAGAGAGAGGGGTGAATTCCCTTCTGAAGGATCGGGATAGAGAGAGGGGTGAATTCCCTTCTGAAGGATCGGGGGAGAGAGGGGTGAATTCCCTTCTGAAGGATCGGGATAGAGAGAGGGGTGAATTCCCTTCTGAAGGATCGGGGAAGAAGGACGGATGCAAACTGAAGGATCGGGGCAGAAGATTTTGACAAAACATCGGTCCATCAATACTGAACAGGAGATAAAAAAATAAAATAGAATAACTATTTAGCATTGAATAATCACAAAGTTTGTTTTAAAAAATCCCGTTTTCAGTTGCCATCAGCCGACGGTCTCACATGTAGATCTCGCCGGCCTCGTCGTCGATTTCCTCTGCAGCCGGCGTCAACGGCGGCGGCGCCTCCTCGATGTCGTAGGCGTCCTGCGTCAGCGCCAGGCTCTGGATGGCCGCCTCGTAGGCTGTCTGCGCCGCGGGGCTGTCGAACTGCTTGTCCTTGTCGATCTCGTCTGGCAGGATGTAGCCGACTGCAGGGATAGATGAGTGGGTGACAGATGGGGTGGGCGAGTGATGGGCTGGGTGAGAGATGGGGTGGGTGAGAGATGGGGTGGGTGAGAGATGGGGTGGTGAGAGATTGGTTGGGTGAGTGATGAGTGGGTGAGAGATGGGTTGGGTGAGAGATTGGGTGCGTGAGTGATGGGGTGGGTGAGAGATGGGGTTGGTGAGAGATGGGGTGGTGAGAGATTGGGTGTGTAAGTGATAGTGTGGGTGAGAGATGGGGTTGGTGAGAGATGGGGTGGGTGAGTGATGGAGTGGGTGAGTGCTTGTGTGGGTGAGTGATGGAGTGGGTGAGAGATGGGGTGGTGAGTGATAGGGTGGGTGAGAGATGGGGTGGATGAGTGATGGGGTGGGTGAGTGATGGGGTGGGTGAGAGATGGGGTTGGTGAGAGATGGGGTGGTGAGAGATTGGGTGTGTAAGTGATAGTGTGGGTGAGAGATGGGGTTGGTGAGAGATGGGGTGGGTGAGTGATGGAGTGGGTGAGTGCTTGTGTGGGTGAGTGATGGAGTGGGTGAGAGATGGGGTGGTGAGTGATAGGGTGGGTGAGTGATGGGGTGGGTGAGAGATGGGGTGGGTGAGAGATGGGGTGGGTGAGTGATGGGGTGGGTGAGAGATGGGGTGGGTGAGAGATGGGGTGGGTGAGTGATGGGGTGGGTGAGTGATGGCGTGGGTGAGTGATGGCGTGGGAGATATGGGATGGGAGGGAGATAGGAGTGCCGTACGCGAACTCACAGAGGTCAGTCCCGGGCAGCCTGGCGAGCAGTTTCTCGCACTGGTTGTCAGCATTATAGTACAACTTCCACACCTCGATCTTCTCGCCAGCCGTGGGGCAGAGCCACACCGAACGGGATTTGCCCTTGACTTTCATTTTACGCCTCACGGGATCCTGGATCAGCAGGTCCTTCTGCTGCTTCAACTGCTTGACGCTGGAGCTGCAGTCGGCGGCGAAGACTGCGGCCAGTAGGCGAGGGGCCTGCGAGATCTGCGGGCGCGCGGGCGGGGATCTCTGACCCTGAGGATCTTGGAGGGCGCCTGACCAAGTTCTAAAATTTTCACAAACCTCAAAGAAATCCTTCAAACTATCGGGCACGCAGTCGGGAAACTGCACGGCAACCGGTTCAGGTGGCGGCTGCTGCTGCTGCGACTTCTGAGGTGAGCCATCTGGCACTGACTTGTTGAGGATCTTGTGGAACGGATTTCTGTGAAGTCGGCAGATTGTGAAACCACCAATAAACTAATGTGAATAGCAGCGAAAAAATCTTTCCAATCAAATCGACTGCTTGCCTCAATGCTTTTGGCTTCGTTGACTTAGTCTTTGTCGCAGCCGAGCCGTTTGAAGCCTCGTCACCAGAAGCCAGCTGACTTCGCGGCAGCTCCGACTGGGCGATTTCGCTGTCCATTGTGTTCTCCTGACTGGAGGACACCGTATTGCGTTGCTGCTCCTGTTGCTCCAGCTGCTGCTGCTGCTGCTGCCTGTCACCGTCGCTGACTGTGTCGCGGTTGCTAGAATTTCAAAGCGGCACGTGGCGAAACACAGCCTACACTAAGTACTACTATGATTAAAAATTGGTCCTGCTATACTACTAAACTTTAGTTTGTTAATCTAGCAGTCAGTTTGTGAGATAGAGAGGCACAGGCTAGCATTGAATTTCGCACTTAAACAACATAGCTAACCCCGCGGACGCATCTGCATCCGAGCTGCTGCACTGCACTGCAGACGCGCCACCAAGCTGCAATGGATTATCAGCTGCAGCCTCAATTGGCCCTTCAGCCAATGCTGCGGCTGTTTGACTTTCAACTGGCGAAGCTGGGTCTAACAATTCGCTATTCACCGAGCGCCTGGCCTTGCCCGGTTTGAACAGCCTGTTTGCGGCGCCCAATAAGCTGCGGGATGTTCGGGGGTTAGAGAGGACAGCATTTTTGGCTCCTGCCGGTTGGAAAGTTACGAGCGTCGTATAAACAACAACTATTTCCGTTAGACTTGGGCTAACATAATTAAGCATAACTGTACTGGCAGGCGAGTGATAAAAACTGTTATAGCCGATGCGAATAAGCTTATTGGATGTTGGATGCGGTAAAATAAAAATCGTATTGAAAAATAGAGAAATCTGCCCTGATTTATTGGATTTTCTTCATAGCTAGATTGATGATTAGACACTTACGCTCGTTTCTGCAAATTAATGTTGCAAATGTTTGGGTAATCTACTATAGTTTTGAGAATATGTAGATTAAACTAGTAACATGTAAAACTCACAGACGATCTGAACGAAGTCTTGATCGATTTCGCATAAGATGCCTCGTCGCTGGGCTTGGCGGGTGCACCCAGACCCACCGATACGTTCACCTCAGCCTGACCGTCCGCTGTGGTCACTGATATGTTGGCGCGGGCGATCCTGTACACAACTTTGTTAATTTCGATGGTTAGAGACGGGCCGGCGCCGTCTGGGAGCGACAGCTGAGGCGACAGCGGCTGATGCCATTCAGCGCCAACCGGAGGCGCCTCTGTCGTTGAGGCTGGCCGAGGCGTTGTGGGATCGTTCAAGTACAGGTTGCGGTCATCGGCAGGAGGGTCGGCGTGCCGACTCGGCGGAGTGGGCGGTCGCTCAAGGTCAACTTTAATTGTGGGCGGCGCTGGCTGCTGCTGCTGCATTAGTGGATTGCTAATTTAAAGCGGAATGTTGCTGCTGAATCAACTGGCAAATTGAAGAGATGAATAAGCTGTCCGTGCAGTTCTGCAAGTTCGACCAATATTTTAAACTAGCTGCGAAGGTTTAGACACCCAATTCGCCTGTTTCTGTTTATTCAAATGAGCGCATACAGTACGAGGGCGGCAGCTCAACGATGCTAATTTATGATAAGCAGGCTTATTTAGATCTATTATGCCAACTTGGCGCTTTACACCGTGCAAACCGTGCATTGGTGTCTTACCCTGTTCAGTATTCGTGTGGGGCCTTCGAGGCTTTCGGACAATCGATTTTAGTGCATGGGTACTAACTGAAAATCGAAAAATATGCGTTCAGTATAGAAAAGTAGAAATCAGCACTAATTAGGGGGATAAGTCTTGCGGACATTCAAATCGCCAAGCGTTTCATAGTAAGTTTTATTTTATCGCATTACGCCAACCTCTCTAGTAGTACTAGTAGTAGTAGTAGTAGTAGTAGTAGTAGTAGTAGTAGTAGTAGTGAGGCGGCGGATCTCCGCCTCAGTCAGAGCCGCATTCGCCACGGCGACAGCCCCGATCACGCCGTCGAGCAGGCCGAAGGTCGGAGTCCGCCAGCCGATTTTGACGCACGCGCCAGTTGAGTCGTGTGCTCCGCCATTAGCCATGGATACGGCAGAGACAAAACGGGATCCCATGAAGAAGCTGCACCGACCGACAGATCTGTTGAAGGACACGCCGGCGATGAAGAATCGCTCAGGGTCGTCGGGAAGAACATTGACGGTCTGGAAATTCTCCGGACGGCCTGGGCTCAGATAGAGCGAGCGCTTCACTCCGGTGACATAGCTGAACTCCCAGAGGTGGTCAAGTGTGGTGCCAGCTAAATTTCCGCAGCTGACCAACTCGATGAAGCACTGGTACCTGGGAGTTCTCCTTAGGTGCAGCACCCACGTGTAGGCCGCCGTGAAGTCCAGTCCTGTCGGGTCGTCCACCCACAGCCGAGACGAGACTCCGTCCATGCGAGCGCCCTCGCTCGTCCACTCTACATTGTGCGACTTCATGGGGTTCCTCTGTCCGTCAGGGCCGCACACCAGGTTCTCCATCGCCGGGCCCCTGTCTCCGACCCACACAGCCTGGAAGTGCTCGTTCGCAGCGACGGCGTCGTACTCCGAGTCAACCACGATGTCGCAGTCAGCCTGCGAGGAGGGCGTTGAGCTGATGTTGATGAGGCCGAGCAGCTGGCACACCTCAGCGAAGCGGAACAGCGCGCACGAGGCGTCTCGCCTGTTCCGCTGCACCACCCCGATGCTGCGGAGACCGACGGAGCGGCTCGACAGGAAGCAGTCGAGCAGGGAGGCGGAGGGTCGGGGCTTCTGCCACACCGACAGCGACAGGTGCAGGCAGTCGGTGCGCGCCGCTCTGTAGCTGGCGACGCCGTGAGCTGCCAGCGATGTGCAGCAGGTGAGCGCGAATATTATCATTTGCAGCATGGCTTTCGTTTGTCCAATTGTGTCAGTCTCTTAGCACTGAAAATTATTTGGATGTAGTACCTGGGAACTTATATAGCTGCTTGGTTATAACTGGGTGTAGTAATATCCACGTGCTATTGTGCTATTGCAGTAGAGATACCTATGCTGCTGGCTTAGGAAAAAGCACACAATCCACTATTAGAAACCATGATTGGAATGCTGCTTGATTGAATGGTACCGCCATTGACAAGCATCGAATGTTTATTTAAAATAGCTGTGACAAGCCGTCATCGCATCTGGATGTTAAAGGTCGGGCCTGCATGTCTGACTCGCTTTCGCACTGGCGGAATTTCGGCTTCAAGTAATGATTGGGTGCTCCCTGTCATTTTCAAATATTGCATACATCTTCAGAGTCATCCTATTCCTCCCTGAAGACTCAGTCTCATGTCTCCCACTCCGTCTGCGCAGAATCCTGTTGAGCCTGTCATTTATTTAAAGCTTTGCTCACACTGCATAGTCATAGTAGCGCCATCAAGCGGAACAGTTTCTCCGCTAGTAAGCCAGGCTGACATTCCTTCAAATGAAAATATAATGTCACTGAGATGTTTCACAGCTGGGATGGCTAGACATCAAGATGTCTGGTCATATAAGAAGTGCAGGCCTTAGCAAGCCTGTACAAATCAGATGCACTAACTTGCTTCTATTTCTTTTTAATATTTGAGGAGCTAAATGAAAATATGGCTGTGATAGAAGGGCGAGAAGGAGGGGAACAAATGACACAAATGAGGTCGCAACACTGGGAAATATGATATCAAAATGATTCGCATGGAAGATCATACCATATCTATAGGCAATGCGAGACAAAAGCAAAACGTAAAACCAGAAATTCGTACGCAAATCGATAGTGCAAGAAGTACCAAGTCGAAGTAGAAATGGTGGTGCATTTTCCATCCAAATTCATATGGAGAATTTTTGGAATAAAAATATAACAATTTAATAACAATTGTACTCATTTTTGAGGTTATTATTACAATTAAGCTTAAGGTAATCGGTAATTTACTTTGCTTTTACTTTAAATATTTTTGCCGTAATTCTTTTCAGCTTTGTAAAAATCGAAAAAAAAATGAATTCATTTTTTGTCACATTTTACCGCTCCTTGTTCATCGCAATAAGCGCTTACTCAAGCAGCTAAACAGCTTGGCTGAGGTCGGGTCAGATTTTAGCAAAAAATGTTCAACTAAATCAACCATGAACTACTCGTATATCATTCCAGTTAATTCCTGCAATCTGAACTGATACTGAATGAATTTTTATCAATGAACAATCAATCATAAAGTAGCTTTGGCGCATGCCGGAGGCTCGGTTGGGTGACGTTCTTGGGTGCGGCTGATTGCGTCGGAGAGAGAAGAGAGAGTCAGGGGACAGTGGAGAGGGAAGGCAGGAGACAGTGGAGAGGGGGAGTCAGGGGACAGTGGAGAGGGAAGGCAGGAGACAGTGGAGAGGGGAGTCAGGGGACAGTGGAGAGGGGAGTCAGGGGACAGTGGAGAGGGAAGGCAGGAGACAGTGGAGAGGGGAGTCAGGAGACAGTGGAGAGGGGAGGCAGGAGACAGTGGAGAGGGGAGTCAGGGGACAGTGGAGAGGGGAGGCAGGAGACAGTGGAGAGGGGAGGCAGGAGACAGTGGAGAGGGGAGGCAGGAGACAGTGGAGAGGGGAGGCAGGAGACAGTGGAGAGGGGAGGCAGGAGACAGTGGAGAGGGGAGGCAGGAGACAGTGTAGAGGGGAGGCAGGAGACAGTGGAGAGGGGAGGCAGGAGACAGTGGAGAGGGGAGTCAGGAGACAGTGTAGAGGGGAGGCAGGAGACAGTGGAGAGGGGAGGCAGGAGACAGTGGAGAGGGGAGGCAGGAGACAGTGGAGAGGGGAGTCAGGAGACAGTGGAGAGGGAAGGCAGGAGACAGTGGAGAGGGGAGGCAGGAGACAGTGTAGAGGGGAGGCAGGAGACAGCGGAGAGGGAGAGTCAGGGGACCGGGGAGAGGGGAGAGGGGAGGCAGGAGACAGCGGACAGGGGAGAGGGGAGGCAGGAGACAGCGGACAGGGGAGGGGGGGGGGGAGGAGACAGGGAGAGGGAGAGTCAGGTCACAGGAAGAGGGAGAGTCAGGGGACAGGGGAGTTGCAATCACTCTTTCGACTTTCATGTCCTTTGTAAAATCATATTTGTATTTCCGAGTCTTTAATATCGTAATAAATTTTCCCTGCTGTCTGTAAATTTATATTACAAATATTCTCTTATTCCCATGCAAATATCTGAAACTGAAAGCTTTAAAACCTTCAAAATTTTCGTCCCTAAAGTCTTTAATGCTACTGACTCAGTAGAGCAGTTTGAATGTTGACATCGAAAATAAAATTGGGATAAATAAATCTGGGGAAAAGATGCAGAGGAAGATAAAAATTAAGTGCACGAATTCGAATCATGGCGCATGCAGGGTGAGATTTGAATGCTGATTAAAGAGGAACTGTGTGAGGAGCGAGGATTAAATCCCTAAGATCGGAATGCAATGATTACAGGGATGAGATTGAAGGGTGAGATTGGGTTGGAGGTGAGATTGCCTGGAAGGGTGAGATCTAGGGTCATTCAGCTTCACCTCCAAAAACCGGTCGGCTGCGGTTGCATCGTACGCGCGTAGTTTTTACACTGTTCAAAAAGCATATTTTCTTTCATTTCCTCAGCTTGCTGTCATGATTTCTGTCCGTCTCTTTTAGTGGCAGTCCGATTGCAGCAATTATTATTCGCAGATTTGATTGAAAGCATCTGCCAATAAGGAGCTCAATTAGTGCTCCAGCACTTTGAACAACGCAGAAGACTTGTAGGCGGACACCCAGTTGGCATGCCTTTTGGTTTATAAAAGTCAAGATGTCATTTAATTGCTTCTGCTAATGGTCTCCTGACAGAGTGGAGTGATGGAGAGTTTTTGTCGAATAAGCAAAAAAATACTTTGTATAGATAGCTTCAAAAAGTAAATTTACGCGTTTGATTAATATAATAGCAATGTACGGTACTGTCTACTGATAGTAGAAATATTATTAAAACTGCAAGTAACAGTTGGCAATGGAAACGTCACAGGACAATCAATATTTGATGAGGACGCACTTCTTTTCGATTGTTGGCCCTGGCGCTGAGTGAATTATTTTTCAAATGTTTGGGTACTTACTTGGACACGTGACCAGTGTTTTAAGACGCCAGGTAGTGTCTAGGAGGCCGCCTTACTAGGTGTATATTTCGTTTGACGGGCGGATGATTTATCACTTGCCTCCCTATTGTTCTTTTCCCGTCAAATTTGCGAGTCACATTATTACACCTAAAAGTGCTTCAGGATTTATGTAAACCTTCAAATCTTCAACGCCGTCACCTTATCTTATCTTATCCCTTATCTTAAGCTTGCTAATTTATATTTTCGTGACCCTGTACGATGTGCATATCCCAAAAGCCATGAATCATTTTTGCCCTTAAATCATATTTTTTATGCGACAGTCTGGCAGCAGTTTTATGGTCCCTGGTGGGATTGGGCTTGGAGGGAACTAGCTCAACCAATCAGAACATTCGGCGCCAATAATAACAAAAGCTCGCCAGCCAATCAGAAAAATCGGCGTCAACTGCAACAAAAGCTCGCTAGCCAATCAGAAAATTCGGCGCCAACTGCAACAAAAGCTGGCTAGCCAATCAGAAAATTCGGCGCCAACTATAACAAAAGCTCGCTAGCCAATCAGAAAATTCGGCGCCAACTATAACAAAAGCTCGCTAGCCAATCAGAAAATTCGGCGCCAATAGTAACAAAAGCTCGCCAGCCAATCAGAAAATTCGGCGCCAATAGTAACAAAAGCTCGCCAGCCAATCAGAAAATTCGGCGTCAACTGCAACAAAAGCTCGCTAGCCAAATAGAAAATTCGGAGCCGCGGAATCCCATAAATAGCGCCACCTGGATTCATCCTCGGATCAGATCACGAGTTAGAGGGCACAGAAATCCTTTCTGACGTCCGTGACTCCAACCTGGACTCATCGGCTTTCCCATTGTCTTGCGACTTCCCTCTCCCCTGGATTGCAAAGGAGTCAGCACTCAGCAGCATCATCACCCATTAGAGCCAGCATCATCATCACCCATTAGAGTCAGCAGCATCATCATTTATTAGAGCCAGTATCATCATTTATTAGAGCCAGCATCATCATTTATTAGAGCCAGCAGCATCATCATTTATTAGAGCCAGCAGCATCATCATTTATTAGAGCCAGCATCATCATTTATTAGAGCCAGCAGCATCATCATTTATTAGAGCCAGCAGCATCATCATTTATTAGAGCCAGCAGCATCATCATTTATTAGAGCCAGCAGCATCATCATTTATTAGAGCCAGCATCATCATTTATTAGAGCCAGCAGCATCATCATTTATTAGAGCCAGCAGCATCATCATTTATTAGAGCCAGCATCATCATCACCCATTAGAGCCAGCATCATCACCCATTAGAGCCAGCATCATCATTTATTAGAGCCAGCAGCATCATTTATTAGAGCCAGCAGCATCATTTATTAGAGCCAGCATCATCATTTATTAGAGCCAGCATCATCATTTATTAGAGCCAGCATCATCATTTATTAGAGCCAGCATCATCATCCATTAGAGCCAGCAGCATCATCATTTATTAGAGCCAGCATCATCATTTATTAGAGCCAGCAGCATCATTTATTAGAGCCAGCAGCATCATCATTTATTAGAGCCAGCATCATCATTTATTAGAGCCAGCAGCATCATCATCCATTAGAGCCAGCATCATCATTTATTAGAGCCAGCATCATCATCCATTAGAGCCAGCATCATCACCCATTAGAGCCAGCAGCATCATTTATTAGAGCCAGCATCATCATTTATTAGAGCCAGCATCATCATTTATTAGAGCCAGCATCATCATCACCCATTAGAGCCAGCATCATTATTTATTTGAGCCAGCATCATCATTTATTAGAGCCAGCATTATCACCCATTAGAGCCAGCAGCATCATCCTTTATTAGAGCCAGCATTATCACCCACTAGAGCCAGCAGCATCATCATCCAGAGAAGAGCACAAGTCGTCTCTTTAGACGGCTATGACACGGGTAGACAGCTAAAAGGCACTAATTGGAGTGGAGGTGCAAATAATCTTCTATTAGTCGGGAGCTTGATCTCGACAGGGCCGTCTGGTGATGCGGTCCGCACAAGCTGGTAACGGCGGGGTTGTCAGTCTCACATCTGGACTGCCAATTCTCTACCTTTCTCATATCTCCGTGTCTGTCTCTCGCCGTATTCTCCTGTTATAAGACCAGCTTCTTCACACATCGTCTTTGATATCAGCTGAGAGACCAGTACGCTGAGATCCGAGTTGCTATAAGGCAACAAAGGCCGAAGTACACATTATAATAAAGAATGCAAACTGGCTGAAGAATGGTAATATTGACATTACGCTCGTATGTACAATATTTTGTAGTAAAATTAAAACCTTAAACTACTGTAACAAAGAGAAATTTTGTGAAATAGGCATTGTAATAAATACTGAATGTGATAAATAATTCAATGAACAATTGTTATGAATGGCAAAATTCTAGCGTACTACTAATAACTCTTCACGCGCCAATTTTTATGTGTTCATCAAATGAATGGTCAGAGAAATCAGTGTTCATTCGTGTAATCTGTGACAGGGTGAACGAGCCCTTATCTAGAAGCGTTACGAGCACATACATGCAATAGCTGTCCTGATAAATTATAAAATTTTGTAAGTACGAGCGAAGTACAATAAATATTTTAGATTTACCTCTCAGATGCAATGTTGTAACCTCGGGTCGACAGCAAGATTACATTATATTACTTTGTAATAAATTAGAAAGTGTGATTTGAGCGAGGAACCAAAGAAGTTTATTAAGTTATGAGTTCAAAAAATCAATAGCAACTTCTGTAGCGATTCTGTATGCGATGGTTGGCGATACGTAAGCGCATCAGGGAGAATGAATTAATTGCCAGGAGAGAGGCAAAGTGTGCATACATACATGTTGCGAGAGTACAAAAGCATTATAACCGACTGTTGATTCGATGACCTCTATTAAAAATTTATTTGTTGTCCAAAACTCTACCTTGGGAACCTAGTGCACATAGTATCGCACATAAATTTAAATTGCACAGTACGCCTGGTTATAACGAATGTTTTGCCGGACTAAAGACCATAAATACATATATTGCTGTTTTTACTGGCGTCAAGAATATTGTCGTTAAATCTCTAGCCTAATTCACTTTCCATATTTTGCTAAATTTAATTTATGCAAAAAATTTTCTTTTTTGTAAGAATATTTTTGGCCGAGCCAGCAAATTTTTTATAAAAAATTTTTAAGATTAACAAATAGGTAGATGGTTCTTAATATTTATCTCTTTATTTATAGTCAGCATTTAAATTTAATAGTCAATCCATCGTTTTTTGCATTTAAATTGATTTTTTTGGCTCAAAAAATGTTTAAAATGTGCTTCTCTGTAGTCAGGTTTCTAGAACAAAGTTGCAAAAAAATTAAGAATTTTCAGTAGCGCCTTATAATAATAAATTTTAAATTTTAAAATAAATTTTATAATAAAATTTGCCTTGTGTATTGTAATAAGCTGCGAAGAGATATTTATATTTTTTATAACTAAATTTACTGCTTTAATTCGTTTTCTTTGCATAAAACAACCCTGAAGTATTATAATTGTTTTTGACGACTCACTTATTCAGTGTTCGAGTGGACCCTGCATAATTTGCTGTTGTATGGTTTATCAGAACTTGCATCAGCCAGTACACTTATACACAGGAGCCTGATTTTTTTTTCTCTATTTGGATTTTAAAATAAATTTTGCAGGTCAAGCATGGCTGAAAAAAGTGTAACAGTGCAGTTTTTTTGCTTAATTTTTCTAACTTATTATTTAAACGACATACGTAAAACATCGTTTCTGTGGGTTTTTGTTCCCCGCGCAATTTTAAACTGTAGTTCTGGCTTTTTCGTAGTCCGAGTTGGTCCGTCTGTGCTGCCTTCCTTTTACCTTCTCTGATTAAAAACTTACTTGCAAACTTGTCTAATAATCTGACTAGAAATATCTAAACTAAATTTTAATTACTAAATGTTTCGTTGCAAAAACCGCACTCTATTATCTACTACTAGTCTCCGCTGTCCCAGTCGAAAGACGTTTCTTATTTTTATCAAGGCTTTACGATCTGGTAGGGCTGTCTTCCAAAACACATCGAGATAATGACTCCAGATCTTAAATATAGGCCAAGACCGCCTAAATAACATGTAAGCTGTGATTTTATGCATTATTTTTATTTGCATGTCACGTCAGTCACATTATAGGACTTTTACAATTAACAAGATTTAGATTAGAATGCATTTGGTGAGTAGGTTGTTATTCTTGAATTATTTCTTTTGCAAGCAGAAAAGGCCTGATACTTGATAATATACTCTTCCATTAAATAGATTGACATGACAAATCCAGAAAAATATATTACTAGCTATATTTTAGTATATTTATATTTCTCTTGTTGTAGTTTTTGCTCAGGGCAAGTTGCTTTTTGAAGCACCCAGGCCCCTTACTCGATTATACAAATGTAATAGGCAATTGTCTATTTTTCTGCATTCAAATCTATTATGTAACATTGTCAATTTATTAAAATTTATGGTAAATATAAAAAAATTATTATACAATTTACAAGGTGACATATCATATATTTATATAAAAAAATTTGGCAATCCTGGAGTTAAATGTCTTGCTTAAAATTATTTTAATCCTTTTTTACTTTTTCAAGCCCAAAAAGCTCAGAGTTCATAGACTTTTAAACAAGGTAGTACAAGGGCAGATCAAAAGGTGCGTAGTCATTTTGTCTATTGCCTTTTTGTCTAGCAGTAGACAAAATGACTAATTTGAAAAAGTATAAGAACTGTAAGAATATATTATTATAAAACATTACCTTTATATTATAGAAAGTGTATTTATGACAATAAATGTTGTTAGGGAAATAAACTTATAATTTTTGTTTAATAGCATCATTTGTAGTAATGATGGACTAAATGTGACTTTAAGATTTCCAAATCCCAATATTTGAATATATCAATTTTCCAAATTTGAACCAAATATCCAAATGTGACTTTCCAAATGTAAGGATTCTAGAAATTCCTTTAAGACAAATACATTTTTTGAAGTTTTTCATTTCTAGATCTTTCTAGATCTTCCCACAAGGTAAAAACTTGAATAGTGGACTTTAATTGCAAAGCCATCTTTCTTTTAAACTTATAAAATAAGCATAATCATAAGTAACTTAGTAAGAAGCACAAGACAATACAAAAGTCCACTTATAACACTTATTGAAACAAAAAATGAAACTGAAAACTCACTCATATTAGTAAAAAAATTACTTCAGTAAAATAAAATGTAACAAAGAAGCCTCCACATTTTTACAAAAAAACTAGTGTTTTAGGAATTTTTTAAAAGTATTTGTTTACTTTTTGACAAGATTTGAAAAACTATATGCAATTATATCTGCTAATTTTTTGAAAACTATTTTTTAGTATTTGGTATATCCACTGATTTTTAAAAATGATTTTTTAATATTCAGAAGCATATTTGGAAAAAATTCAGAAAAATCTTCCAAATCCAAAACTCCTAGATTCCTTAAAAAGTGAATTTTTTTATTTAGAATTTAAATCAAAATATTTGTATCTAGCACTAATTCATAAAAATATTATCAGAATTTTGAAATGGTCTTTTAAGAAAAATATTTTAGTCTTACATGTAGTTTAGCATCAATTGTTCCATATTTTACACTTTGCACTTAAGCTACTTTTACTTGTCTACATTGTATATATGTATTTACATTTTCTATGTTTACAATTTCAATTGCTTCATGTTTTACACTTTGTGCAGTCATGATTTACAAAATAAATTATACACACACAAAACTTATGCAAAGTTTTGCAATGCTACAAAATTAAGTAAAAAACAAGGTTGGAAGGAAACTAAATGGTTGGAAATGTATGGTTCTGGCTTTGTGTATTTTTAGGCTACTTATTAGCTCTGGAAATTTTGGAAAAATCCTAGGATTATAACAAATTATAAAATATAAGAAATTTATATAACATTTCAATATGCAGCTTGATGACATAATTAGTTATTCCAACTAATGCCTACATTAGTAGATAAATGGACTATATCATATATTTGCAGACAAAATAACTATATCATATATTGGCAGGCAAAAAATGGGCAAACAAAATGACTATCAAAAAGTATTGTCACCTTATTAACTAGAAACAAACAAGAACAGAAAATAAACTTTATTTGTCTTGAAGTTTTTCAACAAAGTTCCCCTGCACCACCACACATCTTGACCAGTATTCTAGCAGCTTCCCAATAAACCATAAGCCTGCAGTAAACCATTTTGCATCCTGGTGTTTGCACTACTGGCTCATAGAGAATACCAGTGCATTCACAGAACCCTGGTGGTGGCCTTAAAGGGAGTTCTTGAGCACCAGAAATAGCCAGAAGTCTGATGGGGCAAGGTCTGGCAAATAAGTAGGGTGTGGAGCTGTTCAAAGCCCAGCTCAGGGATGGCAGCCTGTGACTTGTGGCAGGTATATGCTGAAGCATTGTCGTGGAGCAGCCAGATGCCCCTGGTGATCTTGTCACGCCACTTTTCCTTGATGGCTTTGCTCGGTGCAATGTGGCAACATAAGAGTCACCAGTGACCATCTGCTTCTCCAGTAGCCACTCAATTAGTAGCATTCCTTGACAATCCCAGAAGATGGTGCCCATCTGCTTCTTCACTAATGGCACCATCTTGCCCTTCAATGGAGTTGGTTCATCATGGGCACTTTCACTGCATGCTCTGGAGTTTGGTCTCCAGCTCGTACAGTGAGAACTGGATCACTGGTGATGATGCAATCCAGAAACTCATCCTGGCAATACTGCATCTGACAGAGCAGCTCCTGGCACGTTAGCATTCTAGTATCTCTACAGTCAGGAGTTTTGGCACCCTCCTGGCACAAACCTTCGGCATGCCGAGCTCGACAGTTAGGATGGACTATGCACTGCCATAGCTGATGCCACAGGACTCTGCCACCTTGGCAACCATTTCTCGCTGATCATCGTTTATGAGGCTCAGCATGCAGTCCACGACACTGGCTGGTTGACGTCTTGGGTCTTCTCAATCTTGCCTTCTTCAGAGTGGTGGATCCAGCAAATGATGGTGCAATATGAGGGTGCCGAGTCTCCATGTTGCTCACATAAATGGGCTTCAATGTCCTTTGCAGCAGTGCCTCGCCGCCACTCATACAGGGATGATGGCTCAAATGGCTTCGCTAGTTTCTGACATATCAATACCAATAAACAAAAAATATCAATTCCTCAGGTTTCAAGTCAAATGCAACAAGATTTTATTAGCAAGTAGGGCAAATAATGTGCCTATGGTATCAGCTAAAATAAAAATTGGTAAGCACTTGAAGCAGAAAAGACAAAACAGTGACAATACTTTTTGACCCCCCTCATTTTATCTAATAGAGGATATTGCCAAAGTGCCTATCAGGGAAGTGTTGTGCCTGGGCCCGCTGATAGTAGTAGACTGCGGCCAGGTGAGCTCCAATCTGAAGCTCGCGGATTCTGGTAGCTTAAACAGGTAGACTTAGGGCTGCCACCAGCTCGTCTGCGTGCTCTGGCTGCTGACAGTAGAGCAGGTCCAGCAGAGCGAAATTAGTAAGTCGAGAACACAGCGATTGTAGTACGACAAAGGCAGTCAGCGTTCCTGCCGATCTCAAAGGGGCGGTTAGAGGGAGGCAGTTAGTCTCTGTGATGCACTAGACAGAGGCAGGCACTCTGCTCAAGATGTTCAAGTAGACAGCCCGAAGGCTAAGACTCAGACAGCAACGAAAGCTAAACACGGGATGAAACGGATTCAAGACAGAAAACGCGCGACCGGAAACCAGTGAAGAGTGGAGTGGAGAGGGGTTCCGTATTTATACCCGAGCAGGTCCCATGGAGCCAGTGCTAACGCCAGAACTCACGTGGTTTCTATTATTAGCAACTGACGTCAGGAAACCTGCCATAAAAGGAAACTGGGCATAAACACGTCACCCGGTGCAGTAAACATGTTTACTGCACTAAAATATCACATGACTGGATGAAGAGAACGAAGAAGAGGAGAGGCGATCACTGATGCAGCCACTAGTGATGCATCAGTGACAAAGACTGCAGAAAGAGGCGGAGCAAGAGGAGACGAAGAGATCAGCCACTAGTGAAGACTCTAGTGACTGGGGAAGAGAGGCGGAAGGGAAGAAGGGGAACAGACAGTGCGGCGCCGGGGACGAGAGGCACACAGGCCCGCACTGCAGGCACCCGGGGAAGAAGGGAAGAGACTGTGCCCAGCGGCAGACACAGCTCAGGGAGAGAGGGGCAAGGAGGGGCGCTGACTACGTAGTGAGTCCCTAACAAAACTAACAGGCGGCTCACTACACTCTCCCCGTTGAAATAAAAAGGCGTACGAACAAGGGAGCCGATTTATTTCAATAAAAACAAAATAGCAGTTTACTTTTAAAAGTTCAATTCAGCTGAAAAGGGCGCCGGACGGGAGTTTATTGCCGGTCACCAGGAGCAGCTTAAAAGGGCCAAAAAATAAAATTAATGAAATGATAGTTGGCGCAAATTAACCGGGAGCTCCTTACAGAGCCTAGATAAAATACAAAATGCGAACAAGAGGCGCCGGTCTAAATTCAATCGCCGGTCGCCTGGGGACAGCTAAATGCGCAAAGTAGTGAGGGGCAAAATGCCATGATAAAACTGGGATGCTCAGCGCAGAGCCCTAATGAACGATACGAAATGCAAGTCGAGCCGGCTTGTAAATGTCATGCGGCGCAAGTCATACATAAAAGTGGGTGTACGTGGAGTGGGCAGTACTACTCGGGGATGGAACAGCAGAGCCCAAAATTTTAAACGGGAACATTAGGCGTACGGAGATGCCCGAGGGCAGAGCTCAAATTGGGATACGAAATGCAAAAGGGACGGGGTCAACAGGGATGCAAACGGCAGGGCCCAACATGAAAAGCTCAAACGGGGATGCAAAAGCAGAGCCCAGAGTAAACGGATTAGACGGGGATGCCCGAAGGCAGAGCCCAAAATGTTCAGCCAGCGATCGCCAGGGCCAGCTGCTGAGCCAAGGCGCGCATTAAATCGAAATTGGCGCCCTCGGGCAGCAGCAGCAGCGCGTCGCAAACCGCGTCGTTGAGCAGCCGCTGGCGGTCCTCATCGCTCAGCCGGCGAAGATGTTCGAGCAGCGGCCAGCCTCCCAGATTTGGCCAGATATTGAAGCGGCCGGCATCCCTTAGGATGGCCGTGATGTAGCTGGACGCTGCGGTCATCATAGCAGCGTGCTCCAGCTGCATCTGGGAGGGCGGCGGGTCGTCCGGGTAAACAACGCCGTAGTTGACGAACGAGGCCACGCCGGCTGGCTCATCGCGGTCTTCCCTGGTAAACCGACGGGACCGGTACGCCAGCGGCGATGGCAATGCTGCATGGACCGCATCAGCTAGGCGACGAACGGCCTCCGCGGAGTCGGCGTCGTAGGCGTCCGTATTCACGCCGATCTTAGCTCGCCTGTGGCCATCGGCTGGCGCTTCGATGAGGCCTCCGGCAGCTAGCCAGCCAATCTCGCTTTCGGACGGTGGGGTCGTTGGCTCGAGCCGGATCTCTGTTCCTGAAAAATAGGAGGGGCCGGGCTCTCCGGGACCCGGGTGGCCGCTGGGATCTTCGGCAACCTCAATACTCGGGCCAGTCGACGTCTGCGTGGCAGTCGGGACGGGGTCAGCCGGCTCGGCCTTGGGGCCGTGAGCGACCGCAGGGGCTGGATAAGCTGCGACCCTTGGCAGCTCCTGGGCCTGCTGACAGCGCTCGGACTCCCGTCGCATTTGGCTGAGGGCCCGGTCGATCTCGTCGGGAGTCTCCTCTTGTGCCGCTCCTTCGTCCGATGAGACGCCAGTGAGGTCAATTACTAGCGGGCGCTCAGCTTGGCTACACCGGGGTCGAGGCGAATGGCGTAGCGCAGGAGCGACGCGGCCGGTCTGTAGTCGGCGGACGGCTGGTGGTGGCGTCGTCGGGCAGCGATTCTCTCCCCTGCTCCGATCCCCTCGGTGGCGATCTCGCGGTGCGTGAGGGACACCAAACTCTGGAATTAATCGCTCCTGGAGGATCTTGATGACGGTTTTGGTTTTCTGGTTCCTCATCGGATAGGCGAACGGATACTTTGACGTAGCGTCGCAGAGCGTCAGGATGTACCGATGGCCGACTTTGCTTTTCTGGGCAATTGGACCAACGACATCACAATGGAGCCGGCCAAAGACTTCGCACACAGGGAAACTCTGGACTGGCACACGCTCCGCGACTTACTCTCAAGACATGTTCGGCATCTGGCGATAAAGTTTTCGGCAACTCGGGATAATCCTGGGCTCTCCAGTCGAGCGATCAAAGTAAGTGTTCAACTTGGTTAGATCGGCGTGCTCTATCGGTTCGTAACGCTTTACGACCCGCCTTTGGATTGAAATTCCCGCACCTTAACTCGAAGCATGCGATTGGCAGTAGCAAAGTTAGGATCATCGACGATGTTTACTTTGAAGTTATAAAGGTTATAACTTTGATTTGATATAGGATGCAATTTCACATACTAATTGTTTTTAATTCTTCATAATAAAAGACCTCTTAAATAAGACGTGCATCCCAAACCCTGAAATTGCATCCTAAAATTAAAAACATGTAATTTTGCATCTATGCCCAGCAAAAATAATCCCAGGTGTTCCACCATAGTTACAGATTCAGTTATGGAAAAATGCAAGGTGGGAGAAAAGCAGCTGCATTTTTGGTCCCTATTGGAATAAATGTCAAAAGCCTGCGGACACGCAACACCCATAGATCGTTTGGAAGACCCTAGATCGTATCTGCGGCCTTGCCAACGACACAGCCAATCTCGCCTGCAACTGAGCGCAACGTGGCGTACGCTTCGGCCTGCGGTAGAGCTTCCAGGCTATCTAGAGAGCTTAGGCAGCATTGCTGAGAGGCTGTGCGCTTGTGCTGCTGGGGTTGCGCTCGGCCGACTTTCGTTTTCGCTGGGTCTCTGCTTGTCAACGTTCTGTCTCGACTACACACGCCCGAGCATAAATGCTATCATCTTTCATGACGTCGGTCGACAGGCCGCTGAGCACTGAAAGGCGAGGTCGCTTGTTTTTAGGTCTTACCAGCGTTGATGTGGGTCTTACCATCGGCAGACTGAAGCGTCGTTCGCTCATATTTAACAAATGAGGCGACGCAAATGCCTGCCGTCCACGTTGATGCTCCTTTTCGCTGTTCTGTTCTAGGCCGATGTGCTGATGCCAATCGCCTTGCTGGTCATTGCCGCCGTCGCCTTGCTGTTCATTGCTGCCATCACCTTGCTGAAGTTGCTGGTCATTGCCGCTTTGCTGATGTTAATCGTCTTGCTGGTCCTGCTGGAAGTTTTCGCGAAGGATTTCATAGTCCGACTGCAGATCGACAATTGTAGGAGAGTGGTCCAGAATAATAGCCGCTTCCGTCTGCTGTGATAAGGTCGAACAGTCTGCTGGAACTGGTGCTGGCCTCGGAGAATCGGTACGTGACAATGTTTCGTACATTTTTACCTTACTGTATGTGCCATGAGTTCACTAGCTAGCTTGAAGTGTAATGAGAATATCGCTGATTAAGAATTTCCCTCCACATTAGCTGCAGAAGTATTAAACACCTGTGAGAGCGCTAGCCAAAGGACCGTCCAGAATAGCTATTGGCTCCGTCTGCGTTGATGATGAAGTGCAATTCATCTGTGAAGAACTCGGAGATTCTAAGAGCCAAGTTCCGATTTTGTTTTAAGACAAAGGAACTTGGCTACAGAACTGCTGAAGTAATTTTCAGTTAGCTACCGGTTGCAAATGCCGTCTATGCTTTCAGCACTCTTGTTGACCCGGATTTGACGCAGAGCTTGCTGAACTCTGGCGCTTCGGGATTCCTCAGAAAAATGCCACACTTTCTAAAGCCGGCCTTGATGTCAGGAGTGGCCCTCTTGTTAAATGTGGCGGTGAATAGCCGTGCGAATTCTTCACGGGCCAGGCTGGTTCCTGCTGCATCAGCGCGCTGCTTGAGTTTGTCGCTACAGGCCCTCTTGACAGAATGGAACACGCTCACATCCAGTGGTTGCAGCACATGAGTCGCGTTGGGCACAAGAACGTACAAAATAATCTGTTTTGTAAACAGAATGGAAATGAAGCTATCATCATATACATTGTAAATTAAACGTATTAATAATAATAAAAGTAAATTTATTCAGCTCTTGTTTGCTTTCTGTGAGTAGAGGGACGATTTTGCTGTCGCATTAACTCGCTTAGCTTTCGATTATGGTTGCAGCAGCTAAACCGCCTTGACCCCCTTATCAATTTTTAAAGATTTGCGATAGCTAGGGCATCAGCAAATTAGCCCTTTTTATGTGTAATTGTCAATCTGGGTTTTCTAAGCTAGCAAGCTACCACTTAAGCAGTCACTTGTAAGCAAATAACAGTGCAGATGTAACGCGAGTGAATTATACTTACCCCGTTTTTTGTGCATCAACGCAATAGACTCAGAACTAATCCTAGAGTCGTGGTTCTCCGCGAAGAGAACGACTGGTTTATCGATTTGATTTTCATCAAGAAACGGGGTAATAGTCAACTGGAGCCCCTTTAAGAAAACTTCTTTTGTCATCCAGCCGTTTTGACTCAGCGAATAGTGGATGTCGCTGGCCTCAATTGTGCACTTCTTTCCAGCGAAGACAAAATGAGGTGACAGAACTGTTCCTGAGGCCTGGACCGCTATCAGTGGTACGTGCTTAGAACGCGCCTCAGCAAAAACTTTCTTCGGTTTTCCCACGTGCATAGCGCATCTTTAAGGCCAGGTCGAGCCGCCTCGTTATCTTCCATGTCGCTGAACCACTTAAGAATATGCTCCTTAGTGACGGCAGCTCGACTGTAGTTTTGAAACTGCGGGGTTCGCAAGGCGATCTTCGGATTGCGGGCCAGAAATTTGTACAGCCAGCCTTCTGTAACTGGCTTTGAAGTGAATGCTCGGTTCGGATCAGCCACGTCGATTTGCTGTTGAGCTCTCTTGGCCAGGTCGAGCATCAGGCCTCTTGTAAGCGGGAAATGTTGACGTTGAGAGTCCAGAAGAAATTGAACGAAGTCGGATTCTTCGGCATCTGTAAAAATGCGTTTTGAAGAATTTTTCGGTTGATACTGGTACGGACTTAATGCTTGACCGCTTTTCTGAAATGCTTCTTGACATGAAAATGAAGCACCTAAGCTGAAATGCCAAACTCTTAAGCAACTTCGGCATGTTTCTCAGGCACATTTTTTCAATTCTAGCTATAATGCAGGCTACGGCCTGGCTAATATCATCGGTACGAATATCTAGTGTCTTTGGCATGGCTAAGGTGTTTGCAAAGGTAAAAAGCAAGAGGATATGTAACGAGTATAACTGTAGCTAGTAAAAAAATAATTTTCCTGCAAAAAGTGGGTTTATGAGTAAGAAATTTGTCACAAATACTTCTGAAAACGAGTTAATATTAAATACTACGAATGCAAGTGTATTAAAAAAATTTCAGCAAAAAGCGGGTATATGAGTAAACAATTAGTTGCAACTTCTGAAAACAGGTTGATATTAAATATTAAGGTAATATTAAACTGATACCGTATATACTAGAATGATAAGTACAGACGAAATGAAGCTATGCGGTAAAGCATATGAACCAAGTAAAACAGCAATCAAATGAAATTTTAAGCAAGCAATTAGGAACGAAAAACTCAATTTCAAACTTATCAAATATTCAATTAAAGTTTTAATTTTGTCATGGATACCCTTGACTTCTGCAACATTGCCAATGACCAGACCTTTGAGGTAGACGAACTGCTGACAGCGCGGAAGTTCTGTCGCCTGGCCGTCAGCGCCTCGGCAGGAAATTGCAGCCTCGATGTTGCTCGGCACGCAGAGCAGGACGGTCTTCTGCGCGTTGACTACCAGGCCGACACTCGCTGCAACGGCAACTAGCCTGTCCAGCTGCCTGTTGGGCGCCCTCGACGGTCGAGGACAGCAGGGCGAGATCGTCGGCGTAGCCAAGCACGCTGAGCCGCCTCCGGTTGACGTCGACCCATGCGTCGCCGCAGCAGAAAGCCGTCGTCGTTGGTAGGCAGAGCAGTCCGTAGCACCCAATCAAGCACCAGAATAAACAGGAACGGCGCCAGCGTATCTCCCTGGAGCACCCCAGAGGCTGTCTCGAAGAAGTCCGACAGGCCGTCCGGTGTCGAATGATCTTGGCGATCAGCTGCTCTGGCACGTTGTACGCCCGAAGCACCTTGGGCAGCGCGGCCATGACGACCGAGTCGAAAGCCTTCTTGAAGTCGACAAAGATACCAATCAGGATCGACTGGCGTGTTCGCGCCTTCTCGATGACTCGGCGAAGAACTAGGATCTGCGTCACTGTGCTGCGATGGGGCCGAAACCCGTTCTGCTCCGGTCGCAGATAGGGATCCAGCACGGGCTGCAACCGCGATAACAGTATCCGGTTAAACAGCTTCGCGGCGCAGGACTGAAGGCGGGCCTCGATGCTCCTCAAGCTTGGTGGTGCCGGGCTTCTTCGGAATTGCGACGATGTGGGCTGTAGTCCATTCGTTGGGTGCACCCTCACCGGAAAGCACGCGGTTCATCACTCTAGCGACCTCAGCGGCCACGCAGTTGATGCGCAATGCCTCGATGGGCACCTAGTCCGGACCTAGCGCTTTGCCGCCCTGCGACTTCCGAGCGAACTTCACAACGTCGTCTGGTCTGATTGGTGCAACGCTGAAACTCTCCTCCGTCGGCAACGGCGTCTCCGGCGGCAGCGTCAGACTGTCGGGCAGCGGGGGTGGCGGCGCGTTAACGGTGGCGGCGAAGATCTCGCGCAGCTCATTTCTGCGCTCATCCGCAGTGTCGCCTGTCAGGTGGAGCTGTAAGACGCCAAGGCCTCCGCCTCGCGAGTTGGTCGCCCACTGAGACGAAGCCTCTCCAGGTCTTCCCTCGCTGTGTTGATCGCGGGGTGGTCATGCCAGACCGGCTGCCCGCGTTGGGCCGGTCGCATCAGCGGGACCGCTTGCTCCACGGCGGCTCGAACTGCAGCGCCGACATCCGCGTACTCGGCACCTCCATGCTTGTCGCCTAGCGCAGCCACGAAGTCGTCGGCAAAGCGACGACGCGTCTCGGCGTCCCTTAGCGCGCGGTAGTAGCGCCGTGGCGGCCGCTTCGGCGCGCGGTACAGCGGGTCTCGAACGGACAGGTCGCAGACGAGGAGCCGATGATCGGACCGCAGAGCCAGCGGCGTAATGGTGCGGCAGTTGATGGCGCGGCGCCGCTCCCTGTAGCGCACCAGCACGTGGTCGAGCTGTGCCAGCCTCTGAGTAGCGTTTCGTCCGCGCTCAGCCCTCGAAGGTCGCGAGCTGAGCCGGCGGCTTGCGGAACCTGGTGTTGACCGACACCATGTCCTGTCTCTCCAGGCAGTCCTCCAGCGCTCCTGTTTTGCCGTTATCACGCGGTGTCACGAACAGTGACCGCTCGGACCTACGCGGAACTGCGTTCAGGTCTCCGAGGATGACCACTGTCACGTTGCGCCATCTCCACCTGCTCCTAGAGCTTCTCGAAGAAGGCCTGAGGCCTGAGCCTGACCACAGCGAGCCAATGCTCCTTTTAAGATGGTTTTTCAAACTTATTTCACTTATAAATTGGCAAAATGGGCACTTCGAGCCTCATTTTGCACGTCAAGTCATGTGCTGACTGTCAATGCTGCACCTTTTGTCCCCCCGAACTTTGCAAGAGCAGAGCGGGCATGTGCGCATTGCACCGTGACGTCCGCACTTTCCCGCACCTCTCCAAGACGCTGCAGCCAATACCTGACTTTTGGGGAATATGTCATTTATTGAATGTTATACTTCTGCATCGTAGAACGTCTGTGCCTCGGCGGACTCTTTCGAGCGCGCGGGTATCTCCCCCCTTAGCAACTGCTGCGTCGGCCGCCTGGGTGGATTGCTCCGCGGAAATTTAATAGAGTAAGTCATCAAAAGCTTCAATATATATAATGCCAGTGTTATTTGACTTAGGCGCCCCGGACACCTCAACTTTCATAGACGTGTCGTCTGGAGCAGAAATAGCACCTTCCTCGAATAGTAGGTCAAGAAACCCACATTGCACAATATTATCAGGCGGCGCGTCAGTTGGAATGCCAGCGTTATTTGACTCAGGCGCCCCGAACACCTGTTGTGGAGCTGGGTTCGATGCCTCGGCGGACTCTTAAGTGCGCGGGCAACTCTACCCCTCAGTAACTGCTGCATCGGCCGCCTCAGCAGATTGCTCCGCAGGCATTTCATGGATTAAATAATCAAAAGCGTCAATATATGTATTGTCAGGTTTACAAGTACTAAAATCTGACATTTTAAAACAGATAAAAGTATAAAGACAGCAAACAAAGCAGAAAAATAACAACAGGCAAATAAACACACAAAATATGGAAGTAAAAACACTAGAAAGTAAGTAAGCAAAAGGCAAGTAAAATAACGCAGGATATTATGATAAATATAATTTACAAATTATTATGACATGTTATGATATGATATGATACAGAGAATAATAAAGAAGAATAAGAAAAACTCGGATAAATTTAACTTACAGGTGTGGCGTTTGTTTGACAAAAAGCATAAAATCCTTTTTGGCCAGCACTGTTTGTTCAGACGGGAAGTAAGAAGTACAAAAGTAGACAAAGGGACACATGGGATAATGCCGTCGCAATGCTAGAAGCGTAGGAAGGTCACTGACAAGAAGCTAGTAGGAGACTCTTTTAAAAACCTCAGTACTGGGGGCTCCAAGAGGGACCTCGTACAAAATGTCACTACCCCGAGGGCTGGCAGCAAGCATCTCCGGTGGCGGCGGAGGCAGCACCGTACATCGACACCGGCAGCAGCCACCACCGCCCGACGACACAGGCCGCAGAGCACGGCGCCGAGCAGACAGCAGACTAGGATGGCCACGATGATGCATGCACCGACCACGGTCACCGACCACCGGTGGTCAACGATGACGGAGAGCTGGTGCAGCTGAGCGGACTAACGGGCGGCAATACGCTATATTTGAGAGACCTGCAGCCGAGAAGCACCACCCCGGCCTTAGACAGAAAGAGACAGAAAAGTCTCTTTAGTTTTTCCTCTTTCCTCATTTTGAGGCTCGAAGGAATGAGGAAAGAGGAGAAACTGTACTAGCGCGCGCACACTTCGTTTTGAACACGAATATAACCAATATAAATATGGAGTTCGGAGCGCGACGGAGGCCAACCCTCCCCGCCCGCTTGCTAGCTCGTTGAGATCCTAACTGAGAAACGGTTCAAGAGTTCGGTCTTCTTATAGTGCTTATTTAGCCGCAAAGGTCAAGTAGGATCCAAGACTATTTGAAAACACGAAATAGAAAGTCAGTCCCGGATCTTGGTCGTCGGGATCCGGTTATTAAACTACTTTCTATACTATTAGTAGCATATAGGATTTTAATTGCCGATAGATTAGGGTCGGCACTATACGACATTGTGTAGTGCAGGCTGTCCTCGTTCCAACGATACGTCGCACGTCGAATTTGGTTAAGCGGCTAGCCGCTCGCAAGCATTAGGGCAAAGTGTAATTTTTTGCTCACTTCTATAGGGGTCAAATTGGGAGGCTACTGTTCAGGCCTAGTGCAAGCTATTCCGGCGGCGCTTGCGTCATACGATACGGCAATAGTTACAGTGTCTTTTGACACCTTGACCGCCACGACTGATTGATCCGTTGTCTCTGAGCAGCAGTCAAGTAAAGTGTAGTTTTTTCCTCAGCTGACAGATAGGGATTTTGCACTAAGTATTGGGTGATCAGACTGACGAGCTCAGGACCCTTTGGGGACCCCGGATCTCGGCGCGGCTGGCTTCTACATTTGTCTTAGAGTCTGGGGCATTAAGTCCCGACGAGATTCATCAAGATGAAGCGGCTTCAGAAAATCACTTTGCCACTTGGTATAGGGGTCTAAGAATGCATGTTTTTTAGGTCACCTTTTCTGCAAACTTTGTCGGCCTGCCAGCTCGGAACGGTGCAGTCTAGACTGACGGGACTTATGTTGCCGAATAGGGCATCCATCAATGCGTCGGGTGACGCTTGTCGCGTCGATAGAGCTGCTACCATTGTCCCCCTGTGACCATTCGCGCAGTGTAATTTTTTGCTCACTTGGGGTGAGACTAGTGTCCATTCGATTCGGCGTCCCGAGTTTTACAAAGTGCAGTTGAGTGGAGGCTTCTAAGTGATTTTAGTTTAAATTTTTTTGAATTTTTAAATATTAGCATATTTTTTTGTCATTTTTAAGAATATTGATAGCACACTCATTGCATCCTACTTGATACTAGTTGGTCAGTAGTGTAGTCAGCGTATTTTCGTCAGAATTAAAAATTAAAAATTAAACAAGTAGTAATAATTAAAAATAAGCTAGAAAAATTTCAAGTACACCAAATCCAATATATATTACGACGCGTAGAGTCGAGATTTAAAGGTCCCGAGGCTCTCAGATTCGAACCAAAAAAGCTAGGCCTGATTTTTACTCTATTATCGCCATATGGTACTATTAGTAGCATATAGAATTTTGATTGGCGACAGATTGGGGCCGGTACTATACGGCATTGTGTAGGCTGTGCAGGCTGTCCTCGTTCCATTAATATTAAACACACTGTGAAAAACGATAACACCCTCTATGGGTAATCATCACCGTTGCCCAGATCTGTCCAGCGGCCATCGGGCCTGCCTTGAACACTCGTGGGGAAGAGTACCCTCTGGGTCGGCTTGCGGGACAGCTTCGGGGGGGCAAGGCTGCGGCTGCCAAGGGCAGAGATAGATTCGCGCAGTCCTTCCGCCCCAGCCCTAGCCTGCCGAGGCAGACCGAGAAGCATCGCAAACCTAAGCTCGTAAGCCAGGTCTGACTCATACTTTTCAGGCATACTGCATCCGCCTTTGCGAGCACCCAACCCTAACCGCGAACGTAAAAAAACAGCATAAAAATCAGACAAAATTAAAAACTTTTTGGTTGGGGTTAGGTATAGTAAATAGTATTAAAAAAACTAAAAAAATATTATTTTGCGGGCACCTCGGTGACTTACGCCTCAGCAAAAAAGCAAAAAACTTACCTCGGCAAAATTCTTACCTCGCGGGCGGGCGCCTCGGCGACGAAGTCGCGGGTGCCTCGCCACCTCGGGGACTTAGTCGCGGGCTCACGAGCAGCCGCAGTTGCTGGCAGCCAAAGCCGTAGCCTGTGCTGAAGTTGATAATTGCGTCACCGCCTGACCGGATTGCACAGAGTGAGGCTGAGGCTGCGATGGCAGCGGCTGCGGCTGCCAGACTGGTTGGGGCTGGGGCGGCTGTGGCGGCTGCGGCCGTACCTCAGCCTCCAGCCCCCTGAGCAGTGTGCGACGGAGCCGTGGGCGCGCTGGAGCAGCTGCAGTCGCAGCTGTCAGCGGCCGCTCGGCGCGCAGCGTCATCCTTGCTGAACGGCTCGGCAAGGTGAGCTGGCTCGGCTCCAGCTGGTGGGGGCACCTCTGCGGCGGGCGCCACTCCTGCGGATGGCACCTCTGCCGCGAGCGCCTCTTCCGCGGTCGCTCCATCTGCTCAATTCTAGACGGTGAGGGCGTCTTCGGGGCCGAAGCCGCCGGCGCCTCGCTCACCTGAGGCTGCTCTGATATTTCACTTACCTGATGACATTGTGGCAGCACAGTGGGGGTACCCTCAGGAACCACAATTTCGTCTAAATGAAGGTCCCTGGCGACTAAGTTGTCCCCCTCTGGAAACAATTGCCTTACCTTAGAATCCTCCTCAACGATCTGGAGCCACTCCTCCGTATCCAAATTATCCATTTCAAGAACTGAATTGCACGGAATTACAAGAAAAGTGGAATCGAAAAGCATAAATAGGAATTCTTACCTTCGCTCAGGGTGCTCATAAATATAGTCCCAAAAAGGTGGCGTAGGGCTCCGAAAACCCCAAAAACACCCCAAAACCCATGTTTTGGCCAGGAAAGAAACTGTTAAGAACTGACTATAAGATTGTATGGTTTTTATATTTTACGTTTAAATGTTAGTCGATTTGATTTATTTGATAAATATACACCATAAAGGTAAGAAGTTTTTCTCAAAATTGGGGTTTGAAGGAGTTTTTTTAAAAGGGTAAACAGTGTGAAGTGACTGGTTAGTTCCGAAAAAAGGCACTTAACCTATCTATTCCCGCAAAACTACGAACAAAATTGTGTGTTAAAACAGTAAAACGACAGCTGTAAAACTAAAAAAACTGCTTCGGTCGTGTCTTAACGTTACAGAATCATTGTTTGCGTCATTTTGGTTGGAGCTGTGTTTAAAGAAGGAACTGTATAGAATAACGATAGTCTACACCTGTAAAAGCGTTCAAAAAACAAGCGAGATTTGTCGGCAGCTGCCTATAATTAAGTAAACCTGATTGAGATACCAGATACCAGAAAATATTGTTTTCTTTCACATGATTTTCATCCAATGCGCTCGTTCATATAAACCTGCTTCGATTAGCCATCCCAGATTCAGAACTAAGCCCCCGCAGATGCTGAAAACCCTGGATCCTAGCGGCCTGTGTTCGGCTCGGCTCTAAAGACACAGCCCTTTGTTTAGGCGGTTTTTAAAGAACTGTCACAAAGACATACTCTGAGTCAACAATTGGATTAGGATAATATGGAGCGGCAATAACAAAGGCTCCGACTGGTTACGCTCCAACTCAGACTCTCCGGCTGAGGTGGGGTGTCTGGTTGTCAAGGCTTTACGGTACGTTAGTCTGTACCGGTCCTCTTAATCTAATTATTCTAGCCTACAAGGTCTACTAGCTATAAGATAATTCTTGGAAGGCCTAATGCGGCGGCGAAGAGAGCGGGACCGCTATCAGAGACAGCGGCTGCGACTTCTCTTCCTACCGGGGACGGTCCGCACTGATTTTGCACTTCCCTAGTCTAGGTCCGTTAGAACCTTCCTTAGAGTTTCTACTTCTCGGAGAAGTCTGAGATTTTACGCTTCCAGTGATGCTAAGAATAGAAAGTGACAACGTCGCAGGTGAGTCTTAAGGTGTAGTACGCAGCATTTACCAACTGTGAGCACATCGCATTTAGATTCTGAAGTCAGTCACTAAGAATATATAACTACACGCACAAGCAGATATGTCTTTTGGAGAGACACGGTCCCGTTGTACGTGCTTTTCATGCCAGCGCTGTACATGCTACTAAAAATAAACCTGGGGTTTCCACCAGACTCTTTTCACGTGAGTTTTCAGTCTTTCCTTAGCTGTACTGCTCGCGCACAGTGTACATTTACATTTACATTCGATTTTACCGTATGCGCTTTTCCAACCGCAGTAGTGCGATATGTTTATGAATTTCGCATTCGCATATAAAATTCGCATTTTTATTCAGGTATCAGAATTAATATTTTAAAATATTTTATATACTTTAAGGCACGCGTTATAATCATTTAAATTCCTCTAGAAATCTTCCCCCTTTCGAAAACATTTGGCCCCAGAATGTAACACGCAATGTGATTAATTATGTTCGAGAACGAAAATGAATAAGTGATAGCGCAACAGTAGAGCCCAGTGAAAATTGGAATTTGGAATCCACATGGATTTAGGACATGGCTTTCATATATGCATTTGTCTCCGTTTTTCCATATGGATTTAAAGCATAGAATCCACGTGGAGTATCCACATCGAACATACAGTGTAATCTGCATTGCTCTAGCTAAATTCTACATCATTTGTATATCAAGCAGTCTTATTATCGTCTACAGATTTCACTCATTAATTGCGCATTTCCAAGGCTTCACCCTTAAGCGAGTAGTAACAGCTAGGGTTAAGTTCCGGTGTACGAGTATAATCGCTGCAGTAGACCATTTTTTAAGTTTTAAATGATAAATCATACAAAAAATATCGTCGTGGTTTTCTTGGATTGCAGAAAGTACTCACAGGAAAAAAGATTCAAGTAGCTGACATTCGAGTTTATTAAAAAATAAAATTTTATAAATTAAGAGTTGCCTGTGTGAACTTTAAAGCAGAAGCATGCTTAAAAATGTAAGCAATATGTATTAATAAACGAAACCAGCGGACCATAAAAATAGTGATGTATACGCTGTGTGTAACAACTGCAAGTTAAGAAAATACGGGAAGAATTTAACGAATGGCACGGTTAACTTTGATGGCAAATTTTAAATTAGGTTTAAAAAAATTTGATTGCCGAGAGTAGAATGGGTATGTATACAAAAGTTATGGTATGAGCATTCATTTTATCTGCCGTTACTTAGTCAGGCTAAAGAAGAGATACAAAAATCGGAGGAAAATGTATTATTGCATGCATTATTAATGACTGAGCATTGGCCTGGCCAAGGATTCCTTTCTAAAAAATTATCCTTACCTCCTTTCTCTGGACCCTGCTAATTAAATTTGATTTGTCACAGTTGATTTGGGTTACAGTCCAATTGTCTACTGAATTTGCATTTCTTAGCATAATAAGTTTTTAAGCTATTTAATTTCAATTAAAGCTCCTAAAATCTTATTGATACATTCCATCATCCATGAGTGCTTAAACATTAAACCCAGTAAAAAAGCAAAATAGATTTTTATTTCATAAATGTTTTAAAGTCTAATGCATTTTTGGCGGCAAAGATTTACGGTTCAATCGGAGTCGTCGACAAAGACCATTTTGGTCCTTTTTCGCTGCTCTCCGCAAGGACTCCCCGGCTCCACTCTGGCTCTGCTCCGATTCTAGTTTTCTGTGTTGGCTTGTTGATCTGCTTGATCTTGAGCCGGCTTGATTCGCTTTTTGGAATCCCGCAGAAAGTTCTCAACTGCTTTTTGAATGCCCGCAACAGCTGCATCACCGTTGCGAAGGGTAGCGTCTATAAATCGGTATAAAGGGCACGATAATAATACTCGTATAAGGATAAAGAGCAACAAGGCCATAATTACTCAAGAACCGTGCTAAACTACTTCCCATTAGGAGCTCCTACACACGGCGATAGTGAAGCAGTGCAATGCAACTTAGCAATTCACATTAATTTATGAAAATGGAAAAATCTAAGTTTGTCACCTTTTACTAGGCCCTCTAAGAAAGCTGTAAATGGCAGCTTCTCGCCTCCGTCACAGCGTTTGCCCTGCCGTTAGCGTAGTCAGTGCCTGTCCTGTTAAAGCGCACCTGCAAGTTAGGGTGAAACAGGACTCGGACGCAGTCTCGGCCATGTCAGGCTATAATAAAGCAATAGAATTAATAGTAAGTGACAGATTCAATCAGTCACAGTCACGATCATGGCTAGAGATATTTTGTTAAGGCCAGCAAGTGACATTAAATTATAAAACTGGATATTTCTCTTAGTGCTGCTCTTTCCATTCACTTGTTAAAAGACAGTGGATTGTATCGTAAATGCCCTTAATTATTATAAGATTAAAACTTATACTAGCCAACAAATGTGTTGACCAACTCACTCATTTAACTACAGGATTCATCTTGTCATCAACAAAGTTGTTTTTTGGTTAGTTAAACTTACTAATTTGTGTTTTTTACTTCATTTAACCCTATTACTTCTGCAGGGTTTTTACTTATCCTTTAGTTTTATTATCTAACAGCGGTCGGTCAGCTCGAACATGTCACAAAATTGTCGGCGCAAAATCAGCAATCCTCAATGCCTGCAACTTGCTTAGGATCAACCAGCGCCAAAGTTGTCAATTATTCTTCCCTCGGAGACTAAAATAAACTTCTGCGTCTGCATTAATGAAAGTTATTTATATAACCTAGGATCCCACGCGGTGATGCGCGCCATGTCCACTACGAAAAAAAAATGTTCATTATGTTCTAATAAAAAAGACGTTCGTATTTTGAGTTTAGTCGCTGAAGTACTCCAGCAGTTCAGGGGGTAATTTAACTTCGTGAATTAAGCAAGTTATGAGTTTTTTAAAGTCGGTTTTTACCAGCGCGCAGGATAAAATACCTTTTTGTACCTCCTGCGCGCGAAGTTTTCCGGGTTGAACTATCCAGCTATCTTCAATCAATTCGTTTATTTAGCAATTATCAATAACTATTGCGCCATGTACAAACACTAAAATTAGACGAGATATGAACATTATTCCGTGCTGTCGCTGTGCTATTTCTGTCGTTCAATTTGTTGTCGATGTTTATGAAATTAACTGAAGCTAAAAACCGGCATTTTGTTTTAAACAAATTTATTGAATAGTTTGTTTTTTTAGGAAAAAAAACTTTGTGCCATTGTGGGGCGCTCAAACCAAGATGATCACTTTTGTTAAATTCGGAAGAAAAATCCGCAACATCCTACTCAGTAAAATTCCGGTCAGAAAGTTCAATATTTTATTACAAAATATTTTTCTCAGTGTTATTTTTCTTATTCTCTTGCTGCACTATATTTGTTATATTTATATGCTATTATAAGCCCGAACGACTGGGCCAGGAAGCTTTGTCGCTTCTTTGCATAGTAATAGCAGGGCATGAGACTCTGCGGGCCCATCAGTGCAAGGGTCCGGTACTCTTCTGGCGTGCGCATACGGCCATGGTGTATTAGCAATAGCCTTGCAGCTAGGTACTTTGCTAGGCTTTCCTGCAGTTCGCCTTTTCCACCGGTCTTCAGATAATGAACTCCGGCATTGCTCAACTCTGGCAGGCAGCCCTGGATGGCCTGGCTGCTGGATCCTTGCAGGTGAGCTGAAAATCCTCTGACAGAGCCCTGGACTGCTGCAACTACGTCTTTGAAGATCTTTCCCATCAGCTCCGGGGCCTCCTTGTGCCGGCAAGTGTAGAAACGAGCGGGGGAGCTTCTTTCCTGAATAGATCGCCAGTAGAGCTCCAACCCCAGCTATCGCTGCTGCTGCAGGCTCGACATATTCCTCCCAGTGGCGCACCTTCTGCAACACTGTTCTACTTGTAGGGGGCGCTGCAAGATCACCTCTGGCTTCGACTGCCGCACGGTGGTGGTGCTGACTTTTGTGCTGCCAATTTGTGGTGAGCGCGGGGGAACGATCCGGGACTTCCCTCCGGGTCGGGCTCGTGTACAGACCCCAACTGCTGCAGTCCGTCACCTCGCGTACGACGCGGAGTCGGTCGGGATTGGCAGCTTCAGCTATCCCCAGCCCGCGTACGACCCTGAGCTGGTTGGGGTGGGACGGGTGTACGGCGCTCCTATCTCGCCTAGGCCCAACGCGGTCTACCCAGAAAGAACTAACGAACAGCTTACTTGGCTCGGACCCGAACAACCACTCGTATATTCGTCGGCAGCGGCAGCGGGCGCGGGGTCGCAGTCGCAGGGTGAATAATAATGTAGAGTAGGCAAATACGCACGTAGAACACAGGGTAGAGCAATAGTAGACAAGCAATCATGTGGAACGCAGGGGCAGAGCGCAGAGTAGTCAGATGAGTGGCCGGGACGAGTAGGCGAGCTGGATACACCAGCGCGGAGGAGAAATGGGGCGCACAGGGGGTCTGAATAAATAGATGAATATCAGGGGGTAAGGGGCAGACTTGCGGGTGATGACGCAACAGCTTAGGAGCGAGAACAATCGCGCAAAATAGGGCTGGACCCGCGGAAACAGCTAAACAACACTCCAACCTAAGTCTCCGCCAATCACGGCGCGACAGGGGGAAGAGGGTGGACTGGGCTTACGCGCACTGCGGGTTTAGGCGCGCAGGCCTATACACGCAAGGGGCGGGGGGTTCGCTTGAAAGTGAAACGCAGCGTTGGGGTGGGTGAAATCAGCCGCGCAGGGCAAGGTCACTCGCATAATCAATTGGCCGGGGGGGACTCACTATACTTTGAAAAGAAAACACACTTTACTCTGCCTAATAAAAAAGTTAGTGCACAAGCACTGATGGCTCATCCACAACAATAAACTCTAAGACAAAACAGTTTATTTCTTTTGATGATAAAATAGGCTAAAGATGAGAAATTTATTCTCATACTGGTCTCCTCCAGCTCTAAAGCTATTAGAGAAACACCCCAGGACGTTTTTCATCTGGGCAACTGCGCGGTTCTTTAATATTACCCCTTGATTGTGGCCCTTTTGTGTGAAACAACCCCAGGAAATTTTTTATCCGAGTGACTGCACTTGGTGACTGCACGATTCTGCAATATTGCCAATAGCGCATTGCGCCTAACAGCAAAGATTTGCTAAATTCATTTATTCTCAAGTTCAGTGGCCTGCTAGTTGAGTTTGCCAGTGCGACACGCTGATGTGTTTTATAATCTAAATACCTTTTGTTGCCATCCGACACTCACTGCCGTTCTGGTAAACACTCTCCAACCCTCCTGACACCTATACTCGCAGCAAGAACAGAAGTGGGCAGAAGCACCACAGGACATTTTTAATCTAGGCAACTGTGCGGTTCTTCAATATCGCCTGCAGCACATCGCGCTTGACACTGAAGATTTGCTAAATTCAATTTTTCTCAAGTTCAGTGGCAAGTGCCAGCCGCTGGTTGAGTTTGCCAGTGCGACACGCTGATGTCTTTTATAATCTAAAATTCTAAATACATTTTATGAGTAGAATCAAAATACTCAAACCTGATGTTAGTCTGTTGAGCATTGGAAATCACACTGTGACAGTTGTAGCTAAAGAAATTTGCCAAGTTAAGAAAAAAACTTTGATTTTATATTGCAGCGTGCTTTTTAGTCTTAGATTTACCAAAAGATACTAAATGATAGAGAACTATTATAAAAAGGTGATGACTATTAAAAAATGACTTCTGCTGCTCCTCACCAGCACACACGCACAAGTCAAAAACAGATATCGAGAGCTTCAAGAACCCAACTCCACCATCGATTCAAATTCTGACGACTGTGGAAGCAACATCCATCAGCCGGCGGTTTCCAATCATGCGGCCCAGGAGCTCGACCACAACAGTGCAGACAACGGCCCACTGCTCAGCTGGAGTCTGCCTTCCCCTCCCTTCTCGGATAAACGCCAGCTGCTTCGCTTGGTAGAGGTCATCCAGTTCGTGATCCATCTCCCTCAATGTCTGCCGGATGTTGCTCTGGACAGCTGAGGCGCTCATCGAAGACCGAAGATTTCGAAGTACAACCTCCGTTTTGCGCGAACTGAGGCCCAGCTCACCTTGCAGATGACGCATTATCCGTCGTGAAGACCGCTGTTGGCTACCGGAGGCGGCGGATTCACGGCCAGCCTCATTGAGGGTCCAGCGTTGGATGCCAGCACGGTGATGCCCGAGGCTGTGTCTCCGGAGCCTGAATTATAAGTGTCTGCTGCACAATCGTTGTGGCGAGCCGCTCTGGGAATTCCGGCAACGCTGCTTGCATCATGGCATGCGCATTCTGCAGTCTTGTGGGTCTGTTGCATGTGTGTGGCTTTCCCCTGCCAATGGGACTGATGCAGAAGGAGCAGACCTTGACCATTTCGGGCTTGGGCGTTGTAGCCTCGTCCGCCGTCAAACTCGGCCGCCCAACAGACCGCTTTGGGACGTTGGCTTCTGGAGGATGGACTCTGCATCTGGCAGTGCTGCAGATCTTACAGTCGCATCCATCTTGGCCCACTGATCGGGTCACCGGCAGTGACTGCACGTCCCTGAAGTCATACATCGGTGGCACATCAGTCCGTTGGCCCTTCTTCAGCTGCTGCAGAGCGAATCTGCACGTGCCACAAATTGCTTTGGGAACGCGATTATCGTGCAGATCGTACAGCCAGCCACTGTGCCGATTGATGAAGGCCAGCATCCAGGGCTTAACGGATCGCAACTCTTTTGCCTTAGAAAATTACAAAATGAGATCCGATTGAGGCAATCTTCGTGTGACAGTGGCATGACAAAAACTGTGTACACGCAAGCACAATCGTTGCAACTAAATGTTTGGATGAAACTTTTAGACAGAGTTGGACGACAAAACCTCTTCGAACAGGACCTCCTTACGTTTGAGGTTTGACGTTTATATAGATGAAAAACATAAATGAGCACGATGGCATTACAAGACTGAAGGTGGTTCGGCGAGTGCTTGGTGCAAAGAGCACACACCAATGTACAATATCATACTTTGTACGTACAGCTCAGGAAGAGAGAGAGAGAGAGCAAGCCACAGCGTACGAGTGCTTACCTACGTATGTAGAATGGTGGAGGGATTGGCTGAGGGTAAAGCTTTGGTCTGGGCGGGCTGGGTGGATCTGAACCAGTGACTCATCCGAACAGGGTGAGTACGAGTATAAATGCTAATCATGGCTAATCATTGATAGAGAAAAGAGAGTAACTGCAGTGCTGCAAATTTGTTGCCGACCTGCGGACCAGCCTAGCCGATCTGATTTCAGGCGCGACATCGAAATTAATGACTTTAAAGCTGGACATCGAAATCACGCTGCAGAACCTGCTGGCCCAATTCTGCGCCTCGGACAAGCCTGTAGAAATGATACGGAAACGGCACGAGGTTTGCACCTTAACTACTTTTCAGTATTACTTCAGCTTTCAAAACAAATACAGAGTGCTTTTGGTTAAGTTAGGAAAATTTTCGCAAAAATTGGATTCTAACAGCCCCGCCATTCTTCAGAGGGCGTCTAGCGGCCTTACTTAGCATTCAGGTACCCTGTTATCAATTCAATATACTGCTGCTACAAGGTGTTGCGCATTGTATTATTGTCTCTAGCGGACAATCGCGAACGGCTGGCCGAGTCGCGCCTAAGTGGCAATTGCCTAAGTGACTAACCAAGTCAATGAGACAAATATACTTGTTGAGTGACTTTTTGAGTCATTCACTAGATGACTAGTTGTTAAGTGACTAGACTGACTGACAGGGTAAGTGAGTGACTGATTGGGCAAGCAGGTGACTAAATCAGTTTTTTTACCTTTCTTTAGTTGAAAGTATTTTTTACTAAGGGCAATAATGCTGAAAAAAAAGAAAGTTTAATTTAAATTTGCTTCACCACAAAATCAAGAAGTCAAACTAGCTTGTGATGTGTAATGGTGGAAAGCAGTTCTAATTTATTACAATAGTAGCAGTGATGCATTGAAGTTTTTCTTTGCCTTTGGTGTCCTTACTTCAATTATTTTCTTTGATACTTTCTGATGGCTTTATAGATAATATTATATAGTCCAGATGCACAGCCATTCGAGTTGTTGCAGTCATTGTGCCAAAAATCTATTCTAAGTTGCCCTAGAAAAAGCTACTAACGTTCATAAGTGGCCTCAAAACTTATGCTTTTCGATTTTTCCTTATAGCCCCACTGACTGAACAGCAGAATGGCTAGACCTCAGCTTGCCAACATTGAGGCTTATCGCTTTTGCTGAAGCCCCAGTTGTCAAGACCAACCGGCGGCTTATCTTCTTCAATCCTGCTTGCATCCGGTGTGCAATTGTGTCCGTCCTGAAGGCAATGATGAAGCAGCATCTGCTGCAGTAGCTTGGACTTGTCCTAGTCCGGACTGCGGCCTAGTTAGTCGGCGTCTGCTAGACAACGTAGCAAGGCTGCTGCAGCCCCTACCTGTGGAAACATTGTGCAACTCAGAGCTCTGCCTAGTAGTCACTGGGGTGCACGGCCCTAACGATCAGCGCTTTCCGGCTATCTACTAATGCCAGCAGTGCGACCTGCGCATGTGCCGTAAATTGTTTATTGGGCACTCTTATAAGGTTTGCTGCAATTTTGTGATTCATATAGTACAGGCCCGATAAGCTGAATACGCTACTGGCCTAACTGAAAGTAATACTGAGAGGCCGTTTCCTTCCCCTTGATGCTCAGAACCGCGGCCACAAGGTGCAGCAACTGCCTGACCCGCGACCGTCCCAGCTGGTCTGCAGCCGGCACCCGTGCACAGTGACAATGCTGTGCCGAGTGTCGCTTCAACGGTGTCGATGGCCGGCTACTGAAGTCCGGTTGGGTCCGCAATCTTCAGGACCATGTGGACAAGATGCACAACGGGTCTTCGGCTAGTGTGTGCGAATATTTCCTGCACTTTAAGGACAGTGAAGAAAATGGATTCCTTAAGTTAAGGAATATCTGACGATCGATGATTTAACGTGAAGATGACGACCATTAATGTTTTGTTTTATTTCAGCTATGCTTTTATAAAAGTTGTTTTTATTTTGAAATACACATTCCTACTATATTACTTACGAAAAATCTCTAGTATGAAGTATTAATATAAAAATATGATATATCTATCCATCTAAATTCTGGCTAATAATCCTTTCAATTATAATTGGAGACGGCAGCTGTGATAATCCGAGATGCTCGAAATTGAACTTATTATAAACAAGTTTTTACATTCTTTTTGCCTTCACTGCTATATTCGTTATTTACCTCCTTATTATTCTCGTTTTAATTCAAATAAAGTGTAATAAATGTTAAGCTTTTCTTTCAATGTAACGCATAAATTAATTCGAAGGCAAAAATATTATGCAGTATATCACCCTTCGTAGTTTTGTCATTATCAAGTTCAAGAAAATAATGAATGCAATAATTTTCATGTTTAAAATGGAAATTCAATTGAAGAATTACAGTACATAGCTGGAATTTCGTTTGTGTCACAAACAACAAGATGTTGACTGACAGAGCTTAAAACATAAAATATCAAATTGTCCATAAGGATACTGGTGTACGTCTGGATCTCTATACGATAGCATAAATTTTAGTCGTTTATAGTAATCGGTAAACTTACATGGACTGTTTCGACGCGGGATAACAGAAACGGCGCCACAACCCGATGGACATACAGGGAACTGGACCGCTTCTGACTGGACTGGTTGACGATCGCGGACGCAGCTCGTTTCACGTCATCGCTTGCATCCACGAATACGACATTCGGTCGCGCCGCCAGAAGCATATAGCTTACTTGTCAGAGGCCGAACTGAGTCCGCGGGACTCAACTTTTTATACTGGGATATAAAAATCATGTCATAGTAGTATTGGTTTAGTATATTTTAATAAAAAAACTTGAATTTTTACTTGAAGTTATTCATTTGTCAAGCAGGCGTTATTTAAACTAAGATAATATATTATTTTCCATTCCAATTCAGTTAATCAGCTTGTTACCCGCTAAAGATGAATCAGGGCAGCTAGGCTAAAATCCGGCGAATAACGAAAGAAAAAATGAATAAATAATACGATAATACAGAGATATTATTTATGGGTGGAATGCTAACAACGATTATTATGTAGGATTGTTAAAATCTACGACGCAATACTTCAGTACGTATTCAGAGCAGTAGTATTAGCTATATATTGTTAATTTTACTCATCTCTGTAACAAATTCTACTAGCTCCTTCGTTAAAGTTTTGTCTTCCTGTGTCATCATATAGAATAATTTATCTTCATCTGTCAGAAAGCTAAAGTTCTGCATATTCTTACAACAAACAAAACAACAAAGTACGCTGTCAGATGGAAAATCAGCGTCACAGGGCGCGCCTCAGGGCCTGGGCGCGAATGAAGGCCGCGCCGCCGGCAGAATCTAAGTGTTGCGCCAGCGTCAGCCAGCAGGCAATCGACGAAACGCCGAGTTCGCATATTCTTAACAACATTTTCTAAGAACGCTTTTCGCGTTAATTGGTATTCATCTCAGGTGCATTTAAGCATAGTGCAATTACGGCTTTTGTCTATGGTAAAAAATTAAACTGCTGGAGAGAAATGGCGGAGGCTCTAAAGTGCTAAAACGGCTAAATTCAGGGTCCACAATATGGTGAAAATACGGACGTGGATGCATATAGTATATTAGAAATTGTTTATAGCTGCTGCTGCTGCTGCTAATCCATTAACTACAGCTAAAAAAGCATGTAATAATAGAACAGACGCTGAGACTCAATAGTGTGTAGTAGTGCGTGCGGCGAATGACGGCGGCAGCTGCGAATTTGTATAGCTACTGGTAGTAGAAAAAGTGTGAGCTCATAAATCTGGATGAGAAACAAAAAAACAAAAATAGGGGCGTAAGCAACAGTACTAGGTAAATACAGACAAAACAGTGTCTTTTGACACATCAATGAAAAACCTGTAAAAAAAGTAATTGAAATTGTTCAGGATGAAAGTTGCATACAAAAAAAATGAAACTGTCATAATTCACGGCATCGCTCGATATGTAGATTGTTGTGGTAGTGGACAACTGTTAGAATATATTGAGGGATAGATTAGTATAACACAATTCCGATATTGTGTCTGACACAATTTCCCTAAAGTAATATGGATACGTCAGTATGTAGTTTCTTATCTGTGCTGTGCTTATAATTAATCTATTGATGGCGGCGTGATCAGCAGTAGATTACTATTTAGTGAAATTGTGCTACACACTGCCGGAATTGTGCTATTACTATTAATTATCTGTCATAACTAATGCAGACAGACACAAAAATATGCTGCAAATGTAGACGTGACAAAGAAGATATGTTAGAAAGGGGCGGGAAAACACGGATGAAACAATTGTAATTACAAAAGTAAAGCTAATATAGACTTCCTACTGAATTTAATCACCAAGAATAGTACTCAACTTCTTATGGACACTATAAATTCCTATGTACCGACTAATAGATTGATTATGAGAATAGGACAGTTGACATTGTCCCATTTAATTTGCACACGTGTAAATATTATTGCTATCATTGCGCAGGCAACTAGCTTAGTCTCTGTTAATTAGTGAAGCGCGGCAAAAATAAAACAGATTGAAACGAGCTCACCACACGACGCGCATTCGGCTGGCTCTCTGTTCTCGCCCTATGGCTGACATTGTAACTACTGGTCTTCTTAGTCAATCAATAAGAAAATGAACTAACCTCGATGACGATGACGACTACGCTTGGCGGTGGCGGCTGCAGCTCTGGCTCCACGCGATGATGATGATGATGGTGATAGCTGTTGTTGTTGTTGCGACAGTGGTGGCGATGTCGATGACCATTTGGACGGCGGCGGAGTCGGCTGCTGCGGCGTCGGCTGAGAGGACGATGAGAAAGCAGAACGCTTGCGCGTTTGTTTTCTTGACGACGGCTGGTCAGCTCGAGCCGCAGACACAGTGGCTGTTGCCGTTGCCGCCTGACCAGCAATCAGTTTGTCAACCGTCGATTGGGTAACTGTTTTGTTGGTGAGGTGAGCTTGTACAGCATAGTGCCGCTGCATCATGTGCACGGAGGTGTCCATGAGGTTGGCCATCTCGGCAACTCGACCAGGGTGGGAGGCAGCAAAGATGGACAATTTGCTACTGCGCACGATAGTTGGTGTGACGCCAGGCCGGCGGAGGATGCGCGCGATTTCAACAGATACAGTGTGACTAAAAGCAGAGGCTTGCAGTTTATCGCCTGTACGCGTCGCAAATATTGGTTTGTTGTCGTCGCCGCCCCAAAAGTCTCTCTGCCCGCTAGCTGACCACCAGAATAGCAGCATGTTGACGTATGATGTTGGCACTGTCAACACGCTGCTGCCGATGCTGTTGCGTTTCTTATAGGCAACCGAAAGGCCAGGTAGGATAATAGTTGAATAGCCGTTGGCCGGGTTATCAGTCCGGGTAGAACTTCCAGGCGCCATGAACTTGGCGGTTAGGCCGATCCATGGCTGAATGCGTTGTGGGTGTAGCAGCACAGCGTGCATCATTAGTCGGTTGCGGACTCCGTACGATGCGCTAGTCAAATCGTTGTTGCTAAGCTTAACTTGATCTGCCGCCGCCGCTGTTGCTACTGCTGTATGCACCGCTCGCAATAGCGTCGTCATCATCCGCAACGTTTTCGATGTCCTCCTCTGCATCGACTCCGTCGTTATCCTGGTCACCGTCGTCGTCATCGTTCTCCTCCTCCTCCTCCTCCTCCTCGATGTCGTCATCGTCGTCGTCGTCGGCGTCGTCTGTGGAGGCAGCGGCTGATGATGATGATGATGATGACACACCGGCAGTAACAGTCGGTGCCGCGGCTGTGGATTTGATCGGAGATGATGCACCAGCTGAATCACCGATGCCGCTGGAGGTCATCAAAACAGTGGCCTGCTGCTGCTGCTTCTTCTTCTTCTTCTTCTTCCACCACATCCCCACAACGCTGCTGCAGGCAGCTGGGGGGTGACGCCTAAAGGCGTCCGAGCTTGCGAAGAAGAGCCAGGGAGATCTCCGGATGGTCGAGAATGTCCCTAGCTCCGTAGACGAGCGCCCGGAAGGAGTCCCCGCGGGGACAAGCGAACAGCAGGTGATCCTCAGTGTCCGCCTCTCCGCAGTCGGGGCAGCTCGCATCCGGGGTGATGCCGAGACGGTGGCAGGTAGCCCGGGCCAGGGTGGAGCATCCTGCGCGGAGCTGGTTGATGGCCACTGTCTCGGGTCTGTTGAGGTGCCGGGGAAGTTGCGTCCAGCACCGGCCGGTCACCTCGAGGTCCATAGCCGCGCGCGCTCGGCGGATGGCGGCTTTCGCCGCAGCCAGGCTGATCGGCTGGTCCTGTTGATGGTGGTTCCTCCTGGCTTCGTTTGCGCGGCGATCAGCGCGTTCATTGCCCGGTATGTCACAGTGGGCCGGGACCCAGGTGAAGTAGAACTGTCGATTGGAGCGATGCAGGTAGTTCCAGCAGCGGACTCCGGCGGCGGTATTCTGCCTGCACGGTCCACTTTCCAGGGCGGCGAGGGCCGCGCGGGAGTCGGTCAGGACGCGCACCGAGTCGCCATGCTCGCTTTCCAGATTTTCGATGTAGGTCAATGCCGCTTCGATGGCTGCCAATTCGGCTAGGAACGAACACGAGACTTGGCCGGCGGGGGCCACAACCGTGGTGCACCAGAGGGGGGTGCAGATGACGGCAGCACCCCAGGCGTCGTAGACCCCATCACGAACAGAGCCGTCGGACCAGACTTCGATGTCCGTGTCGCGTAAGTCGGCGAGGAGGCGCAGGGCCCGGTCTCGCCGTAAGCTCGCTGGGACGTGGCAGGCGCAGGCTTCGGCCAACGAGAGGTCGAAGTTGACCCTCTCGCAGGAGAAGGCGTGTGCCGGGTCCACCTGCGGTGGTGGGTGTGGTTCCCGCGGCCGGCCTTCCAGGTTGCAGCGATCGGTCAGCTCCAGGGCTAGGCGCCTCCAGCAGCCACGGAACGGGCGTCGGTAGTCGGCAGCCAGTAAAGGGTTGATGTCGATGTCGTCGCGCCTGTTAGCGCTCTCAAATGCTCGATTGCGGAGTCTTGGGCGGCACTGAGCCTCCGCCGTAATACGGGCCGGGACATCCGGTTGGAGCCTGAGGCTCTTCTCGCGGAGGATGGCGGCGCGTTCCAGAACCGTATGTCCGAACGGCGGGAGGTTGGCCACGGCGAGCAGGTCCGTGGTGCGGGTCGGTAGGAGGCAGCCGGTGATGATCCGGGCGCAGCAGTTCTGTTGCTGTTCGATCAGTAATTTGGTGCTGGGAGCAGCGCTGGCGCCCCAGACTCCGCAGCCATATTCGGCGACTGCCCGGATGGTCGCTCGGTATGCCGTACGGAGAACGGCTTGGGATGCACCAACTCGTCTGTTGGCGAGGTCCGAGAGGCCGCGGCGGCGCCGGCTCATGCGGCTGCGGACACTGGCGGCATGCGCCGCGAAATTGAGTTGGCCGTCAAGGACCAGGCCGAGGAAGGTCGGGTTGGGCTCGTAAGCTAAAGATTCGCCCGCGAGTTGCAGTTCGACGCGGACTTTGCCGTTGGTTTCGTTCGGCGCCAGCGTGAATGTTGTGTAGTTGCATTTGCTGGTACTCAAGGTAACTTTCCACTTTGAGCACCAGTCAGCGACTGCGTCGAGGGCCGGTTGGAGGGTTTCACCGCAGAGCGGCAGCGTTCGCTGCGTGGCCAACAAGGCTGAATCGTCGGCGTACAGGCTCAATCCACAGTCAGGGGCGGCGGTGGCGACGTCGGTCTCCAGATCGTCCACGTAGATCGTCCACAGAGTTGGGGCCAGTACCGATCCTTGGGGCAGGCCCTCGCGGAACACCCGTTGTCTGCTGAGTGTCCGGTTGAAGCGGACCACGGCGCGGCGATCCGCCAAGAATGCGGACGTACAGCAGATAATGTGAGGGTCGATCTTTTTCCGCGACATCTTGACTGTGAGTCCGTCCTTCCAAACTGTCTCGTAGGCGCTTTTGAAGTCCATGCAAGCGAGAATGCTGCGGTAGGCTGGTGAGCGCTCCAGGCCGTCGTAGATGTCTTGGCAGACGCGGGCTAGTTGTTCTTCGGTGCTCCTGCCTCGCCGGAAGCCGGCCTGGGCCGGGGACAACAGGTGTTCCGATTCCAGTTGGTAGTTCAGGCGGGCCAGCACCATGCGTTCAGCCAGTTTGGCGATACAGCTGGTAAGCGCGACTGGTCTATACGAGGCGAGGAGAGCAGCGTCTTTCCCTTTCTTGGCGATGGGAACGATGACCGCCAGACGCCATGCCCGTGGGCATTGTTTAGTTGCCCAGGTGAGGTTGATCAGAGCCAGTAGTCTGCGGTCGGCGTGTTCCGGGAGTCTCTTAAGCATTTCGTTATGGACCCCGTCCGGGCCGGCTGTTTTGCCAGACTTGAGTTGGCGTAGGGCTGCTCTGAGCTCCGGTAGGGAAAATGGTATCGCCGGGGGCGTCGCGTTGTTGCGGGCGGAGATGGCTTCGGATCGAATGTCCGCATCCTCTCGCCGCCTGGGGACCCTGCTCACCGCAGCGTATCGTTGGCAGAAGGCATTGGCTTTTTCTTTGTCAGTGCGCGCGGGTCTCAGTTCAACGCCGGTCTCCGATGTGCGGGGGAGGTCGACATTGCCGCGGCTTGGAGGGATGTCGCCCCTGGCTCGTCGGAGAAGTTGAAAGAGGTCACTGTTGACCGTGAGGCCGCTGGCGCGCTCCTCCAGGAAGTTGCGCCTCTCTTTGCGGATGGTCCCCGCGGCCTCGTGCCTGGCGCGGTTGTAAGTGGCGAGATTCTCCGGAGAGGGTTCAGCTTCGGATCGTTGCCTCGCTTCTTGGCAGCGGAGCCTGGCCGCCGTGCATTCTGCCGTCCAGAAAGGGGAGCGATTGAGTGCCGGGCTGCCGCGGGGGATGCTGGCCGCGGCTGCGTCAAGGATGTCGCGGCACAGTGCATCGTTCTCGGCATCAACCGTTTTCCAGGCTTGTGGGCCCTGGGTGCTCTCCAGGTGTTGGCTAAAGAGTTTCCAGTCAGCTTTCCGGAAGCTCCAGCGGGTCACGCCTCGACGGGCTTGTCCCTTGGTGTGGGTGAGCGGGAAGCTAATGGGGAGGTGGTCGCTGCCCATGTCACCCTCCGTGCGCCAGCCTTCTGCCACCGCCGAGGCAATGTAGCCGTTGGCCAGGGTCAGATCCGGAACGCTGCGGGTGCCGGAGCTAGGGTTGGTCCGGGTGTGCGCTGTGCCGCTGCAGATATGAAGGTTAGCGCTGGCGCACCACTGCTCAATAGCTTGTCCGCGGGCGTCCTCCTCCGTCCAGCGGTCCCAGCATCCGTGTGCGTTGAAGTCGCCAGCGACCACTGTGTTTGGGCCAGTGGGCAGTTTGTTAAAGTCCGGCATCCAGCTGTCCTGCCGCTGCGCACTCACCGGTGGTGCATAGACGTTAATAATCTTGATGGGCGTTCTGCCTTTTGGGTGGATGAGAATGGCCGCGGCGTCCAGTTTGTCCTGGTCTTGCGGAATAGGCGGGAGAGTGCTGTACCGAACGTCGGGGCGGGTGAGAATGATGACGCCTCCCCTGCCGGTTGCTTTTTTTTGTCTTTGTAATTTTTTCCCGGCTAGTGGAAGGTCCCCCGCACTCCGTTCCGTCTCCGCGTCCCGCAGAGCGCCGGCGGCGTCGTCGTTGCTTGTTGGCCACGGTGCGTCGCGTTCAGTGCATGCGGTACGTCCTGAGCGACATCCGCGGCACCATCTCGTTCGGTCGTCGGGGAATCGCAGCCGGCACCGGGGCCTGGACACCTGTCTGCCCGCCGCTTGGACCCGCGGAACTTCGTCGCGACGGTGGGTCTGGTTGGCGGTGGCCGCGTTGTCAGCTGGTTCGTCGGTATATGGAATGCCATCCACTCTGGCGGCAATGCAGTAGCCGCTAGGCGGGTTGTATTCCGAATTGGCGTGGAGCTTGGTCTCCTGAATCAGGACAACAGCAGGTCGGTTCTTGGCAAGCCAATGGCCTAGCTCCGTGGTGCGCGCTTTAAGTCCGTTGGCGTTGAACTGTAAGACGCGGAGCTCTGGGGCCGTCTCGCCCATACCGGCCTCTCTGTCGCCCTTTTTGCGCTTCCGTCTGGAGCGTCTCGTCCTCGGGTGCGCAGGCGGCTCGTTGCTGTTGCCGCCCCGGAGACGAAGCACCTTAAAAAGCTCGTCTTCTTCGCAAGTGTGGTGGTTGGGAAGGTCATTGGTCGTTCCCTTCGGGCCAAACGAGTCCGAAGGGTCCAGGGGCGCGTCGTGGACGCTACCTTCAAGCCCCCGCTGCTGCTGCTGCTGCTGCTGCTGCTGCTACTGCTGCTGCTGCTGCTGCTGCTGCTGCTGCTGATCAGAGTAGCGCTTTAGTAGTTGCTGATAATCTTGAAGCAAAGGCGCCCACTCTGCTGCTGTTAGCATGACGCGACTCTGTGCGAAATGATTATAATTGTGTGGCGGAGTACAGTGGGACAGACACAAGATTATTTACATAAATATATACATTTGCGTAATGCCAATCTGCCAGCAGGAGCAGCAGCGGCAGCTGCACCAAAACTGATATATCTGAATCAGCATTCAATATGCAATAATTGTTTAGCTCATTCAATTAACCAAGCAATCAAGAAATCAATTGATTGATGAATCGCCTTAACTCACTTTCTTGGCCTGCCGCTCGTGTAAAGTCATCCTGTAGTTAAAGTCATGGCGCTGGCAGACAATGCGGAAATATTTCATGAGAAGGCGGCAGCGCGCTTCCAACTCTGTCGCAGCGAAAGGTAGTCGCAGGCTGTTAACAGCAACAATGGACTGTGCTGGATCGTCTTTGATAAATTTTTCAATCAGCTCGACGCATCTAATAACCGCTACAGCCCGATTGCGCGCCGTTGCTTCGCTAGACGTTGTTCGCGCTACCTCCGCCGCTGCTTGCTTCGGATCAGTCAGGCAGAAGCTAAAGTCACGAAAGATTGACCGGTTCATGCGCGAAAACGCCGACAGTGTCCGCTGTTGGATGCGGTCCCAATCGCGCTGGTAGCCGTCAGCTTTCCGATCCCGGATGCCAGTCGTCGGATCCCAATACATTTCTTCAATAACAGCCAGCTGTCTGACAGCCTCCTACCGTTTCACGTCCAGTTGGGAATATTCCAACTGCTGCTGCTGCTGCTCCGATGGTGTTGTGACGGCATCGACTGCCCCAGTTGTTGGTACGGCGGCATCAGCAACGTCAGCAGCATCGACGATGGTAGCTACGGCCGAGGCGTCATCGCAGCCTTTGTAGGACGAGTCTCGGCTGGTGGTGCTGACATCATTGGCATGACAGGTGGCAGCAGCTGTCGGTTGCGGCGGTGTTGGCTGCCGCTGCTGTTGCGAATCTGGCGGCGGCGGAGGCGGCGGCTGCTGCTGCTCTTTAATAGATTACTAGTATATAAATAGATACACGTTCTAATAATCAGTTGTGAGTCTCACCTTGAGACGAACGAATAATTGTTGATGGCATCGGTATACGCTGCTGGCGGCGGCTGGCTGCTGCTGCTGCTGCTGCTGCTGCTGACACAATTCCGGCAGTAGAGAAGGAGCAGGTAGCGCCGTGGCAGTTGGCATCGAAGCAGATGGCGGAGGCGGTGGCGACAGAATAGCTGGGGGTGGTACAGAAGTGGCTTCGAAAGCTGCGGTGACTTCTGCAGGTTGCTGATGCTGCTGCTGCTGCTGCTGCTGCTGCTGCTGCTGCTGCTGCTGCTGCTGTTGCTGAGGCTGCTGAACGTTTTCGTCAACAACAGCAGGGCGATGCCGTTTATTATGCGCAGCCACGTCCCTATAAAAAACCTGACAGGTCGCACAGTATCTGTCGACTCGGACGTGCCTTTGAGCTTCGTTGCCGCGAAGCATCAGATGGGCGCCACCACCACTAAACCCGCAGCCTGGGGGGTAGCTTCACCCACTCGATGCTAGAATGCAGCTTTACTGTATCAGGAGGGACCGTAGCCTCCGCCCATTCAGCATTGCCTCTCGAAGTGAAGCTTGAGAGCTCCTCCTCGTTGCATATTGTTGCACTGCGGCACAGGGCACTTATGAAAATATTTCTTGCCCTCTTTGCTACAAACAATCTTTGCCGCTTCCTCTACGTCGCCGATCAAAGAACCAGCGCCTGTAAAGAGTTCGATAGGAGCGACACTGATATGGACTGTGTGAAAAAGTATGTGCAGCCTGACAGCCCTCAGACAATGTGCTAGCTATTATTCGCAATGTCATTTTTTATTATTTGCTCACCTGTTGGGCTGCTTTGCCGGATATTATTGCTGACTATTTCAGCCTGTGGTGGAACAGACTCGCTTCGAAGCCGGTGGGATAGCCTCCACTTCGGCATCTATGGGTGGCGTATTTTTTCGCGAAGAAAGAGCTGGGGGCGGCAAAGCATTTGCTTCGGCAGTGGCAGCGACTTTGTCTGCAGGTTGCTGTTGTTGCTGCTTCTGCTGCTGCTGCTGCTGCTGCTGCTGCTGTTGCTGCTGCTGCTGCTGCTGCTGCTGTTGCTGCTGCTGCTGCTGCTGCTGCTGCTCCGTCATGGCACTGGGATAGATGCGGTTGCCGCTGTGGGTTGGCGAGCCAAGTAATAAATGCATAAAGTAGCCAAACATTTTGCACAACGATGACTATCGATTTGAACTTTGACGATAAACGCAGCTATCTATCTAATATTAATTGCTGATACTCTGGTCGGTGTAATATAGCTAAATCTCTCATTCATTCAGTCAGTCAGTCTGGCTGGTGGCGATTGATTGACAGCTCCGAAAACACGGGCGACCCACCCCTTCCTTTCCCACTGTCCGTAAAATAATCAATTCTTTTGTCTATGGCACAACTCAGCTCCTCTATGGTACTGAAGCATAGTCTTAACCACGCCCAGCCAAATCGATCGATCGATCGGCCGGCCGGCCCTAGAGTGTTAAATTGACTTCTCTGTCTTCTCTTCTAGGGTGTAAATGCATTCTATGCTGAAACGGCTATTATACAGAACTTTTTGCACAAAAAACAAACAGATACACACACAGTTGCAAAAAGATGGTAAACCTGAAAACGATTCCCACTTGTATATTAGATGAATGACAATATATGTAGCAAAAAATGAGATTATCGTATATACGACGTCAGTAAATATTTTATATAGGGGAATTTGTTGATAGTAAAGCTATTAAAAATAACTAAAGAAACAAACACTTCTGGCGCCACTCCTGGCAAGCACAGAGACCACAAAAAATGCACAACTGTGTCCAACAAAAACTACTTTGTTTACATTAGTCAGCGTCAGGCTTAGAGCCCCACCCTGGTCAATTTGTTGCTCTTTGATTCATTGATTGATTAATTAGTTGATTTGAGGATTTATTTTTCACTCGAATTGTTTGATTGATTAGCGTATGATTTTATTTACTTATTTATTGAGCTGGTCAACTTATTATGAGTTTAATACTTTACGAGAAAGTCCGTTCGGTTTATCTACTGCCATTTGAACAACCAGTTTAATGGATACTCTGTAAAGTCCGTAGCTGACAAAATGCAAACACGAGACCAATTCTTTTGATGCATTCGTGACAACTGCAACAGAATGCTGCCAAACGAAACCCTTAAAATTTAATAGTAGTTAACGCCGATTAGATTAAACCAAATGATTTTGCCTATTATTTCTATTGATAACCGGCCAAAAGATATTATTCAACAGGCAACAAGAACTGCAGCTGACGCGTGTGATTTTAATTTGCCAATCTATGCGAAATTGTCCCAGTACGATATTTCGATAGTAATTACTTTAGGCTGATATTTTCAGTGTTAAATTGGACAAACATACTGTAACATTTAATTGTGTGCGTCCGTGTAAATCGATTGCTGCAGCGATTGCGCAATTGATTGCGATCGGGATTTTTATCCAGCGTCACTCGCAGTTAAACGTAGCAAACGTCTCACCTTTCGCGTTCGTTAACAGAAAGAAACGGTAATTGAGTAATGGCAGGCAATGGCCAACAACTGGCGTCGCTTTCAGCGAATGCAATTTTTTACCTGTCAGTATTACCTGTGGCTATGGCCAATCGTGCCTAATTATGAGATGACCTCGCTTTAGAAGAGAAAAGATAATGATGCATGGAGAAAGAGAGAGCGATAGACAGAGAGACAGAGAGAGAATATAGAGAACTTATATTACGACGAGACTTCCGCCTACCTACCTACCTGCTCGCCCACCTACCTGCATACTGTTTCGTGCGATGCCGAATCGCGCAGAAAGTAAATCTGAGCCTTGCAGGCTCGCCCGCACTCAAGGGCTCTTGTCGTGTATATTTGCCATAGACTAATGGCTTTTACTTGTACTTATAATAGGTTGGTGCCCTTGGCACGAATACGCTAATACACAACACCTCCCCCCTAAAGTTAGTCAGACTTTCACTCGTAAGACTTTTTTTTGGGGTCAATTTGAAGTCGTTGTGGGGGCCTGCGATTCCGAGCAGACCCAGTTCTTCGCTGCGGTGCTTCGCCAGGGTTTCCACCAGTCTCCATTTCCAGGCCCGTTGTACGATTCTGATTGGGTGCCTCTCCGGCTTGAACTGGCAGCCTCCTGCGAAGCAATTTCCTGTTTCGTCGGAGCACGCGGCCACTCGTCAGTCTGACCAGAAAGTCATTGTTCTTCATAACCTCGACCACGACTCCGTACCGATCCCATCGCTTGTGCTGCGTGTCTTGAACAGCCACTCTGTCCCGCACTCGGAGCTTTGGCAGTTGGCTCGCCGTCGTGTTGTAGTAGCGCTCGATCCTATCCCGCTTCTCCGCCGCTCTCCTGTCCACTTCGTCAGATGCCATTTGCCACTCCTTAGCGAATGATCTTCGGTGGGCAGGCAGGGTGTCGCGCACCGGATGCCCGAACACTGTCATGGCTGGGGACCTCCCGTCGGAGCGTGGGGCGTTGCAGTAGACGAGCAGTCCCTGGGACACGTCGTCCAGTTTGGTTCTCTTGATGTCACGTTCCAGTTGCCTCTGATGATCTTCTTCATCGCTTTAACTGCTGCTTCTGCTCGGCCGTTACTTTGGGGATACATCGGTGACGATCTCCTGTGCTCGACGTTCCATCGGCTCAAGAATCCTTGAAATGGCTTTGCAGCAAATTGTGGTCCGTTGTCTGTCCAGAGCAATTCCGGAACACCTTTTTCGCAGAACCGCTTCCGCAAGGCGTTGATGACCTTGTAGGTCGGTGCGTCAGTCCCGAGGTAGTCCAGTGTCGGCCAGCCAGACTTTCCATCTACAGTTACCAGGAACATCTTCCCAGCGTATTGGAACAAGTCTGCGTGCAGTTCTTGGAATATTCGCTCCGGTTCTTTTCGCGCAACCAGAGGTTCCTTCGGCTGACTCGGTAGGTTCTCCTGGCATGGGACGCATTTTCTCGCAGCCATCTCGATATCGTTGTTTATCCCGGGCCAATAAAATGCTGATCTTGCTCTTCCCTTCATCTTCATGACTCCGTGATGCATGCTGAGCAGCCTCTTCAGGACATCTGCTCGCATCTCCTTGGGAATGAGTAGCCGCTTTCCTACGACGATCAGGTTGCGCTCGACGGCCAGTCTGTCGCGCAAACTCCAGAATTGGCGCAGAGGAATTGGAAGATTTCCCTTTTCGTTTGGGAACCCTTGTTGGATTAGCTGCTTGAGCTCCTGATATTCTTCATCTCTGCTCGCTACTTGGATCACATGTGCTTCAGAAGCTTGGATTTCGTCCACTGCAGCCATAACACTTATTCCGTGCTCTTCCGCGATTTCTTCCTTCATGGTGGCGTTCTCAACTGGCGCTCGGGACAACGCATCCGCTGCCTTATGCTCGCTGCCTTTCACCCATCGTGCCGTGTAGTTGAAGCAGTCTAGCTTCTGGCGCAGTCTTTGTAGCCTTGGGTTCTCGATTTGGTCTAGGGTGTAGCGGTTCAAGATCGGCTCTAACGGTTTATGGTCGATGACGATTTCAAAGTCCGGCAGTCCTTCCAGAAACAGACGGCATTTCTTTGCTGCCCATGCGACTGCTAGGAGCTCCAATTCAATCATCGCGTACCGCCTTTCCGTTTCTGATATAAAGCGAGAACCTGCTTGGACTACCTTCCAGATGCCATCGTCTTGCTTTTGCTGGAGTACGAAACCCAGGCCTTTCAGCCGGGAAGCATCGGTATGCAGTGCGGTCTGTTTTGACGGGCTATAGTACGCCATGGTGGGAATTTTACTCAACTCGTTCCGCATTTTGTCGAAAGCCTCCTCGTGCTGAACATCCCAGAGGAACTCGCTCGTGGGCTTCAGCAATTCTCGCAGTGGCCCACCCAGCGTTGCTATTTTGCCGCTGCAGACTCCCACTTGGTTGACTAGGCCGAAGAATGCCCGGAGATCTGTTATGTTGTCCGGTCTTGGAAACTCCCTAATGGCCTTCACTATCGCTGGGTCCATTGTAAATCCACTCGAGTCAAGCTGGAAGCCGGCGAATGTCACTCTGGGCTGGGCTAGCACGAACTTGTCCGGGTTGAGGCTGATCCCACGGTCTCTGCATCGCAGCAGGAACTCCCGTACGGCTTGCAAATGATCCGGAAGGTTATCGTGAGCAATGAGTACATCGTCCACGATGTGATGCGTGTTCTGCAGATCCACCAGCACTTCGTCCATCCGTCTGTTGTAGTGTTCAGATATGGATGACAATCCGAATGGTGCTCGCAGGTATTTGAACCTGCCGAAGGGCGTGATGAATGTCGTCAGCGGTTGCGACTCGTTATCCAGTGGCACTTGGTGGTAGCCCTTCGTTGCATCCACAGTTGTGAAGAACCTTGCATCCTTCAAGTTCGACACTATTTCGAATGGCGTTTTGCTGATGTATCTTTCTCGAACGACATATTTGTTCAGATTCCGCAGGTCAACACACAGTCGGATTTTACTGCGGTCCTTCTTGGGCTGCACGGTGATTGGTGCACACCATTCTGTCGGCTCGGTCACCTTGGCTATGACTCCTTCTCGTTCCAGCTCTTCGAGTTCTCTCTTGAGCATCGGCTTCAGTGGCTCTGCGATCCTCCGCGGTGTTGAAACCGCAAAGGGCTTGGCATTGGCTGACAGCTTGATCTTGAAAGTTTCACCGGACATTCTGCCGATCCTTCTGCTGAATACGTCTGCGAACTCTTTCTGTATAGTCCCCACCGGGCTGCTGTCCCTAGCCCTGGGGTCCAGCCTTCCGATGATTTGTTGCGGGAAGTTTCTTGGAATGATACCGAGCTCGCGGCATGTCTCTCTTGACAAAATCATGCTGGACACTCCGCTGATGACATGAAACTGGCGCTTTAGCTCAACTTTACCCAAGCTTATTTTTAGCTGGATCGATCCCATGGACTTCAGATGCCTACCGTCTACGGCCTGTGGCTGTATGTCGGATGGTAGTAGGTTGTTCGCGTCTTCACCAAGACTTGGCAGCAGGTCCTCTGGGATAGCATTAATAAACGCCCCCGTATCCGGCAGAGCTGAGACGGTCTTTACGCCGTCTTCCGTGCTGATGCTCAGTTGCACACAGGTTGCCGACTTCTCACTTGGCCTGTTGCTGCCCGTAACAGATAGTATCGAATGGAGTTTCTCGGTTCCGACTGCATTCGAGCTACTTTGGCATTGCCTTGCGAAGTGGTTCGCCTTACCACATCTTTTGCATGATTTTCCCCATGCTGGGCATTTCTCTTTGCCGACCTCGTGTTGACGTCCACAGAACTTGCAGCCCCGGTCCGTGGCCGCAGTCCGCCCGCTGGCTTGAGTATGCGGTCCGGTCTTTTGAGCCTCAGCAGTGCCATGATGCCTTGACTGTTTGCCCTTCTTGTACGCTGACGCTCGTCGAAGAGCAGACATTTTCGACGTCTCGTTCTTCATTGCTGCGCAGTTCTTCCTGGAACTTTCCATTGTCTCGCAGATTGTCTTTGCGCGCTCCAGTGTGAGGTTGCTGCCTTCCTCCAATAGCAGCTGTATGTTATTGAAATAGTCTATTGTCTGCTTACAATAGCGGATTGCCGCAGTGCAGCATCGGATCGTCGACATTGGGTTGAACTGCGTCCGGTGGGTAAGACATTGTCCATCTGTACAGCGTGACTGTTCGCGCCAAACACGCGTCATCAATATCCATTGTGACGCAGACCGGATCGTACATAGTGATCCGTCGGAGTTCAGCGTCGACGCTGCGAACGCTGCGAATTTCAGCAAAGGTCCAGCTTCGTGCGGCAAACTGTGACCGTGATCGGCAACTGTGATCGGCGATTACAAGTGTGAAAAAAGATTGTTAACGAGTCGACCCACCCAGTCAAATATGTAACTTTAATAGAGTATATAATTAGATACACCTTGTAATAATCAGTTCAGCCACTCACCCTGAGGCGAACGAATCATTGTTGACGGCGACGGCATCGGCATAGTCGGTGGCGGCGGCGGCGGTGGCGGAAAGCGAACCATCCTCAGCATCGGCGATGGCGTCCTCGGCTGCTGCTGCTTCTGGCAACGGGCAGCCTGGGGAGACTGCATTGTCAGGTGCGGAGACGGCGCAACTCGATTAGATGATGATGATGATGATGGACGCCAGACGATCCTGCTGCTACTACTACGGTTACCATCTACGTTGATACACTGACTCACTCTTGGCTGACGCACAAGAGCTGGCTTGCTATTATTGCTGGCCATTTCGGCCGTGGTGTAGCACAAACGCTTTGGAGCCGGTGGAGTATCGCAGGCAGCAGCACCGATCCTATAGGCTTTTGGAATCGTAGAGGGCAGGTGACGAGCCACGTACTCTGCGTTTTCGTGAATTGGCTCCGTCTTTACCACGCAGTTTGCCAATTTGTCGCTGTCGTCATCGTCGCCGCTGTCAGGTACCTCGACTCCTATTATCGAGCATTCGTCGTCACTGCCGTCATTGTTGGCCTGCTGCAGCGGTTGAGTTGTGACTCGGCTGTCCGGTAGAGGCGATGTTGCTGGAGAAGGCGGCACAGAGGATGGCACAACAAATTTGTTGCTGCCCATGCGGCTGCTGTTAAACGTAGTTTCAGCGGCTATACACGCAGCCACAAGCTCAGCATCCTCGTCGTCGTCGTCGCCTTCGACGGCACTGACAGTCGTCGTCGTCGTCGTCGTCGTCGTCGTCGGTGGTGGTTCGACTCTGACGGCTCTGTTGAAGCCTTCTTCTGATTCTAGCGCGGCGGCTTGTTGCGCATCTACCTCGTCGCACGCAGCCAGCAATTGTGCGGCCAATTCGTCGGCGTCCATGTCGACGTCGTCAACAGCGCATTGTGGCCAGTTGTCCATGAATTATTTATGAATTTGGAGAATAGCAATTAGCTAAGCTTTTGCTCTGAAAATTATGACAATTTGTTGCGTATGAAAATTCAATCAATCACACAGCTAATATACACGCGCAGCTTATCCACAAGTCAGCTTAATTAAAAGTACATTTAGGATTGACTACAACTGAGATGCCTACTGCAGAACTGTTAGAATGTCAACCTGGGTCAATAAATGTCTCGTGTACTAGTATACAATTATTTTGTATAGATGCAATTGAAGAATTAACACGCCAAAGCTGTACTATTGTAAAAACTATGCAATTAATCATCTGCTAATGGCTGTAATTACTAATATAGCAACGAAATTCCCACAGCGCATAGGATAATTACAGAGGATTCTTAAAAACTTTCAGCTGGCAACTGATTGATTTGCAATTATTAATCTGATAATCACAGGAGCAAAGAAGAGTGTTCAAAAGCAAGCAATGATGAAAGCACATTCAGTATGTAGGTACCGTACTAAAACCTTTGGTGCCTGGAGTTCCTGTCTGATTGCACTACAAGCTAAATTAATTCTATTTTTCAGCAGCAGCAACAGCAGCAGCAAAATACGCTGCCTAGATGGTGAAAAGAATGTATGTATGGATTCGCAGAGTTTAAGAAGCTTTAGGTGCGTATGCAGCAGCATACGCGCCTGTAGTCTATGGGCAATCCCGGATGCAAGAGCAGCTACGCATTAATGAAATGAGGAAGCGATGGTTCTATATATTTTTTGGGAAAATGTGCTACACGCTATTCCCAAATTGTGCTACTGCCTTCAACTTGTAGTAGTTTATGGTCAAAATGCACCGATTTGGCATCTGTTAAGTTTGAGCATACCGATTTGGCATCTGTTAAGTTTGATCATACCGATTTGGCATCTGTTAAGTTTGAGCATACCGATTTGGCATCTGTTAAGTTTGAGCATACCGATTTGGCATCTGTTAAGTTTGAGCGTACCGATTTAGCATCTTGGCCATACCCGTCATTATCTATGGCACTATATGCATTATTTATTAACTGTACTAGTTGGATAACCAGTAGCCATTTTAGCACCACCAAAAGCCGTTTTAAATTAGATGCTAATCCGGCTAGCCATTTTTGCCTCACTAAAGGACGAATTGGCACTGGATAACGCCGAATTTGCACCATTGAAGGGCTCGTATAAGTTAATTGTCTCATATTTAAACCCGGCCGATGCCAATATGGCTCACCATTTTAGCACTATTGATTCGAATTCGGCTTTTTGTATATGGTGCAAATACGGCTTTTGTCAATGGCAATAAATTAAACCCCTGAAAAGAAACGGCGGAGGCTCTAAAGTGCTACAACGGCTAAATTCGGTGGCCACAAAATGGTGGAAAAAGCGGCGGTGGATGTATATAGCACATTAGGTAATTGTTTATAGCTGCTGCTGCTGATGCTGCTACCGCTGCTAATCCAGTAACTTCAGCTAGCAAACCCATATAACAATAGAATGAACGCTGAGACACAATAGTGTGTAGTGGTGCGTGCGGCGATGACGGCGGCAGCTACGACTGATGTTCATAAAAACAGCATAGCTACTGGTAAAAAAACGTCTGAGCTGATAAATTTGGATAAGAAACTCAAAAAACAAATAATAGGGGTGTAAGCAACAGTACAGGTAAATACTGTGGCGGTCATCGGCACGCGGCGCGGCAAGAGTGCAGCCGCACTCACGCTACAGCCCAGCCAGCCAGCCCAATGGCTTACGCCGCCTCGCGGCTAGCGAGCACCAACCCCCTGCTGGCTAGGCCGGGGGGTGACATTGATAACTTCGCCACTTACTGTATGCGAGCACCACCTCCCCACGCGCCCAGTCTAGTCTCGCTGCTACTCTGCGTGCATTAAAACAAATAAATCGTCAGCCACACTCTCTACCTTTTCTCTGCGCAATTACTGGCCTCGCCAAATATATGCGAGCCGCCAAAATACAGACAAAAGCAGTGTCTTTTGACAGCGCTCATCAATGAAAAACCTGTAAAAGAAGAATTAAACTGAATTCATCAGCTCAGGATTAGAGTTGCATACAAAAAAACTGAAAATCGCAATAGCACAATTCCGACATTGTTCCGACAATTTCTCTGAAATAATATGGATGGTAGTTGGTAGTTTCTTATCTACAATGTGTGCTTCGCTTTAATTAATCTATTGATGGCGGCGCGATCAGCAGTACTATTTAGTGAAATTGTGCTACGCACTCTGCCGAAATTGTGCTATTATAAAAATATGTTTCAAACGTAGACGTGACAAAAAGGTGTTAGAAAGGGGTTGGAAATAAAACCTCACGAAGCATCACATGGCGGCACCACAATTGAACCCACAGCCTGGGGGTTAGTTCGCCACTCGATGCTAGAGTGCAGCTTTACTTTGTTAAGAGGGACCGTATTCTCTTGAAGTGAAGCTTGAGAGTTCCTCCTCGTTGCATATTGCTGCACTGCGGCACAGGACACTTGTGAAAATATTTTTTGCCATCTTTGCTACAACCAGTCGTTGCCGCTTCCTCTATGTCGCCATCGCTGCTTTTGTTGTCGTTTCTGCTGCTGCTGCTGATGATGATGCTGCCGATCAAAGAACCAGAGCCTTTACAGATTTCGACAAGAACGACACTTATATGGACTGTGTGAAGAAGTAAGTACAACCTAACAACCCTCTGGCAATGTGCTATCTATTATTCGCAATGTCATTTTTTTATTATTTGCTCACCCGTCGCTCTGCTTTGTCTGTTATTATTGCTGGCCATTTCGGCCGTGGTGGAACACAGTCGCTTCGAAGCCCATGGGGTAGCCTCCGCTTTGGCATCTATGGGTGGCGTATTTTTTCGCGACGAAAGAGATGGGGGCGGCACAGCATTGGCTTCAGCAATGGCAATGACTTCGTCTGCAGGTTGTTTTTGTTGTTGCTGCTCCTGCTAATAGATGCGGTTGCCGCTGTGGGTTGGCGAGCCAATTAGTAAATGCATGAAGTAGCTAAACATTTTGCACAAAGATGACTAACGAGTTGAACTTTGCTGATAAACGCAGCTATCTATCTAATACTAATTGCTGATACTCGGGGGAAATATAGCTAAATCTCTAAATCATTCAGTCAGTCTGGTGGTGATTGACAGCTCTGAGAAATACAAGCGACCCAACCCTTCCTTTCTCACTGTCTAAAAAATAATCAATTCGTTTCTCTACGCTCGTATCGCACTTCTCTGCTCTTCTATGGTACTGAAGCATAGTCGTAACCACGCCCAGCCATATCGATCGATCGATCGGCCGGCCATAGTGTGTTAAATTGACTTTCTGCCTTCTCTATGGTGTAAATGCATTCTATGCTGAAAAGCCTATTGTAGCAGTCCTAAGCCTGCCGAAACGAGGGTGAAAGCAACGATGTCTGCCCGCCAGCAAAAGTTGTCTATGGCCCAAAGTGGGCACAAAGAAACTATATGTATATTTTGAACTAATATTAACTTTAACATGAGATAAACATTAGATATATATAAAATACGATTGCTTATTTAATCGTTAAAAATTTCTACTATTCTGAGTCACGAATCTGTAGTCAATGATCCACATTTGAGTACAATATATTATATAATCTACTTGAAATCAGGAGCATTATATTACACACTAGTCGGGGATGGGAGACAATGGTAAATAAGCAATCGTATTTCATATATTATAAACGCCGTTTAATTCATAGTCTATTGTTAGAATTTCCGAGGCTGCATATAATGGTCCCGAGGCGACCTCCTGACCTTAGTTTGATTGATTAAAGTTAAAAGTACAATTTTCAAACTTGCAATTTCCAAACAGTGAGCTTGCACTCCGGGAACTACCGACTGCAATAGAGTAGTTGGTAGCAGATCTCGTGAATGAGTCCTCAGTCGGCACAACAGAGCTAGTCGAGCAGTCGGTAGCCGATCTCTCGATTACGTCCCCAGTCGATACAACCGACTTGTTCGATGCGGTAAAGCTTGTTACAGACCAACCTGGAACAGCCAGTCGACGACTAATAGTGTTTGATAGATCAACCTTCTTCGAGAACTTCATTCTCTTGTTGTAGAGGTCCACACTCTCGATTCTTTTGTGGCCGGTCACGACTTGAATGTCTGATCTACTGACTTCATCTTCGATAAGGTTTGACACTACCGACGCTCGGATACAATGGTTTGTGTGAGAACGGCAGCTCAGACCAGCCTGATCGCACAGTTTTTTCATAAACTCGTTCAACCAATTCTTGCCGAGCACAACGGTCTTGTGGTACCACATACCGTCTTTGTCGGCTTGATTCAAAGGCTTGGGCCAGAGACAGGCAACATCTTCTGGAATGACTGACAGATACAACTCAATCGCCCGTACAGGACATGAGCCTGGATAATCCGGTGTCTCGGCTAAGATAATGCTCTTAGATGTCGACGGATTACTATCAGACACAGTTTTTTCGATAGATGTCTTCAGCAGGTCCACATAGCGAACACCGTCACACTCGTAAATTTTCACGTCGGCCTTAGTCAACTCTCGCAGCCACTCTCTGCCGCGAAAACCAAAGCCATAAACAATCTTGAACAGAACTTCAAATTGCAGTCGAGTCGGCGTCGAACGATCGAAATAGAGGCGTAGGCGGTTGAAGTCTTCGTCGTCAATTGGACAGTACTTTGGACCACTGCCTACAGCCTTTTTTTGCTGAAGCGATTTGACTAACATAGCCTTGTACGTTCGATCAAACGATAAGAACGCATCATTGCCAATCAGCTTCAAATTTCGCTTCTCTAATAAATACCGGTGCACAGACGCGCGAAAACACGTCAGTGTACTTACAGCATATGGCTTTCCATCAGCTGTTTTTAACTGAACGAAGAACAGGCGTAGATAGGAGTTGAGATACCTCACTGGCATATTCTCGATGTGATCAGGTAAATTCTCCTTGCGTAGAAACTCTTTTAGCTTGCGAATATGCAATTCAGTTTGCTTAACCGTCGACTTCCGTTTGCTATCTTGCTCCACATGATGTAGGCCAGCTTCTTCTTCTTCGGTCAATTCACGAAACAGGTTTCCAACGTCATCTTCCGGCGTAGGATTGCGTAGCTCCTCATCGATTAGCCTCTCTTGCTCTCTTGCTCTTGAATAACGCAGCATATTCGACAAACAGAAAGGAATAAAAACACGATGGATTTTTCATTCTAACTTGACTTCAAAATGACTTCAACATGACTTAATATGACAGGTCTCGAGTGCTTAGGCCATAGACTAAGTCAAGGAGAAGCGGGCGAGAAATGAAGCCAATAGCTTAGTTCAAATGGGATATGACCATAGAATGGATTCAGCGGGCGTGAAATGGTATTTCTCGCCCGCTGCGTTGGCAGGCTTAGATTGGCTACAATACTAATATAGTTAGGCTGTTGAGGGCAGAAATGAGCGAATCAGCCTCGGCGCTTCGCGCCTCGTCCGTTTCTCTCATTTCTGCCCTCAACAGCCTAACTATATTAATATATTATTGTATATAAATGACATTAAGCAATGTGAGGAAGTATGTCTATGGCCAAAATCACTATGTTAAACTATGGGGGTTAAAGAAGACAGCTTAGGGGCTAGAAGTATTAGCTGCCAAGCTGATAATACTGGATAAGTGTGCTACTCAGTTCAACATGGCTGGACGACCATCTGCTCGTCCTGTCTGTTCATTAAATTATTTTCTCAAGGGGAAATTAATAAGATTATTAATGTTATTAATATTAATATTATATTGTTGTTGTTGAGTCCATAACAATTTACGAATGTAACATTGAAACTATAGAACATTAACTGGAAGCCGAGTTAGTTTGTTATATTCAATTCTTTGCGTACTTCGTTCATTCATGTAGATTTAGAGCGGATAGTAGTGGGCAACCCAATACAAGAAGTTGCCAAATGTGTTCTGTTGGAACTGGCGCCGCCAGAGGTACTCCTGCAAGTATGATTCAAACAGCCCATCAGCTGTCCCATGCATCTGGCGAAACTGGGCTTTGCAGTGTGCCCAAGTCCCCTCAATCCGGTTAGTATGCACTGTTGGGTCATTCGGATCCACGAAGTTCAGACGGTGGTTGACAAACACATGGTTTGGCAGTTGGTTATAGGCTAGCCAACCATCGGTTATTATTCTTGTTCCAGGCAGGAAATGCTGTTGGATGATGGGTACTAGCGTCTCAGCCCGGCGATCGGGAACAGCAACCATGGTGCAGCAGTTCGAACCCCTCTCAACCATGCCGAGAACCCAATGGCCCTCTCGGTACTGCCCAATAATTACGATGGAAAAATTTGCTCTCGTCAATCTCAACCTCAGTGTTGGGACCCCCAAGTTGCATCGGGTGGTCCAAAAGGTACTGGGCACAGACGTCGCAACAAAAATTGGCCCAGTCAACCACTGTGTGCCATGAGCCAATCTGGCACTCTGGCATGATGTCTTGCAGCCTGGTGCGCATGGACCATAGATAGATGAAGTCCAGCAGTTGTGTCAGCTTTAGCTTGCTGGCCTCAAAGAATAAGCCCTTCCTAATAGACTCCTGTCCATGTCTTGAGTTGCACAACCAAGTCCACCTATCCAGAAAACACTTACTATCACAATGCTGCAGCTTCATAGCAGGTGCATGATCACCATCTCTGCCAATGCAGTGGCACTTCCACTCATTTGATATCAGGTGGTATGTTGCTAGCCATCACATTATAGCTTGTGTGTTGGCTGTAACAATAGCAATAGTATGGAGTATCATATTCATGTTGACAAGGTCAGGTACTGGGCAAACATCATGAGGTGGCATAATCCATGTTGGAGCAGATGGTTGTCCAGCCATGTTTAACTGAGTAGCAGACTTATCTAGTATTATAGCATTTTGCAGTCAAGTTTGAACTGCGGGCATTCAAATTAGACGCTTGACCAGATCTCACTGCTGGCACAAATTCTATCTATGGCCTAGACAAAATCACACTGGTGGGCACTCAATTTAGACAAGGGGCATTCAAATTAGACAAGTTCTCAGGCGCAATCGGCTGGGCAATTCAAGATCGTGTTGCGTCTGTTGTCAGACAACCATTCTGTGAACCCTGAACTATGAAGATAAGAACAAGTTATAACAAAGTAAGCATGTGTGAACAAACAAAACAGGGTGCTCAGCACATCAATGAACAATAGTCTCACAAGAGTCTCATCTGATAGAGAATTCAAACGATGTCTTCATTTGCCAGACAGCGTGGGATGAAGCGGAGCGTGTGCTGATACCAGTGAACGCACTTCAGTGGAGTCACGTCATCCATCGCGATTTCCCCGCACCTCTGCAGCACCATCAGTCTCCATTGAACGGCAGTCATGTCAGGAGGCGGAACAGCCAATTCTCTCTGAACTTCAGGATTGGACAGCTGCCTCTTGACTGCTGATTTAAAGGCACTGTGAGCCAGTTCAACTGGGTTCAGGAAAGGAGAGTAAGGTGGTAAGATCTTCAGTTCAATTCGACCAACCCACTCCTCCGGGATTTGCAATCCGTGGTGAAAGCGGGCACCATCCAGCACGATGACGCACGAATGGTTCTCTTCCAGATTCTCTGCAATCTTTTCACATAGGTTGGTCACAAATTCCTGGACTCTCTCACGTGTGGTGCTACCGGAATCCAGTCTGTAGTGAACGAGGTTCAATGCCGGCGACGTGGCCATGATCATGTTCAGTGATGGACTTCTCTGCGTATGCACAGTCCGTCTCACCCTGGCTCCACGCGGACTCCTTCCCTTGGTTCGCCGGGTCCAGAGGCAGTAGCCGGTCTCATCTAAATGGACCAGGCAAGTCGTGACCCACAAATCCACGAGCCAGTTGGCGAATTCAACGCGTCTTTGCTTGACCTCATGCGAATTTCTCGCTTCAGGTACATCGCCATCTCTTGACAGGATTTTCATCGAAAAAGTTGTCCATCCAGTGCTCGAGAGACTGTTGAAATGTCAATCGTTGGTATTGCGGGAAACTCAGACAGAAGCGATTCCCGCATTTGCCCGAGTGTCATCAGAGGGTTGGCATTCAACAAGGCGGCCAGATGGTCCTTCATTGCAGGATTCATTCGACGGTGCCTGGCTCCTCCCCTTGGTAGCGCGTATCGCTGGCCATCCTGAACAAACTTGTTCCAGATGTTGTACACTGATGATCTCTTGACATCCAACATGTTGGCAATTTCAGCCACAGAGTCACCACGTTGGCATGCCCAGATCACCGCCATCACTCACAACGCAGCGTCGGTGAGGGTGAATGTGGGTCATAGGACGCGACCAGTACGGGTGGGGTAAGTCGGTTTGCCACGGCAGCGAAAAGTCGGGTCCAATCCTTTGCCGCACAGCATATATCATTGGGTAGGAGACCTCTGAGATAAATTTTCGCTCCTTTGGTCCCTCAACAGCCTAACTATATTAATATATTATAGCGGACTTTTGTACAAAAAACAAACAGATACACTGTTGCAAATAGATAGTAAACTTGAAAACGCTCCCACTCGTATAATAGATGACTGACCAAAAATGTAGCGAAAAATGAGATTGTACGAGGGCTGCTTAATAAGTTCGCGGAAAATCCCATTTCTGCTGATCCGATTTGCCCAAAATTTTACCTGCATGAGTATTAACCTAATGACATTTCTCAACATAGTTTCCAGCCAATTCCACGCATTTCTTCATGCGATGAAACCAAGCTTCAAAACAGTGTCTCAATTCCACCTGTGAGACACTCTCCAGCTCAGTTCTCAGCGCGTTTTCCAGCTCTTGCCGGCAGCCAACTCGCTTTCCTTTCAAGTTCTTCTTGATCCTGGGAAAGAGGAAAAAGTCAGAGGGCGCGAGGTCTGGTGAGTAAGCCGGATGTGGCAGCAGCATCAGCTGAGTCGACTGGAGAAACTGCTGGGTCACCCTGGCGCGGTGCGCAGGTGCGTTGTCGTGATGCAGCAGAATCCCACGTTCTCTCGTCTTTGGACGCTGCTGAGCGAGACTTTCGAGCACTTGCGGCAGGCAGATGGTTGAGTACCATTCACCGGTCACTGTGGCGCCATCCTCAAGCAGCACGGGTGGCAGGATGCCGCATCGTCTGAAAAAAACCGCCGCCATGACTTTCCCGATGCTTCGCTCGCGACGAAACTTTACGGGCGCGTCCTCTTCTCTTGCGATCCACTGCCGGCTCTGCTCTTTGGGTTCTGGGTCGTAGAAGTAGACCCAGGTTTCGTCACCAGTGATGATGTTATCCACCAGTTTTGAAGCTCCTGCATCGAACTTTTCAAGCATGAAGCTCGAGAACTCGACCCGAGCCCGCATCTGGTTTGGATTCAGGTGGTGGGGGACCCAGCGCGCGGACACCTTCCTCATGCCGAGGTGATCGTGCAAGATGGAAACGATGCTTGAATCCGAAATCCCCACAATTTTCTCGAGCTCTCGAACTGTCACGCGTCTGTCCTCGTCCAGCAGCCTCCGTACAGCGGCCACAGTAGTGTCAGTAATGGCCACATTTGGACGACCTTCCCGGTCATCGTCGTCCAAAGACACGGAGCCGCAGCGAAAGCGAGCGAACCACTTGTGGACCATCGTCAGAGATGTGGGCTTCATTGCCAAGGGCCGCTTGAAGCGTCTGAACGCACTCGGAAGCGGACTGGCCAAGACGAAATTGGACGAGAATTGCGACTCGTCTATCTCGATCAGTGAGACTCAGTCCAACCTGCGGAGTTTCACTGCTTCTTCGGCCACTGCGTCGCAGCATTTTAGGCAATCAAGCTGAAATTTTGCACAGCTGTTATGAACATGTGGGGGAAGTATCGTGTCAAATTTTGTGAGAATCGGGCAAAGGGAAATGGGATTTTCCGCGAACTTATTAAGCAGCCCTCGTAGTATGTACGATGCCAGTAAATTATTGTATATAGGGGAATTAGTTGACAGTAAAGATATTTTTTTTTAAAAATAGAAGACACAAACACTTCTGGCGCCACTCCTAACAAGCACAGAAACCAGGAAAAAATGCGCAACTGTGTCCAACAAAAACTACATATTTGCATTAGTCAGCGTCAGGCTTAGAGCCCCAACCTGGTCTATTTGTTGTTCTTTAATTGATTGATTGATTGATCAGTCGAATTGTTTGATTGATAATCGTCAGATTTTTATTTATTAATTAATTGATTAAACTGGCCTACTTATTATGAATTTAGTACCTGAGAAGGTCCGTTCGGTTCATTTGCTATTTGAACAACGATTTTATTTGGTTCTCTATAAAGTCGGTAGCTGAAAAAATGAAAACACGAGACCAATTTTTTTGATGCATTTGTGACAACAACAACAGAATGCTGCCAAGCGGAACCCTTGCAATTTAAAAGTAGTTGAAAAAAATTAGAATAAACCTATATAAATTTGCAATATTCCTTTAGATTAAATACTAACCGGCCAGAACATATTGTTCAACAGGCAACGAACTGCAAGTGACGCGTGTGATTTTGATTTGCCAATGTATACAAAATTGTCCCCATAAAATAATTACTCCAGGCTGATATTTTCTGAATTAGACTGGATAAATGATTGTGACATTTCATTGTGTACGTCTGTGTAAATCGATTGCGCAATCGATTGATCGGGATTTTTATCCATCGTCACTCGCAGTTAAACGTAGCAAACGTCTCACCTTTCTCGTTAAAGGAAAGAAACGGGAATTGGGTAATGGCTGGCAGTGGCCAACAACTGGCGTCGCTTTCAGCGACTTCAGTTTTTTACCTGTCAGTATTACTGTACACCTGTGTCTGTGGCCAATCGTGCCTTATTATGAATGATGCCGTTTTTGAAGAGAAAATATAATGATGAATATAATAATCTTTTTAGTTTCTTTAACAATAAGTCGGATAGAATTAAAATTTTATTGAGTATTTTACGCAGTTAGATGGCAAAGGTAGTCACTACCGCGTCTATTTGTACTTGAGCCATCGTTTCTAGTCAGAGAGACATCCTGCTGCACGGTGTTAATGTCCGCTTGTTCTGTATGACGATCAGAGTCACTTTGCGTGAGTGTCACAGTTTGGTTTTATAGCAATTGCATGGTTAAAGATTGACTTTCGTCGCGCAGGCCAGACAGTGGCGATGCCGATGGTAGTACGAACGTTTTTATGAAGGACGGAAGCAAATTCAAATCGGATTGATTCATCTGTCATCTTCAGGCAGGCAGGCAGGCTCGACTTGAACACTTTGGCCGTCAAATCAAGACTTTCAGGGACAGAATTCTCTGTACTGACTCCAGGCATTATTGAAAGCTGAGAATTGGTAATGCTAAGCAGTACGTCGAACTCTGTTTAAGTTTTTTATTTCATTAGGTTTTAAAAACGTATTCTTAATGAAAAATTTGAGACGGAATTCCAAGTCTAGAATCAAGTGTACCATTAGCTGTAGTTCGGCTGAGCTAAAATAGAAGACACACACAATTGAAGGCGTTGTTTGGACCAATAAGAGAGCAGCTCACCGTTTATTGGTGCAGGCTTCACGGCCAGCCTGGTTTTAAATATGTTTATTTGGTTCGCTTTTAGACAAACAGGACAGGGAGGATGAGACAGTTAGACAAACAAGGAACAGTATTGGCTGGCTGGCGCAGAGAAAGGCAAAGAGAACAGGACACACGCGAGGTAAGCAAGAGCACAGCAGGACAAGGGAGGGGGGCAACGCACGCATGAAGTTAAATTGGAGGAAGGCAATTCCAACAGGTGTCACATTTGAAACTGTCACATTTGGATCTGTATTCAGTCCGCTTATGAAACATCGTATTGCATAGTTTAAAAGCAGAATCGTACAACATCCATGCACCATGCATGCACTGACTACTCGTATTGATGTTAATATACCTTTTGCGGCCTAGTTGGTACTGCAAGCTTTCAATTTAATCACAGATATGGAACCCAAACTTGCGAGACAGAAAAGAAATTGTCTATGGTCGAAATTCTGTGGCATAGCAGAACCCAATTTAGTCCTGGGTGCATCTATTTGATCATTTTTAAGCGATTGATACACTGCTTCAACATACGAGTATAGTGTACATATTAGTGTACAATTCTCGTACACTAATCGTATCGACTTTCACTTTTAGCCACTGAGAAATTTTAATCGCGCTCCAGAGCGGAGACAATCAGATCGTACTTTTCATCGCTAATCTTGTACTGACCACGGTGTACTTGGGCTGGCTGGTTGATGCCGTCATTTGCAGTTTGAAACTCAACTCGCTGTCATCCTCTAAAAGGAGCTCGTCCGGATTACTCATTTAAAACAAGGCAGTTAGAAGAAAGCAAGTTGCGATGGCAGTAAAAATGTACACTGAATTCACAAAATGATCAAATAGATGCACCCAGGATTAAATTGGATTATGCTATGTCACAGACTTTCGACCATAGACAATTTCTTTTCTGTCTCGCAAGTTTGGTTTCTATATCTATGATTAAATTGAAAGCTTGCAGTACCAACTAGGCCGCAAAAAGGTATAATCTAAATTAATGTAATTACAAAGAGCAATAATGGCCGATATGCAGAAAGCTCAGTCTATGGTAGTCCGGTCTAGAAAAGCTAGTCCAGACTAGGACTTGGTATGCAGAAACATGAAACCAGTCGAGTCTACCATAGACAGAACTAGGGTAGCTCAGTCCTAGCTAGTCGCGTCTTATTTTTGGTATGCATAAAAGTTACAACTAGCTAGTCCGGTCTAGAAAAAAACCTAGACTACTCTGGAGCAGTCTAGGATACTGGCTTTTTCATTGCCCAAGACAGCCAAGATTTACAGAAATGAATATTTTATTAGCTGTTGATTTAGTTCAACAAGACCTCCGTCGGCAGCGCATTTTTCGTGATCGGTTGGAACCACTTCAACAATTCTCAGAGGTTGAGATCAAAAGACTGTTTCGGTTTAAACCGCGGTCACTAGTTGCACTGGTGGAACTAGTCGAGACAGATCTTGAAAGAGCAACCCAGCGAAACAAGAGTCTCACTCCCATGCTGCAACTGTGCTTGACACTGTCTTATCTTGGCACTGGCAGCTTTCAGCAGAACTTGTCTGCTCTTGGAGGTATTGGCCAGAGCACGATGTCGCGCTGCTACTGGAAAGTGGTAAGAGCAATTAATGTCCAATTGGATAATATCCACTTTCCAGAGCCAGGTGTTGGGCGGACAGGCGTTTCAACAGGGTTTCGCCAAATTTGTCAACTGCCTGATGTAATCGGTGCGATCGATTGCACGCACGTATGAATTCAGAGGCCACCCAACGAGAATTTTCCCGACGAATTCATTAATCGGAAAAACTATCACTCTATTAACGTCCAAGCAGTCTGCGACGCGAGCTACCAATCTCTCGAAATTACTGCACAGTGGCCTGGCTCTGTTCACGACTCAAGAATATTCCACAACAGTTTTCTTTTCGGCTCTCTTCTAGACGCACAATGGCATGGCTATCTCGTGGGAGATTATGGGTACCGGCTCTACGACTTTCTGCTCACTCCGTATCGAAACCCGGAGGGTCGACAGAGAGTATTCAATCGCGAGCTTAGCCGAGCGAGAGTTCGGATCGAGCAGACATTTGGTATTTTGAAGCGTCGTTTTAACTGCATTGGTAGCCTCCTACGCGTCCCGCTGAACCGAATACCTACAATAATTGTGACCTGCTGCAAGCTGCAAAATTTTGCTCGCATTCAGAATAATCCACACGACGATCTTCCAGAGTATGTTGTTCAAAAATTGGACGATCAGGAGCCAGTACATGTTAATTACAACGCCAATCAGCGCGAACAGCAAAGACAAACGAGAGGCCGTCAACTTTGAGACCAACTCAGCGAGGCATTGTAATTGATGTAACTAAAACAAAGTTTGGTTGTATAACGAGAGCATTGAGAGAAAATTGCGAAACTTTTTTCAAACATTTGTTGTTTCTTAGTTTAATAAATTAGCCCTAGTCATTGGTTATTAGTCGATACGAGCTTAGTACAGACAGATAACAAGTTTGACAGTTGCAGTTTTCGCCGCTAGACGCTGTCGTTTGCTCTTACTTCAGATCTTCCGATTAATAAATTTCGAGCTCAGAAAAGGCCCAAGAACCTTGAATCTTGATTTTTTTCCTTTGACTCTCTGTTGTCGCTGACATGACGCAACAGATCTCTGATATCCCTCAATACGTCGATCTTCTCACGTTCTAGAGCAAGCTTCTCTTCCTTAAGCTTCAGCTTCTTATGTTCAAACTCTACGAGCTCCTTGGCGAAGTTACTGGCCACAGCCTTCTTTTAGGGACAGCCTATATACTCCGAACCCGATGAACGTCGAGACGGTTCTTCGAGTACGACGTTGTCCGACTAGATTGTTCGAGTTTGTCTGTGGCATAGATTGATGCCGTAGATCTGCTGATGCCCCAGTCGGTGACGATGGCCTCGAATTGTTCTTCTCCGTCAGCCCGACGCTCAATCCAGACGAAAGTGGCGTCAGTTGTGGGTTGTCTTCACCAATTATTGCCAGTGCCTTCAAATAATTCGACGACATTTTTGGAGGCGGTCCACCTCCAGTCTTCTTGGCACTTTTCCCCTTGATTCGCTGAACAATTTTGTTTTTGCACCTTATCAACAGGGTAACTAGTATTGCACTGCTCGTTGACTCGCGATGTAACATCTTCCCATGCGTTTGCTCGTCGTTTTCGACAGGCAGGCGTTTGACCCTTCGAAAAAAATTGTAGTCGAATGCCCTTGGAGGGCATCAAAAAGAATGTTTTCGTAATCGGGTGCTGACGACATTCCAGACGTATGCAAGGCAGATAGAAATTTGAATACGATGGCCAATAAAGTAATAAGCCAGCTAGGCGCTTGAATGTGCCCCGTCTTTCCCCACCCATAGAAGGACCATAGACAACGTGGAATCCGTTGAGGATTTGGCGCTTAAGTTTGGCGCCAAAGTTAGGCTTTTACGCTTAAGTTAGGCTTTCTGCATACGGGCCAATGTCTTAATTGAGAGTGTGCCAGATTCAGGGTTTAAATTTTGCATAAACTTGCATTTTAGCAAAATCATTACCACTTGGCCAATGATGCAGCGGACAAGTTTGCTGCATTAATTTTTCTAATTTATTCGCTGTTTTAACTAAAAATAGTTCTCTGGGTGGCTATATATAGAAATTTACCATCAATTGACTCAAGCAAAGGCCATGGCGCTTAATTTGATTTCTAATGCATGTCTGCAATGTTATTTAGAGCTCTTGTGTCTATTTAAAAGGGAAAATGGTTAATTGCTTCAGTTTGAGCATAAATTTAAAAGATCTGAATTTCAAGATCCCTAATTTAAAAAAGCTCTAGACTAAAACCGACCGATTTACATTTGAATGATTTCCTTCAAACCTAATCAAGATAAATTTAGGATTTTTTTCCTTAATTGTGCAGTTCAAAAGTTCATTGATGAAAGCCCTCTCGTCTCACTTATTCCATATACCCTTCGCCTCACAGTCACAGCCTCACAGGGCAGGGCAGACTAAGATAAGTCAAACCTAGCTCTTCCAAAGAATGTATATTAGGCCAGCCACGTAAAAGTTGGTCGCAATTTTTCCCAGGGCAAACAATAAAAACAAAATTCACTTAACTGAGAATGTGAGCTCTTCAGTGCAGTGCAGTGGGCACAAAACTGTCTATAAATAGCAAAAAATTTCTGATCTAAAAATGACCGAATGCTGCAGGGCTACTGGAGGCAAGGCCAGGTCGTCACCCAGTCACGTGACCCCTGGTTTCCTGATTACTGTCGTACATACAGTTACTGAATCTTTAGAAGACTTGAAGGAAGTTAAATTTGAGTTCCAAAATTATTGTGCGTGCTGAAATTGCTTCATATGGCCACTGAAAGTAGTAATTTTTATGACTCAAAGTAAAAAAAACTGTGATTAAACGCGAAAAAGTTTAATAGTTGTTACAAATTTTCGTTATGCTGAAGGATTGAATGTTTGAATTTAGACAAACAAATTTTAATTTAGACTAACAAATTTGAATTGCTTGTAAATCAGCGTATTGTCGCAGAAACGGTGATCAAGGTCAAAAACTTTAATTTTTTGTTACAACGAAATTCATTATTAGGACGCTGAGTTTTTGCCGACTATCGTGTAGCTCGAATTCTCTTCACGTCAAGTTGATAATCGAACCAGGCCGAATAGTTCTAGAAAGAGCGCTTGATGTAAGTGTAAGCGTCTCGGATCCCACCGCTGCTCCACTAATGCTGTGACTGGTCCCACTGATGGTAGTCGCTAGTAGCCAGGTCAGCTCCAATCTGAAGCTGGCGAAACTCGGTAGCTACTTTGGTAGTCTTTGGGGCTGCCACCAGCTCGTCTGGGTGCTCTGGCTGTTGTAGTTTAACGGTCCAAGCAGAACGAAGAAGTCACGAAGTCAGCTGAAAATGATGGTTTAAACGCGCGGCAAAAAGGCATTCAGCGTTCCTGTCTATCTCAAAGGAGGGGTTTAGTCTCTGCAATTTACGAGGCAGAGGCAGACACGTCAGACTTGAAGTTGAACTAGCAGATCGAAGGCTAAGACTGAGACACAGAGGAACTAAACACGACTGAAACTGACGAAGAAATCAGTGGGGTAAAGACGCAGTGGTGATGTAGACTCTAAACTCCGTGAGGAACAGATTTTTTATGGGTAGTTGCTGGTAGCCCCTAGATGGGTTAGCTGTGCGTCAGCCGTGCGTCAGCTGCGTAAAGCAAGCTCTTACACATTAAAAAAAATTTTTTTTTTGGATTTAGTACAGTATTTTAGTCTACATTGTACTGTAGTAGTAATAAAAAAATATACCGTATAAAATCGGCATAGATTTCACAAAGCTTAATCTATACAATGGGTCTAATTACAGGGGAGAGGGGTGGCCGGACGCGATGCCAATTGCTCAGCCGAGCTTTCGGCAAGCCTAATTGGCTGGGCAACACCAAAAAACCCGAAGGGTAAGGGGCGCCGCCCCCGCAGCAGCTGACTGATTTAGTAAAACTTTTTATTGCGCCAGGATAAAAATAGGCAAATATTTGGATTTGTGGCGACCTGAAAAAAAACTGGTCATGGAGGAAAGAAGCCGCCTAAGACAGCTAAGGATAGACCTTTGATTTAAAATTAGTGATAGTATTATTAAACAATATGGAAAAAAGATTACTCCTCAAAATTAAAACAGTAAAATAAATCAGTAAAACAGCGCATTTAAAACTGGGCGGGTCGACGCTGTTGTTGGGTAAGCTGGTAAATTCACCAGCTAGCTCGCATTTTTCTTTTTCTTTTTGTTTTGACTAGTTCATTTAGTTATATCTCTGGGTGTTTTTCGCATTTTGTCAGTTTCTCCAGGTTTCTTTTTGTTCTATGCGGAGACCATGAATTCGACTAATTTTGGTTTTTTTATACCATCTCAGGGCCACATCGGAGACCCGAGTGTTCTCCTAGGCATCGGGCATCCGAGCTAGGCGGTGAAGGTACGAGTAGGAGATCTTTGTGAATATGGGAGCATATGGGAGTTTTTCAATGTTTACTTTGCCAGCTACAATGAGTAACTGGGGGCGTAGGAGATAAGGCTTTTGTTGTATGCCCTGTAGAGTAGCCTAAGGGTGCTGCTAGGGGATTTTGTGCCACGGGCAACCCTATTGAGTTGGAGTTTTCTGGAAGCGCATTTGTCATAAATCTGTTGAATGTAGCTGTTGAGATTAAGGTCTCTGTCGAGGGTGACACCGAGGAACTTGACAGTATTGGTGTAGGGAACCTCTTCACCGCAGACAGTGTTTCGGTTGTTGCTTAGGTGGGATCTTTTTCTAGGTAGGGTAGAAGGCCACTTCTTGGCTTTTTTGGGATTGACCTTGATGCCATATTTCCCTAGCTAGGCTTCTAGTTGTTTGAGGTACCCTTGGAGGTGTACAGACGCGTATTTGAGGCTAATGGATACGGCCCAGATTGCCATATCGTCGACAAACTGGCTGATGCTGACCGCTGGGTGGACAGGCTTGGGCACGGAGCAGACGTAGCTTAGGAAAAGGATTGGGCTCAGGACCCCACCTTGGGGGACCTCGGCTGCGGGCGAGCAAGGAGAGCTGGAGCTGAAGTTAACCTTCACCACAAGCTGCCGGTTCTCAAGATAGTTAAAAAGGATTCGCTGGAGGGTGTGGGGAATGTCTTCTTCTGATATGCGATGCATAAGGCCACATGTAGAAGGCAGCAAGGACGTCAAGGAAGAGACCTATGTACCATTGATTGCGATGGGAGACTGCAAGGATGTCCGGGACAAGCCTGAAGATGTCGGCTGCCTCGTGCGCTTTCCTGTACGCGCATTGGTCGTTACCAAAGATGCCTTTGTCTTCAAGGATGGGAATGAGGCGCTTGACGAGTACCTTCTCGAAGAGCTTACCTAGGCAAGAGGTGAGGCTGATCGGTCTGTAGCTGGACGGGTCGCTGGGCGGCTTCTGGGGCTTGTGGATCATTCTGACCCTAGCCTGCTTCCAGGCTTTGGGGAAGTACCCAAGCCGAAGGCAAGAGACAAAGATTTTGGAGAGGAGGTCAATCGCCGTGGGGCCTAGCCCGACCTTACGGACGACATTTAGGACGTTGTCTGGACCTGGAGCACCGTGACCTTTGAGAGTTTTGGAGGCCGCGCCTGCAAGTACTTCATCAGGGGAGATAGGGTCATCGACCCGCGGATGGTAGCCTACTTCTTACTGGTACCTGGCTGCGGCGTAGACGATAGGGTGGGGGCGCTGGAGTGGGCGGTTGCCACAGCCTCAAAGGCCGGGTCAGCTGAGCCAACCGGCTGCATTCTGGACTCAGAGAATTTTGCGAAGATGTCTGCTTTTTCATGGTCGAGTTTGGCTTCTGCACCGTCATGCCTAATGGTAGGGATCGAGGTTTGTTTGGATTGGCCTGTCAACACCGGGATATCTTTCCAGAATTTCCTAGCATTGTGGGCAGGGTTGCAGTTAGTGACTTTCTCGCAGAGGTTGTGGAATCTGGTTTGTCTGAAGGCATAGATGGCTCTACGAATCTCCTTAGCTGTCTGGTTTGCCTGGACCCTGAAGCTGTCTATTCGGGTCTGTTGATAGCGTTTGCGAAGGGACCTTCACTACCGAATGAGTTCGAGGATGGGAGGGGGAAGGGCCTCTCTGGGGTTGCTGTCGGTAACTACTTCATTGATGAAGGACGTCTTTGTTGCAGCCTTACTCTGGCTGGGTTATACTGTCTATGTCATAAATATATTGTCTAATACCTTTAAGTGGCCGGCTGCGATCACTCGTGGATTAAAGCCACAACATCCATACAAGATACAACAGGCTTGGGTGAGGTTTTTGACCGCTTTCTCCACCTCTTCTGGCCTGTTTAACCTGGCCCTGGGGATGTCTTGGTCGAGGATGGATTCTTCCAGGTGGGTCCTGAATCTATCTTAATCTGTTTTGCCAAAACTTTTGGGGGGCCTTGAGATAGGCCGGCCGAGACGCTTAGGGTGACCACCAATGGGAGGTGATCGCTGTCGAGATCAGGCCCAAGGTCGAAGGAGGCTAGCTCGTATATGGGGTTATAGGTCTAGGGAGCAGAAGCCTAGGATCAGATGCATCTACGCTGTTTTTGTTCAATTCTGGTGTGTTCACCATACCTGTTCAGTAGGATCGGGGGGAGAGGTGTTCTTGGAGCCATTGAAAGAGCCTGACCCCTGAGTAGTTTTTATAGGATTCACCCCCTAGGAAGTTGTGTCTGCAGTTGAGGTTTCCAAGGAGTAAGCTATGTTTGTGAGTGAGCAACTTGTCTAGCCAGGCCGTGTTCAAAATTTCCGGCGAGGGTTTTGTAGACAAGGGAAATGGTGGATTCGATATTTCCTAGCTTCTAATCTCAAAAAGTGTGTTTATTATGCTATTGCAGTTCAGGTGCATTATTTTTAGTTGTTTACCACTATCCTTATTCAGGTCTAAACTGCAAGACGCGAGCTACCCGAGGTGCTTTCTACCCAGCTTGACAGAGAATGTGGATTTTGTGGAGTATAGTTTAGTACTGAGGAGACAGCGGACAATGTTAGGAATACCGCGTCAGCAGGAGCAAGCGGGGCGATTTTTTGGCTTAAGGCAGAGACAATAAGGGCGAGAATTTTCAGCAGCTCACCTAGCTGAATTGTGACCGGGGCTAAGGTTGATGCTGGCTGCTGCTCGCCTTCTCTGGCCGTGGTGCTGGCTTTCGCCGCTGGCGGCAGGTCCGCTGGGCGTGCAGTTTGGCCCTGCAGGGCCTGGCTGTAGTCAGGCCGGCTTGGACTTCCGCAGCCGGTCTGGCATTGGGCCTTCGTCGACGGCGTCTGCGTTTTTGCTTCGCCCGCTGTCCTTCGTCTCCGGCCGCCGGCTCCTCGTCGGTCGTCGACTCTTCCCTCGAGGCGGCGGCGGCGGCAGCTGCTCGCTGGTGATTGGTGATTTATCTTAGATCCGGTTCAGAGTTCGCGTGCCAGCGGCAGGAGGAGTTACCGTCATAGTAAAAGTTGATAAGGACGAAGTTGAATTCCGGGATTTGAAATCGGGTTTATAGCCAGATTAAAAGATTCGTGACTGCCGGATGCCATTCGTTATTTTCCTCAAGGGGCTCGCCAGATTAAGAGTACCTGGGACCGCACCAGAAGATAAGACGAGGTTCAGGACGGCCGTGGGAGGAGTGGCGGAAGGCTTTTGGTCGCAAGTCTAAGGTGATGGTCTCGAAGAGAGTGGACTCGACGGATTGAAAGGCCTTTGGATAGTAGGATAGGAGATGGATGAACATTGTTTCAGCTCGAGGACCTTGCTGCCTCCAAGAGTCGGACGGAGTTCCGCTGCAAAAATTGAGTTTTGCCGGCCTTTGCTGCCGCTGCTGCTGCCAGAGCCGCTGCTGCTGCTGCTGAGCCGGCCAGGTATAGGTCGGCGCGCCGAGGGGGCGCAGGCTCGCCTACCGATATTGCGCTTGCTGCCAGTACTCGAGCGACGTTGCCGCTTGCGTCCTACCGGCTGGAAGTCGCCGCCTTCGCTGGCGTCGGTGTAGTCACTGTCGGCTTCCATGTTTTTTCTGCCTCGTTGCTGCTTGACATTCTAAATAAACTAGACTAACTATTCTAATAAAATAAAAGAATAAAACGCCTTGAGTTTCTAATTTGATCGGGAAGCTAGACCTGTACAAAGAGGGTCCTAGCGCGGGAGCCTAGAATACCTAGTAGAAATCCTATATCCTAATCTACTGCAGCAACGAGCACTGCTTGGTCGCCGATAGCCGAGGTGCTTCCGCCGGGCCGCTGCTGCCACTGGGCCGCTGCCGAGCCGCTGCTGGACCACCGCCGCCGCTGGGCCGCTGCCGGTCCGCCGCCAAGCCGCCGGGTCGCCGCCGGGCAGCCGCCAAGCCGTCGCCGAGTCGCCGCAAGCCTACCTACAGGTCCTTAAGCCTACTAAGAAAAACCCTCGGAGGCTCCTAAAACCGTCCCAGCTAACCAGGAAGTGATCAACTGGTTAGCCGAGGGGGAGATCGGTTCCATCTAGGTAGCTCGGTGAGGAGCAGAGGCGGAAAGGGCTCCATATTTATACCCGGGCAGGTCCCAGGCAAGAACTCACGTGAGTTTTGTGAAATTATGGGTTCTGACGAAGACGAAGCGTTTATGCGAACCGAAAGAGCGTGGAGCCTTTTCCACTAATCGTGCCCTGCTTATATATTTGATGGCGTGGTTTAGCCATAGAGGAAATACGTAGGGCCTGTATAGACTTAATAGACTAAATAGCAGTGGGAAGACGCTAAAAGGACACATGCACTTTAAGGTCAACTAACAAGCAATCCGACATCTCCCCCCTAAAGTTCGAAGCACCCCAGTCAGTAAGAACAGTCCCCAATCACACTCTAAGTCGATCAGGGGCAACCTCGCCTCGCACCTCAGTAGGTGGCGTGGTCGTCGCGTTAGGGATCTCCGGGGATGACGCGGACCCAGTGCCGGGCAGCGGGTTTTCCAGCAGCTGGTCAGTGTGCCGCCGGTGGATGGCGCCACCAGTGTCGACGGCGCAGTTGCGGGCCCCGGCAGACAGGACGGTGCCTTCGGTCCAGCGGGTGCCACCGCCGGCCCTGGCGCTCGAGCTGAAGTCGCCGTTGTCGGAGACCAGCACCCGGGGGATGCCCAGTCTGGCAAAGATCTCGCGGAGTCGCTCAATGGTTGCCGCCGACGTCACGCTGCTCACTTGCAGAACCTCCGGCCACTTGCTGAAGGCGTCCACAATCACCAGGTAGGTGCGACCGTCGAGGGGGCCGGCGAAGTCCAGATGGAGCCTCGCCCACAGTTCAGCTGGGAACGGCCATGGCCGCACCGGCGCCTTGGGCGGGTCGGCCTGGTTCAGCATGCAGGTCCGGCAGGACTTGACGGTCGTCTCGAGCTGCTTGTCCAGGCCGGGCCACCAGACGTAGCTGCGGGCCAGCGCTCGCATGCAGTTGATGCCGGGGTACTCCTGGTGAAGCTCGTCCAGCACGCCTTGCCGCAGGGCCGACGGCACGATGACGCGGGCGCCCCACAGCACGCAGCCCTGGTCAACGCTCAGCTCGTCCTGCCGCCTCGCAAAGTCGGTCAGATCGGCGCCGGCCATCGGCGCGCCGGCCTGCAGGCAGCGAGGACGGCGACGGCCATCACGAGGACGTGATGGCGGATCCAGTCTCTTCGTCCAGCAGCAGGGCGTTCACGGCCGGCTCCTCCTCGAACTGCCTCGGCAGCGGCAGGCGGGACAGCGAGTCGCAGTTGCCGTGCCTGCTGGTGGGCCGGAACTCCAGCGAGTAATCGTAGCCCGCCAGGCGGATCGCCCAGCGCTGCATGCGGGCCGCCGCGTGCTCCGGTATGCCCTTGTGCTCGCCGAGGAGTCCCAGGAGCGGCTTGTGGTCAGTCGCGATGACGAACTTGCGGCCTTGCAGAAACTGGTTGAAGCGCTGAAGACCGAACATGATCGCCAGAGCCTCCTTGTCCAGTTGCGAGTAGCCCTTTTGGGCTGTGGTCAGGCTGCGGCTGGCGAAGGCGATCGCCCGGTCTTCGCCGTCCACGCGATGCGTCAGCACCACGCCGAGTCCGTAGGGGCTGGCGTCGCACTCCAGTCGCAGCGGCAGCTTAGCGTCGTAATGAATCAGAACTGGAGACTCTAGCAGGAGACGCTTGGACCTCTCGAAGGCCAGCTGTTGAGGCTGTCCCCAAGTCCAGCGTGCGTTCTTCGTCAGCAGCTCGTTAAGCGGAGCGACTACCGTGGACAAATGAGGCAGAAACTTGCCGTAGTGCGTCAGCATGCCCAGGTACGCTCGGAGCTGGCTGCAATCCGTGGGTGGCGGCGCGTTCTGCACAGCCGTCACCTTATCATCGAGCGGCCGCAGTCCGTTGCTGTCGATCCGGTGACCCAGGTACTCGACTGAGTCGCTGAAGAACTCGCACTTGTCCTTGTTCAGCCGCAGTCCCGCCTCAAGCAGGCGTTGAAGGACTTTAACGAGATTCTCGCGATGTTGCTGCAGCGTCTTACCCGTCACCAGGATGTCGTCCACGAAGACCTGCACCGACTCGAGGTCTCCGAGCAGCGAGTCGAGCGTGCGCTGGAGCACGGCGCTGGCGCAGTTGATGCCGAACGGCATGCGGTTCAGCTGGAACAGACCGCGCTGCGTGTTGATGGTCAAGAAGGCCTTGCTGTCCTCTGACAGCGGCAGCTGCAGGAAGGCGTTGGACATGTCCAGCTTGGACCACTTGCAGCCGCCGCCCAGCTTGGCGAACAGGTCCTCGATGTGCGGCAGCGGGTACAGCTCCTGCCTGGCCTCGGCGTTGTAGGTCAGCTTGTAGTCGCCGCAGATCCTCACAGCTCCGTTCTTCTTGACCACCGGCACGATGGGCGCCGCCCAGTCCGAGTGCTTAACAGGCGTGATGATGCCGTCAGCCTCCATCCACCGTAACTCCTCGTCCACGCGGTCCCGGAGCGCGTGGGGAACCGGCCTGGCCTTGAAGAAGCGCGGCTTGGCCTCCGCTGGCATGTGCAGCTTGACCTCGCCGTGCCGATAGGTGCCCAGGCCGCCTTGGAAGACACCCAGGAACAGCGCTAGCAGGTCGTCCGCCTCGCCAGCCACCAAATTGACTTGGCCGAAGATCTTCGGCCAGTCCAGCTTCAGCTCTGTCAGCCAGTCCCGGCCGAGCAGCGCGACGTCGCCTCGCTCGACCACCAGCAGCGTCAGCAGCCGGTCCTGACCATTGTACTGGACGGCGACCTCCGCCTGACCGACTGGCCGGAAGCTCTCGCCGGTGTAGGTCCGCAGCACTGTTGAAGTCGGCGATAGGCAAAGCCCGGGCAGCACCTCCTCCTGAAGGTTCTTCGGGATGACGGTGAGGGCGGACCCGGTGTCCACCTCGAAGCGACAGGGCTTGCCTTGCAGCGACCACCAGTCCCTTACTCGATCCGTGCTGGCGGATGTTGAAGAGGGGCATCTGCAGCTCGGCCGGCTCTGGATCCATCTTGTGCAGCTTAGAGGATCTGCCGCACCGCCGCAGCTGGCGCACGCCCCCGCAGCCGGACTTGTCTGCGGAGCGCTGGCTGGACGTGCGAGTGAACGGCGCGGAGCCAGCTTGCCGACCTCCTTGGATGCCAGCTTCTTCTGGAACCGCAGGTGGGACACTGGCTCCAACTTATGCGTCATCTCGGTGGAATTCTTCTCCGCTGATTCCAAAGCGTCCACCTTGGACACCAAGGCCTGAAGGTCTGGCTTTTCCATCTCCAGGAGCTTGGCGCGGTGAGAGTCGCTGCGAAGGCCGAAAACAAGTTGATCCCGCAGCCTCTCTTTTATTTGCTCAGCCGTGCCGAATTCACAGTGCTCGGAAGCTGCCTTGAGACCGGAGAGGAACTCGGCGAAGCTCTCGCCCGGTCTCTGCACGCGCTGCTGAAACCGAAACCTGGCCGACAGCATGGAGGTCTTCGGAGCGTAGTGCTCCTTGAGAAGCTTCGCCAGATCGGCGTAGGACTTGGAAGCCACTGCATCGGGCTGGCACAGGTTGCGCAGCATCTTGTAGGCGTCTTTGCCGATCGCAGTTACCAGCGTTGCCACTTTCGCTTCGTCCTTAACTTCCTTGTAGATCAGAAACTGATCGAGCCTCTCCAGGTAAACATCCACGTCGGAGTTTGCGGAGAGTGTAGGAATGGTAGTAGCCATCCTCGTCGCCACTGTGAAATTATGGGTTCTGACGAAGACGAAGCGTTTATGCGAACCGAAAGAGCGTGGAGCCTTTTCCACTAATCGTGCCCTGCTTATATATTTGATGGCGTGGTTTAGCCATAGAGGAAATACGTAGGGCCTTTATAGACTTAATAGACTAAATAGCAGTGGGAAGACGCTAAAAGGACACATGCACTTTAAGGTCAACTAACAAGCAATCCGACAAGTTTCTATTATTAGCAACTGACGTCACCTGGTGGATTAAACAGTAAACATGCAGAAGAAGCAGGCTCTGTCTGGATCCTACCTACCTCTCTACTACTTTTGCGCCGAAACGCGCTTCTACAGAGAGGTAATTTAGGTCTGACAACGACTGATTTTTTTAAAACTGCAATAAAAACTCAGTTTCACTGTAAATAAACGGCTTATCAAAGCATATATTGTCATCATGCTACTTTTTAGTAGTGTCAATCGGCTATTGCATGGGCCGGATTAAAAATGCCTTCAGTAGGATTTTCTGTTGATTTGTTGATACGAAAGCACCATTGGAAACAAATTTCAACTACGAGCGTACATTCAGTAACCGAAATAATTACCAATCACATCTACACGCCGATATTCTTTCTCCGTAATTTTCGTTACTTAGTGTTTTCATAGCTGCCTATTATTACCTACGAGCATCTATCTCATTAAATAGGACAAATTGATGAAGAGCGTGATTTGTTCAGCAAAAAAAGTTTCTGATGATTTAGAAGCGCCAAATTCCATTTAGTTTATAATGGTACATTTAATCTAGTTATTGTGCTCGCTTTTGGCCTTCACAGGTTGTTTTATAATAATTTTTATTTTATTAGTGTGAATTCTAATGCCCTTAATAATACTCTCAATAAAAAGTTAATATATGGCTAAAAGCATAATTTTCTAGACAGCTTCGTTCGTTGCTAGGTTGTTGCTAGGGTTAGGCAGGGAGAGGCAGGCAGACAACTATTTATTACACGAAGCGCAGTTGTGGACAGAGCTGCGCGATAAAACTCGGACCCTAAGTTGGGCACCTGAGAATTGAGAATAGGCGGCGGCTAGGACTGCTTATTAGTTTGCTTGAGATTTTATGGCGATAAAAAAATAGCAGAAAGGCTCAGGGCGCCGTCAGGCTCAGGCTCTGCTCTGCGCCTCATCAGTGCCGTACGCTGCTGCTCTTTTTTGCGCTGTGCGGGCCAGATTTCTCTTTAAAATACGTGCGTATAAACACCCTGCATGCGTCCTATTGTCTGCCGGTCTGGGGGAGCGGGGGTTAGCGAAAACCTCGTCTCAGCCACACTCTATCTGCTTTCGTATCCAAGGGTAACCGATTTTAGCTGGGCCATTGTTAAAATATTGAGACGGACGAAAAAAGCGCTGAAAGATGCGCGCAATATGCGGAGAGCGGTCGGGCTGGGGCTTGGGGTTGGGAGTTGGCTGCGCCTTTCTCGCATGACTGACTGCTCTCTTTCGTTTCTCAATCTCAGCCTGTCTGCGCAACTGAACCCGGTCTGCCGCTATTGTGCGCGAGAGTGCAAAGCATCGTCGCCCCTGCTTGGATGCCGCTTTGATTTCTATTGAATTTAATCAAAATGAATTGAAGCGCCTGGTCTCTACTCTCTTTCTCTCTACTGATTCACATTTAGGGAGAGAGAGACAGCTTGCTTGCCCTAGTAACAGTTGCTATCCAAAAGTGGTACACCGGTTTTTTTCTTCAAGTGGATAGCGAGCGAGAAAGACGCGGGGGGAGGGGTGGTAGGGCCTTAACGAATGAAACGACGCAGAGAGGGGCTTGTGGGCCAAACTGGGCGAGTTAATAAGCGTTGCTGCCCTGCACCCCAGGCTGACAGTCCGTCTGAGACAGGCGCTCAATTAGCTCGATTGGATTTTTTACTTATTTTTTCCTCAAAGATTTATCTTTGAGGTGGCTAAAATTGCCCGCAAGTTTTGTTTTAAGTAAAGATTTCACCTGATTTTTTACAAAACAATCCATGGCTGACAAGGCGGAGGTGGCGCCTCCGTTGTTCACCAAGGGTGAGTGAAGTAGTTCGATGAATATCTAAGGCTCATGCTGGCATTTCAAGCAAATTTTCATTCTCTCATTTCCTACCCCAATCTGACACCCCTGACTGACCCTCTCATTTCCCTCTCCCCAATTTGACACCCCTGACTGACCCTCTCATTTCCCTCTCCCCAATCTGACACCCCTGACTGACCCTCTCATTTCCCTCTCCCCAATCTGACACCCCTGACTGACCCTCTAATTTCCCTCTCCCCAATCTGACACCCCTGACTGACCCTCTCATTTCCCTCTCCCCAATCTGACACCCCTGACTGACCCTCTCATTTCCCTCTCCCCAATCTGACACCCCTGACTGACCCTCTCATTTCCCTCTCCCCAATCTGACACCCCTGACTGACCCTCTCATTTCCCTCTCCCCAATCTGACACCCCTGACTGACCCTCTCATTTCCCTCTCCCCAATCTGACACCCCTGACTGACCCTCTCATTTCCCTCTCCCCAATCTGACACCCCTGACTGACCCTCTCAGTTCCCTCTCCCCAATCTGACACCCCTGATTGACCCTCTCATTTCTCTCTCCCCAATCTGACACCCCTCTGCCGATCTTTAATTCCTGATCTCCCTGACTCCAATGCAATCAATCATGAAACGCCGACTTTCCAACTCCAATCCTGCAGAGCAACCAAAGGATGCCCAACAATCGAAGCCAGCTGCCAAGGTAGGCAAATACGCTTCCAAATACCGATTACGAATTATTGTAATTAAAAAAATCTATTCCCAAAGTAATTTTATTCAATAAATTCTGACGCAGCCTGCCCCAGTGAAGAAGCCGGCTCTCACCTCCACTGAACAAGCGAGGCAGCAGGCCATCAAACTAAAGGAACTGAAAGAGTCCAGGAGATCTCAGGTGAGATTGTTATCGTTATATAAAATCATGCTATTACCTGACCGCTTGTTCTTATCAAAGTCTATTTCCATAATTCTGTTTCCATTCCTTATCTGCATTGCTTTTTACAACAGGAAACACAATCTTGTCACTCATTTCCTGCGAATAGATAATTAGCATTTTCTCTAAGTCACCCGCTTAAAGTTTTCGATCCACAATGTAAGCTAATTATTGCCTAAGTGTCGTGCTGTATACAAAGTACAGAGAGTTGGTTGCTGCATTAAAGTGTGGGTCCTAGCGACAAATTATTTAGATTTTCTGGCTCTAAATTCCGGAAAAAATTAATGGAATTTATGCAACTTAACTATTCAAAGAAAATCTTAAACAAATAAATAAACAACTGACACTAATTATGATATAGCTGACAATTATTGTGATACTACACTAATTATGGTGTAGCTGACACTAATTATGACAAAGCTGACATTAATTATGATATACCTGGCACTAATTATGATATATCTTAAAACAATAATTAAATAGCTGACACTGATAACGGAAGAACTGACACTAATAATGGAAGAACTGACACTAATAAGGGAAGAACTGACATAAATAAGGGAAAACATGACACTAATAAGGGAAGAACTGACACTAATAATGGAAGAACTGACACTAATTAGGGAAGAACTGACACTAATAAGGGAAGAACTGACACTAATAATGGAAGAACTGACACTAATTAGGGAAGAACTGACACTAATAAGGAACTGGCACTAATAAGCGAAGAACTGACACTAATAAGGGAAAAAATGACACTAATAAGGGAAGAACTGACACTAACTATGAGCGTACAGAAAAGCCTTACGCTAAGCAGACACAAGAAGAGCGACAGTCGTTCTGAAAGATAGGACCGTAAAGAATAGTTACTAACGAGTGCACTAACCATATTAGCTCGTACATCCGACTGATGAACTGTGTCACCTGCTACACAACCACGTATACTACATTTTGCAAATTTCAAACCCCTGGATACGAACCCGCGACTTACAACTCGTTGCAGCTGGACGCCAGGCACGGCTTCATGTTCGAGAAGATGGCCGAGGCTATTGGTGTCGAGCAGAGCCAGGTTGAGGAATGGATCCTGGTGGACAAGAAGGTGGGTTAGCCAATAGTTCTCCCAAGCCAAGCATTTTAAATAGGACTGGCTGTAAGGCGATTCTTCCGAATTGGTTACCCTATTAAATAACTTTCAATGTTGCAGTTCGGCTACTTCGATCGGTTCTTTGATGCTGACGGTTCCAAGTCGATGACTTTCTACTATCAGGAGCACGTGAGTTCCAATATAAGTCAATTTTTTGTCTGTCGAGATATCTGTCTATCTATCTATCTGTCTATCTATCTATCTATCTATCTATCTATCTATCTATCTATCTATCTGTATATCTATCTATCTATCTATCTATCTATCTATCTGTATATCTATCTATCTATCTATCTATCTATCTATCTATCTATCTATCTATCTATCTATCTATCTGTATATCTATCTATCTATCTATCTATCTGTATATCTATCTATCTATCTATCTATCTATCTATCTATCTGTCTATCTATCTATCTATCTTTCTGTATATCCAACTATCTATCCTTCTCAATTTTTTTAATCCATCCTCTATCTATATATTTCCCAATCCTTATAAGCAAAAATCGGTCGGCAACTTATGATATTATTTTAAAAAAAGCTTCCATAAAGCTCAGACGGTGAGAAAATAAATGCTAAGCTGAAGGCAGACGAAAGCAAACCTCCTATTAAGCGTACGGGCAGACAGATGCAAGCAGTCAGGGGAAAAGTGCGAGCTAGAAGCAGTGCGTTGCGCCCTGCGTGAAGAAAATATTGTTTACCCAGGACGGCTGCTCTGCACTTCTTCTCATGGTTTTTTTACAAGAAAGCTTTGCTTCTATACTGAAGCATTCATGCAAGAATAGTCAACAGAGTATACGCTTGTACAGATCTGCTAGTATAGCTTGTCTGTTTGTCTTCTGACCATCGCTCAGTCTGTCTTTGTCTGAGAATAACAAATGCTAAAGCGCGAGCTTTGCAGTCTCAAAAGCGGCATGCATTTCACCATTAAAACAACTATTAAAACTTTGACAGACTGGCAAACCGGACACAACAAATCTGTCGTCGGCGAAGAAGCTCATCATCGGCGAGGGACAGGACAATGTGAGCAACATTCTGATCCTCATTTTCACACCTCCGATCCCCAGTTAGGTTCCTTGGTCCTCAGTTTGACACCCCAAATTCTCAGTTTGACACCCCAAATCCTCAGCCTGAAACCACAAATCCTCAGTCTGAAACCCCAAATCCTCAGTTTGACACCCCAAATCCTCAGTTTGACACCCAAAATCCTCAGTTTGACACCCAAAATCCTCAGTTTGACACCCAAATCCTCAGGTTGGCACCCAAAATCCTCAGTTTGAGGCCCAAAATCCTCAGTTTGACACCCAAAATCCTCAGTTTGACACCCAAATCCTCAGTTTGACACCCAAAATCCTCAGTTTGACACCCAAATCCTCAGGTTGACACCCAAAATCCTCAGTTTGAGGCCCAAAATCCCCAGTTTGACACCCAAATCCTCAGTTTGACACCCAAAATCCTCAGTTTGACACCCAAATCCTCAGGTTGACACCCAAAATCCTCAGTTTGACGCCCAAAATCCTCAGCCTGAAACCACAAATCCTCAGTCTGAAACCCCAAATCCTCAGTTTGACACCCCAAATCCTCAGTTTGACACCCAAAATCCTCAGTTTGAGGCCCAAAATCCTCAGTTTGACACCCAAATCCTCAGTTTGACTCCCAAAATCCTCAGTTTGAGGCCCAAAATCCTCAGTTTGACACCCAAAATCCTCAGTTTGACACCCAAATCCTCAGTTTGACACCCAAAATCCTCAGTTTGACACCCAAATCCTCAGGTTGACACCCAAAATCCTCAGTTTGACACCCAAATCCTCAGTTTGACACCCAAATCCTCAGTTTGACACCCAAAATCCTCAGTTTGACACCCAAATCCTCAGGTTGACACCCAAATCCTCAGTTTGACACCCAAATCCTCAGTTTGACACCCAAAATCCTCAGTTTGACACCCAAATCCTCAGGTTGACACCCAAAATCCTCAGTTTGAGGCCCAAAATCCCCAGTTTGACACCCAAATCCTCAGTTTGAGGCCCAAAATCCCCAGTTTGACACCCAAATCCTCAGTTTGACACCCAAAATCCTCAGTTTGACACCCAAAATCCTCAGTTTGACACCCAAATCCTCAGGTTGACACCCAAAATCCTCAGTTTGACGCCCAAAATCCTCAGTTTGACACCCAAAATTCTCAGTTTGACACCCAAAATCCTCAGTTTGACACCCAAAATCCTCAGTTTGACACCCAAATCCTCAGTTTGACACCCAAAATCCTCAGTTTGACACCCAAATCCTCAGGTTGACACCCAAAATCCTCAGTTTGACACCCAAATCCTCAGTTTGACACCCAAATCCTCAGTTTGACACCCAAAATCCTCAGTTTGACACCCAAATCCTCAGGTTGACACCCAAATCCTCAGTTTGACACCCAAATCCTCAGTTTGACACCCAAAATCCTCAGTTTGACACCCAAATCCTCAGGTTGACACCCAAAATCCTCAGTTTGAGGCCCAAAATCCCCAGTTTGACACCCAAATCCTCAGTTTGAGGCCCAAAATCCCCAGTTTGACACCCAAATCCTCAGTTTGACACCCAAAATCCTCAGTTTGACACCCAAAATCCTCAGTTTGACACCCAAATCCTCAGGTTGACACCCAAAATCCTCAGTTTGACGCCCAAAATCCTCAGTTTGACACCCAAAATCCTCAGTTTGACACCCAAAATCCTCAGTTTGAGGCCCAAAATCCTCAGCCTGACACCCCAAATTCTCAGTCTGACACCCCAGATCCTCAGTTTGACAACCCAAATCCTCAGTTTGACACCCCAAATCCTCAGGTTGACACCCAAAATCCTCAGTTTGACGCCCAAAATCCTCAGTTTGACACCCAAAATCCTCAGTTTGACACCCAAAATCCTCAGTTTGACACCCAAAATCCTCAGTTTGACACCCAAAATCCTCAGGTTGACACCCAAATCCTCAGGTTGACACCCAAAATCCTCAGTTTGACGCCCAAAATCCTCAGTTTGACACCCAAAATCCTCAGTTTGAGGCCCAAAATCCTCAGCCTGACACCCCAAATTCTCAGTCTGACACCCCAGATCCTCAGTTTGACAACCCAAATCCTCAGTTTGACACCCCAAATCCTCAGTCTGAAACCCCAAATCCTCAGTTTGAAACCTATCTAAATTCCAAGCTGACTGCGTTTTTCCCCTTCCATTCGCAGCCCCTGCTCGGCCTGGCCTTCGTGTTCACCCGCACCACCACCAAGGCCATCACGCAGACCAACTACGCCAACGAGATCAACTTCACCACCATGGACGCCAGCCAGGGACGCCTCCTCGAGGCCATGGAGACCTACATAGGCAGCATTCTGTACCCGGCGCTCAAGCACCTGGAGGACTGGGGCTCGTTGAGCAAGGACAGCGACAACAGGGCCAAAATTGAGGAGTTCCTGGACGCCATTCAGCGCTTCTTGGACATTCTGTCCAGCGCCAAGACCAACATGAAGGGCCAGATGCAGCTCAGCCAGCCTCCCGATGAGCTCGTCCATCGGGTGCAGTCGCCGGTGGATCTGCAGGCCGCTGGTGCGAATCTGGGATCCTCGCGGTGGCCTTTCTCACCCTCTACAATCTCATTCAATCCCATCTCACCCTGTTCCATCTCACCCTGTCCCATCTCACCCTGTCTAGTCTCACCCTGTCTAGTCTCACCCTGTCCCATCTCACCCTGCCCCATCTCACCCTGTCGCATCTCACCCTGTCCCATCTCACCCTGTCCCATCTCACCCTGTCCTATCTCACCCTGCCCCATCTCACCCTGTCCCATCTCACCCTGCCCCATCTCACCCTGCCCCATCTCACCCTGTCGCATCTCACCCTGTCCCATCTCACCCTGTCCCATCTCACCCTGTCCTATCTCACCCTGCCCCATCTCACCCTGTCCCATCTCACCCTGTCCCATCTCAAATGCTGCACCAATTGCATTTATTTTCAGTTCACAGCTCGGAGACGATGGAGAGGCTGGAGAAGCTGCTGCTTCAGTGGGCCAAGGAGATCGAGCAGGTGCTGAACGAGTCCGAGCAGATCCGGCGCGAGGCGGACGATGTCGGTCCCTCGGCCGAGCTGCTGTACTGGAAGAGCCGGATGACCAGATTCAACAAGTGAGCTTTTTTAACTACTTATAGTAGAGTAAATGCGAATTTTATGTTTAATTTTTTGTACACTCCGACTCGCCCGTCCCCCAGCCTGCTGGAGCAGATGAACCGCAAGGAGGTGCGCACAGTTGTTGCCATGCTGCACAATGCCAAATCGCGCACCCTGAAAATCTGGCGCCAGCTGGACAGCCGCATCACGGACGCGGCCAACGAGGCCAGGGACAATGTGAAGTACCTGTACACGCTGGACAAGTTCTTCGGGCCGCTGAGCAAGTGCAACCCGGTGACCATGCAGGAGCACATCCCGGCTCTGATCAACGCTATCAGGATGATCTACACGATCTCGCAGTACTACAACACCTCCGAGCGGATGACCACCCTGTTCGTGAAGGTCACCAACCAGATGATCACCACGTGCAAAGCGTACATCCGCGAGGGCGCCACCAAGATCTGGGACCATCCGCGCGCGGTGCTGGTGGAGCGGATGCAGCACTGCCTGGCGCTGAACCGTCACTATCAGGCGGTGTTCCGCAAGGTGCAAGAGCACCTGCGCCAGAATCCGCAGGAGAAGCAGTTCGAGTTCAGCGAGAATTACATATTCGGCAAGTTCGACACGTTTTGCCGGCGGCTGCACAAGATCATGGACATGCTGCAGGTCATCCAGGGCCTCAGCGGCCTGCAGGACCTCAAGACCGAGGGCATCGAGCAGCTAATTGTCCGCTACAAGACCATCAGCGAGTCCATACGGAAGAAAACCTACGACATCCTTGACCACAGGAAGACGGACTTTGACAACGACTACGAAGAGTTCAAGCAGAACATCAGCCTGCTGGAGTCGGCTCTGTACGCCTACGTGGACAACATGTTCAAGAGGCCGATGTCGGCGGTGCAGCAGCTCAGCGTCCTGGTCCGCTTCGAACGCATCGAAGGCATCCAGTTCGACTGGGCCGAGAAGTACGCCCGCATCCTGCAGAACTACGCCAGGGAGTTGGAGAACGTCAGGCGCCTGTACCAGCGCTACAAGGACGACCCGCCGGTGGCGAGGAACCTGCCGCCCATCGCGGGCAAGATCGCCTGGTCGCGCCACCTGCTGCACAAAATCGAGAAGCCAATGATGATCTTCAAGCACAAGAAGAGCGAGATTCTCCAGCTGCCCGAGGCCAGAAAGATTGTTCGCAACTACAACAAGATGGCCGAGGTGCTGCTAGCCTTCGAGCTGCTGTTCCACCAGAAGTGGCTCAACACCGTCCAGCACTTCCACGTCGGCCTGAATGCGTCGCTGCTGGTGAGGAACTCCGAGCGCAAGCTGCTGGTCAACTTGGATCCCGTCATCGTGGAGCTGATTAGCGAGGCCTTCTTCATCAAGCGGCTGGGACTGGAGGTGCCCGACCAGATTGTGCGGATCATGTCCACCGAGATGCAGATCAAGGATATCTACAGGGCGTGAGTTGGCGCGCCTTCTGCTTGACACTAACGTGTGTGTGTTAGTGCCAGGCGTGTGTGTGTTAGTGCCAGGTGTGTGTGTGTGTGTGTGTGTGTGTGTGTGATTGTCAGGCGTGTGTGTGTGTTAGTGTCAGGCGTGTGTGTGTGTTAGTGTCAGGCGTGTGTGTGTGTGTGTGTGTTAGTGTCAGGTGTGTGTGTGTGTATTAGTGTCAGGTGTGAGTGTGTTAGTGTCAGGCGTGTGTGTGTTAGTGTCAGGCGTGTGTGTGTGCTAGTGTCAAGTGTGTGTGTGTGTGTGTGTGTGTTATTGTCAGGCGTGTGTGTGTGTTAGTGTCAGGCGTGTGTGTGTGTGTGTGTGTTAGTGTCAGGTGTGTGTGTGTGTATTAGTGTCAGGTGTGAGTGTGTTAGTGTCAGGCGTGTGTGTGTTAGTGTCAGGCGTGTGTGTGTGCTAGTGTCAAGTGTGTGTGTGTGTGTGTGTGTGTGTTCGTATCAGACGTGTGTGTGTGTGTGTGTGTGTGTTCGTATCAGGCGTGTGTGTGTGTGTTCGTATCAGGCGTGTGTGTGTGTGTTCGTATCAGGCGTGTGTGTGTGTGTGTGTGTGTTCGTATCAGGCGTGTGTGTGTGTGTGTTAGTGTCAGGCGTGTGTGTCGGTGCATTGTGTTCATCTTTGTCTGAGTAGCTCGTGTCTCAGGATGTTGCATAACGCAAAAAATACACGAATTTCTGTCCCCGCAGCCTGGAGGAGCTGATCGCCGAGTTCGAGGGCATCTCCGAAGGCATTCCAGCGCCCATCCAGACTCTGATGAAGCCGTTCCAAGATCACATCAACCAGGTGCTGGAGCCGGGTCTCACCCAGCTCACCTGGATTTCTACGCGAGTCCGAGACTGTGAGTTGGCTTGTTGGGGAGTTTTGAGAAGTAGAGGAGATATCAGTTGAGACAAAAGATTTTAGACTGAGATAAGAGAAAGGAGATTCGACGTAAGATAGGAGATTCAGGGCTGATGTTAGAGATTGTGGGTGAGATTAGAGATTCGAAATTAGATAAAGGATTCAGCGATGAGGTAGGAATTTCGAAATAAGATAGGAGATTTAGGAGTGAGATAAGAGATTCGAAGTGAGATAGAAGATTCAGGGGTGAGATTAGAGATTTTGAGAGTGAGATCAAATTTTGTAGGAAAAAGTTAGTGATTTTTCAACTCCGAACCCGCAGACATCGACAGCGCGCGCCACGAGATCGCCGAGTTCAAGACGCTGGTGAAGCAGCTCTCCGACATGATCGAATGCCGCGTTGAGGCCGTGCTGGAGGAGATGTCCCTGACGGCTCTGGTTGACCTGCCCGAGGAGGAGCCAGTGACGCCCGAGGAGTTCGTGGCCATGACTGAGGCCGTGTGCGCCGATGCGGCCCAGTTCCTGTCCAAGTGAGTCTGTCTGTCTGCCTGTCCGTCTGCCTGTCTGCCTGTCTGTCTGCCTGTCTGTCTGTCTGTGAGTGTGTCTGTCTGTCTGCCTGTCTGTCTGTCTGTCTGTGTGTGTCTGTCTGTCTGTCCGTCTGTCTGTCTGTCTGTCTGTCTGTCTGTCTGTCTGTCTGTCTGTCCGTCTGTCTGTCTGCCTGTCTGTCTGCCTGTCTGTCTGTCTGTGTGTGTCTGTCTGTCTGTCCGTCTGTCCGTCTGTCTGTCTGTCTGTCTGTCTGTCCGTCTGTCTGTCTGTCTGTCTGTCTGTCTGTCTGTCTGTCTGTCTGTCTGTCTGTGAGTGTGTCTGTCCGTCTGCCTGTCTGTCTCTCTGTCCGTCTGTCTGATCTTTGTTTCTTAACCCAGCCAATCCCCGCGCCCTCGCCCTGGCAGACAAAGCCAGCTCGTGGAGTCGTCAGTGAACGAGGCCGTTGAGACGATCCTCGAACGCCTGCCAGAGGAAAAGAAGATCCCCTGCGACCCGACCTGGACCTGGGACTGCACAGACGAGTCCGCCCGCGTCAAACGCCAACGCTGCCAGGAGTGCCAGCACTGCCTGATCTTCGCCTTCCTGACGCTGTACACCAACCGGAACACGGACGCGCTGATCCGCTGCACCCGGCTGAGCCTCGACAGCATCAGGCGGCGGGCGCACCACTCGGCCGCCCTGCGCTACCTCGGCCAAGGCGAGGAGAAGAAGCCGGCGCTATTCAAGTCCGACGTGGTCCTGCAGCTGCCCAACATCGGCACCCAGCCCACCCTAGAGGAGATTCAGCACAAGGTGAACAAGGCCGTCAAGATCATGCTGAAGATGTCGGTGGACATTCCGCAGTGGCGCCATCAGATCCTCACGCAGAAGCAGCTGCAGAGGAAACTCCAGGAGGACAGCGCCAAGGCCGAGGGCAAAGACGTCGACAGGATGACGGACGAGGAGATCGAAGAGCTGAAGCTGCCAGGCGGAAGTGTGATCAAGCCGCTGAACAAGATCATCGCCGATCACAAGGACGTCGCCAAGCTGATGTCACAAATGAGCTCCCTGATCAGCTCTAACAAGATTGACGAGAAAGAGACTTTCAAGGACTTCTACAGGTTCAAGCAGCTGTGGATGGAGGTAAGATCCGTCGCGTGTGCAGCTTCTCCGAATTTCTCCTAAATTTTACGTCATTTCGTGTGTTTTTTAATTCTAGGAAATCAACGTCAAGGTCAAGGAGTTCATGGACAAGAAGCCGATTTTGTCGGAAATTTCCGCCGTATTCAAGGACATCTTGGTAAGTTGACTGGACTGAGGTCCCTTGGGTGATTGAATGATTCCTTTGATCCTTCAGATTGGTCCTACCCCTGATACTTCAGGGGGGTCCTTCCTTGATCCTTCAGGCGGGTCCTTCCTTTGATCCTTGCGGCGGGTCATTCCTTTGATCCTTCAGGCGGGTCATTCCTTTGATCCTTCAGGCGGGTCCTTCCTTTGATCCTTCAGGCGGGTCCTTCCTTTGATCCTTCAGGCGGGTCATTCCTTTGATCCTTCAGGCGGGTCATTCCTTTGATCCTTGCGGCGGGTCCTTCCTTTGATCCTTGCGGCGGGTCATTCCTTTGATCCTTCAGGCGGGTCCTTCCTTTGATCCTTGCGGCGGGTCATTCCTTTGATCCTTCAGGCGGGTCATTCCTTTGATCCTTCAGGCGGGTCCTTCCTTTGATCCTTGCGGCGGGTCATTCCTTTGATCCTTCAGGCGGGTCATTCCTTTGATCCTTCAGGCGGGTCCTTCCTTTGATCCTTCAGGCGGGTCCTTCCTTTGATCCTTCAGGCTGGTCATTCCCTAATCCCTTGATCATAAATCCCCACCTTGATGCCCGGCAACATTAATTGTAGGACATGGAGACTGAGCTGGGCGCCCTGCCCCAGTCCTACCAAGTCGGGCCAATCATCTACTCGACGGAGAAGCTGAAAGCCGCCCTCATCGAAGAGTGCAGGGCCTGGCGACTGGCCTACGGCAAAGAGCTGAACGAACGCTGCGCCAAGGAGATGGACGACATTCTCGAATGGTTCGACGGCGTCAAGAAGCAGCTGGCTCGGCCAGTTCAGGATCTGGACGACGTCCGGGCTCACATGGCCGCCCTCACCGATGTGCGCGAGAACGAGGTCCGGATCGACATGGCAATCGGGCCCATCGAGGAGACCTACGCCCTGCTGGCCAAATACGACATCCTTTTCAACGATGGCAACGCGGAGCGCGTGGACTCGCTGTCCTACGAGCGCTCGAATCTCAAGGAGCAGGCCAGGGGCGTTCAGGACCACCTGCTGGCCATCCAGCCCGAGTTCAAGGAGGACCTGCTGCAGGGTGTCACCAAATTCCAGCAGGATTTGACAGTGTTTGTCGACGAGTACGACAACAAGTGAGTGACAGGTGACGGGTGGCGACAGCCTCTGACAGGCCTGGGGAGATAGCGACACCCTCTGACAGGCCTGGGAGATAGCGACACCCTCTGACTGGCCTGGGGAGATAGCGACACCCTCTGACAGGCCTGGGAGATAGCGACACGCTCTGACAGGCCTGGGAGATAGCGACACCCTCTGACAGGCCTGGGAGATAGCGACACCCTCTGACAGGCCTGGGGAGATAGCGACAGCCTCTGACTGGCCTGGGAGATAGCGACACGCTCTGACAGGCCTGGGAGATAGCGACACCCTCTGACAGGCCTGGGAGATAGCGACACCCTCTGACAGGCCTGGGGAGATAGCGACAGCCTCTGACTGGCCTGGGAGATAGCGACACGCTCTGACAGGCCTGGGAGATAGCGACACCCTCTGACAGGCCTGGGAGATAGCGACACCCTCTGACAGGCCTGGGGAGATAGCGACAGCCTCTGACACACCTGGGGAGATAGCGACAGCCTCTGACACACCTGGGGAGATAGCGACAGCCTCTGACACACCTGGGGAGATAGCGACAGCCTCTGACTGGCCTGGGGAGATAGCGACACCCTCTGACTGGCCTGGGGAGATAGCGACAGCCTCTGACAGGCCTGGGGAGATAGCGACAGCCTCTGACTGGCCTGGGGAGATAGCGACAGCCTCTGACTGGCCTGGGGAGATAGCGACAGCCTCTGACTGGCCTGGGGAGATAGCGACACCCTCTGACAGACCTGGGGAGATAGCGACAGCCTCTGACTGGCCTGGGGAGATAGCGACAGCCTCTGACTGGCCTGGGGAGATAGCGACAGCCTCTGACTGGCCTGGGGAGATAGCGACAGCCTCTGACAGGCCTGGGGAGATAGCGACAGCCTCTGACTGGCCTGGGGAGATAGCGACAGCCTCTGACTGGCCTGGGGAGATAGCGACAGCCTCTGACAGGCCTGGGGAGATAGCGACAGCCTCTGACAGGCCTTGGGAGATAGCGACAGCCTCTGACACACCTGGGGAGATAGCGACAGCCTCTGACTGGCCTGGGGAGATAGCGACAGCCTCTGACACACCTGGGGAGATAGCGACAGCCTCTGACACACCTGGGGAGATAGCGACAGCCTCTGACACACCTGGGGAGATAGCGACACGCTCTGGTAACCTCCTTACAAGCACTGCACTCTCACAAACCCGCAGGGGACCGCAGGAGCCGAACATTCCGCCCCGCGAGGCCTCGGACCGGGTCACCCTGTTCCAGGGCCGTTTCGACGACCTGTGGCGCAAGTTCGAGACCTACTCGGGCGGCGAGCAGCTTTTCGGCCTGCCGGTCACCGACTACCCCGACCTGCAGCGCATCAAGAAGGACCTCAACCTGATGCAGAAGCTGTACGGCCTGTACAACCAGGTGCTGGAGACCGTGAACGGCTATTACGACATCGCTTGGACCGATATCGACATCGAGGCGATCAACCAGCAGCTGACGGACTTTCAAAACCGCTGTCGCAAGCTGCCCAAAGCGCTTAAAGAGTGGCAGGCGTTCGAGGATCTGCGCAAGACAATCGACGATTTCAGCGAGAGCTGCCCGCTGCTCGAGATGATGTCCAACAAGGCGATGATGTCGCGCCACTGGGAGCGCCTGGAGAACCTCACCAAGCACAAGTTCGACGTTGATTCCGACAATTTCCTATTGCGCAACCTCATGGAGGCGCCGTTGCTGGAGAACAAGGACGACATCGAGGACATCTGCATCTCGGCCATCAAGGAGAAGGACATCGAGGCCAAGCTCAAGCAGGTGATGAGCGACTGGTCGGCGCAGAATTTGTACTTTTCCACTTTCAAATCCCGGGGCGAGCTGCTGCTGAAGGGCGACTCCACGGGCGAGACCGTGGCCCTGATGGAGGACTCGCTCATGGTGCTGGGCTCGTTGCTTAGCAACCGGTACAACGCGCCGTTCAAGCCGAAGATCCAGGAGTGGGTGTCCAAGCTGTCGGGCTCAACGGAGATCATTGAGAACTGGCTGCAGGTGCAGAACCTGTGGATCTACCTGGAGGCCGTGTTCGTTGGCGGCGACATCGCCAAGCAGCTGCCAGCCGAGGCCAAGCGGTTCAGCAACATCGACAAGAGCTGGCAGCGGATCATGCAGCGCGCCCACGAGATCCCCAATGTGGTGCAGTGCTGCATGGGCGACGAGACCCTGTCCCAGCTGCTGCCGCACCTGCTGGAGCAGTTGGAGCTCTGCCAGAAATCCCTCACCGGCTACCTGGAGAAGAAGCGCCTCGTATTCCCCAGATTCTTCTTCGTGTCGGACCCGGCGCTGCTGGAGATTCTCGGCCAGGCGTCGGACTCGCACACCATCCAGTCCCACCTGCTGAGCATTTTCGACAATACCAAAACCGTCACATTCGACGAGAAAGTCTACGACAAGATTCTGAGCGTCAGCTCGCAGGAGGGCGAGACGGTGCAGCTGGAAACGCCGGTGATGGCGCAGGGCAACGTGGAGACCTGGCTGGGCGAGCTGCTCAAAGTGTCGCGCGCCTCCGTGCACAAGGTGATCCGCGAGTCCTACCTGACACTGCAGGACCCCAACTTCAAGCTGATGGAGTTCGAGAACTCCTACCCGGCTCAGGTGGGCCTGCTGGGCCTGCAGATGCTGTGGACGCGGGACGCCGAGGAGGCGCTGGTGCAGGCCAAGGTCGACAAGAAGATCATGCCGCAGACCAACGAGCACTTCCTGCACATCCTCAACGAGCTCATCAACGTCACCACACAGGAGTTGACGAAGATCGAGCGGACCAAATTCGAGACCCTGATCACCATCCACGTGCACCAGAAGGACATATTCGACGATCTGGTGAAAAGTCACGTGAAAAGTCCCGGCGATTTCGAATGGCTGAAACAGTCGCGTTTCTACTTCAAAGAGGACACGGACCAGTGCTTGGTCAGCATCACGGATGTGGACTTCAACTACATGAACGAGTTCCTCGGCTGTACAGACCGTCTGGTGATCACCCCCCTGACTGACAGGTGCTACATCACCATCGCGCAGGCTCTGGGCATGGCTTTGGGCGGCGCCCCAGCCGGTCCCGCCGGCACGGGCAAGACCGAGACCACCAAGGACATGGGCCGCTGCCTCGGCAAGTACGTCGTGGTGTTCAACTGCTCGGACCAGATGGACTACCGAGGTCTGGGTCGGATCTACAAGGTCAGGAAGTTGAACTGTCATTGCCTTATCCCTGATAGTTTCTGACCACCAGCTGCCCGAATGCTGTCCACCTGCAGGGCTTGGCCCAGTCCGGCAGCTGGGGCTGCTTCGACGAGTTCAACCGAATCGAGCTGCCCGTGCTGTCCGTGGCCGCGCAGCAGATCGCCATCGTGCTGGCCTGCAAGAAGGAGCGAAAGAGCCAGTTTATCTTTACGGATGGGGATCTGGTTGACATGGACCCGGAGTTCGGCATCTTCCTCACCATGGTGGGCCGCTCTTAGTGGGAATGAAATTTTCCCCTGAATATTTTATATGTATTTGGACAATAAATCCACATCCGGCACTCTAAGACCGTCACTCCGAGCCCATCATTTGAAAATTTTCACTCTAAGCCTGTCACTACAAGTCCATCAATCAAAGCCTTTGACTCTATGTTATTCAAGTCAAGTCATGGCACTTTATACCCGTCACTCCAAAGCCGTCACTCCAAACCCGGCACTCCAAACTTGTCACTCGCAACGCGTCACTCTCAACCCGTCACTCCCAACCCGTCACTCTCAACTCGTCACTCCAAACCCGTCGCTCTAGACCCGTCACTCCGAACCCGTCACTCCCAACCCGTCACTCTTAACCCGTCACTCCAAACCCGTCACTCTCAACCAATCACTTCCAACCCGTCACTCCCAACCAATCACTCCCAACCAATCACTCCCAACCCGTCACTTCAAAACCGTCACTCCCAACCAATCACTCCCAACCCGTCACTCCCAACCCGTCACTTCAAAACCGTCACTCCCAACCAATCACTACAACCCGTCACTCCCAACCAATCACTCCCAACCCGTCACTCCCAACCGTCACACCAACCCGTCACTTCAAACCCGTCACTCCCAATTAATCACTCCCAACCCGTCACTCCCAACCCGTCACTCCCAACCCGTCACACCAACCCGTCATTCCGACCTCTCCCGCACCGCGGCAGAACCCCGGCTACGCTGGCCGTCAAGAGCTACCGGAGAACCTGAAGATCAACTTCCGCACGGTGGCCATGATGGTGCCGGACCGAGGCATCATCATGCGCGTGAAGCTGGCCTCCTGCGGCTTCCTGCAAAACGTCCTGCTGTCCAAGAAGTTCTTCACCCTGTACAAACTGTGCGAGGAGCAGCTCAGCAAGCAGGTGCACTACGACTTCGGCCTGCGCAACATTCTGTCCGTGCTGAGAACTCTCGGCGCCTTCAAGCGAGCCAATCCGCAGGACAGCGAGCCCATGATCGTGATGCGCGTCCTCCGCGACATGAACCTGTCCAAGCTAGTTGACGAGGACGAGCCGCTGTTCATGAGCCTCATCGACGACTTGTTCCCCGGCATGCAGCTGGACAAGAAAGGCTACCCGGAGATTGAGGCGGCCATTCTCAACCAGGTGAACGAGCACGGGCTCATCCACCACGCGCCCTGGGTGCTGAAGTGCATCCAGCTGTTCGAGACGCAGCGCGTGCGCCACGGCATCATGACGCTGGGCCCGTCAGGCGCCGGCAAGACCAAGTGCATCGCCACGCTGATGCGCGCCATGACCGAGTGCGGCGAGCCGCACAAAGAGATGCGAATGAACCCCAAGGCCATCACGGCGCCGCAGATGTTCGGCCGACTGGACGTGGCCACCAACGACTGGACCGATGGCATCTTCTCGACGCTGTGGCGCCGGACACACAAGACTAAGAAGGGCGACCACGTTTGGCTGATTCTGGACGGCCCCGTTGACGCCATCTGGATCGAGAACCTCAACTCCGTGCTAGACGACAACAAGACCCTGACCCTGGCTAACGGCGATCGCATACCCATGGCGCCCAACTGCAAGATCCTGTTCGAGGTGCACAATATCGACAACGCCTCGCCGGCTACGGTGTCCCGCAACGGCATGATCTTCATGAGCTCCTCCGTGCTGGACTGGGAGCCCATCCTCAAGGGCTGGCTGCTCACCCGGCCCGACAGCCAGCGGGAGACCATCTTCTCCACCTTTGACGCCTGCTACGCCGAGGCATCCACTTATGTGAAACAGACGCTGAACCCTAAGATGCCGGTGAGATGCGAGATTTTGTGATTTTAGCATTGTTTTTTTAGTTATGGTGACCCTAAAATAATTGGCGTTGACCCACTGAAGATTTGGGGAGGGTAGCATTGACCCAGTGAAGATTGGGGGGTAGCATTGACCCAGTGAAGATTTGGGGAGGGTAGCATTGACCCAGTGAAGATTTGGGGAGGGGTAGCATTGACCCAGTGAAGATTTGGGGAGGGGTAGCATTGACCCAGTGAAGTTTTGGGGAGGGGTAGCATTGACCCAGTGAAGTTTTGGGGAGGGGTAGCATTGACCCAGTGAAGATTTGGGGAGGGGTAGCATTGACCCAGTGAAGATTTGGGGAGGGGTAGCATTGACCCAGTGAAGATTTGGGGAGGGGTAGCATTGACCCAGTGAAGTTTTGGGGAGGGGTAGCATTGACCCAGTGAAGATTTGGGGAGGGGTAGCATTGACCCAGTGAAGATTTGGGGAGGGGTAGCATTGACCCAGTGAAGATTGGGGGGTAGCATTGACCCAGTGAAGATTGGAGGGTAGCATTGACCCAGTGAAGATTTGGGGAGGGGTAGCATTGACCCAGTGAAGATTTGGGGAGGGGTAGCATTGACCCAGTGAAGTTTTGGGGAGGGGTAGCATTGACCCAGTGAAGTTTTGGGGAGGGGTAGCATTGACCCAGTGAAGTTTTGGGGAGGGGTAGCATTGACCCAGTGAAGATTGGGGGGTAGCATTGACCCAGTGAAGATTGGGGGGTAGCATTGACCCAGTGAAGATTGGGGGGTAGCATTGACCCAGTGAAGATTGGGGGGTAGCATTGACCCAGTGAAGATTGGGGGGTAGCAATTGACCCAGTGAAGATTGGGGGGTAGCATTGACCCACTGAAGATTTGGGGAAAGGGTAGCATTGACCCACTGAAGATTTGGGGAGTAGCATTGACCCACTGAAGATTTTATTTCCCACTGAAGGCGGATTTCGTTAACCCCCTATACGCTTCCCTCTCTCCTCACCAGTTCCTCGACTGCAACTACATCCGGCAAGCCACCAACCTGCTGGACGGCCTGCTGGCCTCAACCGAGGAGGTGCGCGACCTCC